>RCWM02000249.1:1200000-1601986 GCA_003667255.2 Euschistus heros
AGGAAAGGAAAATTACATATATTTCTCAGATTAATTGCGACGAATTAGAGGTAATGGTGGCAGTTCTTAAACAAGAGCTAACAACGATGTTTCTTAGGAAATATTATTTGCCAACACGAAACAAAGATCTAATGAAATCATAATTCAAGCTGTGCTTCTCTCACGCACCTTAGCCAATGCTCTACACACAGCATGACAGTTTTAGCTGGAAAACGATCTTTTATTTATTTTTGTTTTATAAGATGGTTTTATAAGGCATAACTTAGTGGAAAACTTTAAAGTATTAATAAAGATTAAGATATATTAATGTACGAAGAATACTTTTAAGGCAGCACCTTAGCAATCTTGTGTCAGACGTGGCTTCGGTTCGAATCCAGCCTAAAGTGGTTAACACTCGTGGCAGATCCACAGAACAAATAAGGACCTTCTTACTCAGGCTAGTAGATTGCTAACTGGTAAGATAATCGTCCTTTCTGTAGTTTAAGAACGCTTTATTATACGATTAATTTTTCCTTGGGGTGTTAAGTAATGCCAGATTAGATTTTTTTTTAACTCCCAATTTTTGTTTTAAATAATCATTTTCTCTAAAAATGCTTACAGACTTTTATTACTTTAAAAAAAAAAAGTTTCTTATTCTCATGTTTCCTAAACTATTGTCAACTAGTAAAAATGGTTAGTTTTAGTTTTTATAACAAATGGATTGAAAGTTAAGGAATATTTAATAATAATAATAATAAAAAGAGCTTTATTTTACGGACTTTAACAATTTACAATTCTGTAACATATTTGCATAAATACATGTTTTGCTAATAAAACAATTCACACTACAACTTCATTCAGTATAAATTAAACTTAAAATACATTTTTTAAACTTTAGGAAAAACAGACAAAAAAACCTACTAAAAAAAAAAATAAAATAAAAATAATAATAATAAAATAAAACAAAGTAATAAAAATAAATAAATGGAAAGTATATAAAAATAAACAAAAGTTTTGAGCGTTAAAATTAATTACTCTAGTAATATGTGTCTAGTTCGTTTCTACGTATCTTCGTTAGCTTGTTACATTTGCCTATTGCTTGTATTATGGGATTCCTTGAGTTTTTTGTTGCGTTGAAAAAGTTCTGAGTCTGGGTGTAAATAAACTATGTAATTGTTTGAAAATCTAGATCATGTAGCATGTCGGTTATTTTTGTGTATCTTGGGTAGTCGTTAATGATCCTCAAGCATTGGTTTTAAATTCTTTCTATTTTTTTGTAATTGGAGTCTCATGTGTAGGATCCATACCGGAGAAGCGTATGTCAGTAATGGTCGAATGACTGATTTATATAAAATAATTTTGTTGCTAGAGGATAATAGGGATTTTCTTCGGAAATATGGTGACACTGTACTGATAAGTTTTTTGGCTTTGCAGCATTTATTATTAATATAGGATGTGAAAGTTAAATGTTTATCTAATTCGAGACCTAGGTAGGTAACAGTTTGTGCCTAAGGGATTCGAATTTTATTTGGGATGATAAGATCCACTATTTTAGGCCTTCTTTTTGTAAACATTATTGTTGCAGTTTTGTGTTCATTTATTTGTATTTTCCATTTTTTGTAATATTTATTGAATTTGGAGTATAATGATTTTAATATCTTTTCTATTGTATCTATCCTGTAAGAACTAGTGTAAATGGCGGTGTCATCTGCATAAAATATTTCAACTGAAGGAAGAGAAGGTAGGTCGGATATGTATAAGTTAAAGAGAGTAGGGGAAAGGCAGGATCCTTGGGGAAGACCAGCTGATAGGGAATGTTAAGGTGTTGTGGTTATAAAGTTAAGGAATGGTTTCTTTTTTTAACCATTGATAGCTATTTTGTTCCTAATACTATAAATTGTGTTTCCTGAGTCCTAAGATACATTTTACATCTATTGGAAACAAGAAACCTCGCAAAAACCCGTGAAATCCTTGTTAAACCTGCGTTTGAAAAACACAGTGTGCTGCAAAACCGGCCAAATCCTTCCGTGAGTGAGTTTCAAAAACCGGCCATCTCCACATCCGCTAGATCGCGGTGTTATTCCAGATCAAGAAGGCCTCTTATCAGGCAACTATTAGTCTGCTCCTACTTTTCCTGTAGATAACGTTTATGCCTTTATCGTTTCGTGCACTTTTCATTCGATCTTTATGGAGAAGTTTGTAGAAGTTCCAGCTAATTTAGCAAGAAAAAGACTAAGAGACCATGCAACATGGAGAAGAAAAAACCCCTCCAGATCGGGTTTTTACCCAAATTTAGAAGAAGTTAAAGAAAATCAAGACTCTCGTTCAGCCTTCAAAGTTTTACGGCTTTCTCTCGGAAAGTGGAACTGTGTTCAAGCCAGGAAGACATTACACAAATCTTGATTGGAAGAGTCCCAGTAATGCCCTCCTCAACCCCCCCCCCCCCCACTATGGCACTTCATAGTCACCCCAACAAAGAGATTTTTCAGAACCAATCAAAATAATAAGGTGCTAGTTCAAGGGGAGGTTTTCTACAGATCTTTTGATTTTTTACTGCAACGTCGTAGGATCAGCTGCTCAAGAAGGAGAAAGCAGAGAAGTAGATGAGAGGGATGAAGAAAAATATCAGGAAGAAATGTGTAAGCCGGTTGAAGACGATAATACCGCAAGAGTATATGTTTCTGAATTTTTATATTTTTCTAAATTACGTTTTTCGGAAATTCTTCTTCTTCTTCTTTTAGCACAACAGACAACATATTGCGGCCCCTGGCTTTTTCAACTTCTGCCTTCCAATTTTCTCCGTCCATTTTCGGAACTTATTACTTTAAAAATAATTCTTGCCAGTTTTTTTTTCCGTCTAGATGTTTGAGTTACACCACAACATTTCAGAGTTTAATTTTTTCAAATAATATTCACTTATTGAAGAAAGTTTTGTTCATTTGCATCCCAAAAAAAAAAAACAATATTTTCATTAAATTTAGTGATTTTTAAGTTCTAATTCATTGCAAAACCGACTTACTCCAAAATGAGTTGCAAAAGTGGCCAAATCCAAAATTAAAAATTGAGTAACTCACCCCCCTTGACTTGCCCCTTCAATTTCAAAAAATGCTTTCAAACACACTACCCTTGCCCCTTCAATTTCAAAAAATGCTTTAAAAACACACTAAAAAACCGAAGAGATTTTCTTCCTACATCGTTTTGGCGTGATGTAACAGAAAATCAGCTCTCCTGAAAATTTTGTTTTTTGGGGATGGCCGGTTTTGCAACTAGACGACACAATTCTTAAATAGCCTTTATATTATTAATGTTGTTTATTGTTAAAATAAGTTTTTTTAAAATATTTATAATTGATATTTTATATCTTTAAAGGCCGAAGAGGAGCGAGGAAGAAGAGTGATATGCTGCGCTATTCTAAACTAAAATAATCAAAGAAACAAGAGTTAAATCAATAAACCATCCCACCTCTCTTTCTAAATGAAATTAATTCTGTCAACAATTCAATTTACATTTGATAATTGAATGTAAACACGGAAAGTATTTCGGATATGGAAAGCTAATAAACATGTATTTGTTTTCCAATATTACACAGAATTCAAAGATAATCTTTCATATGAGAAGAACATGAAAATTTTGAAACATACGGATACTTTGTAACAATAACTATTTTGAATGCTACCTATCTTTTATATGTCCGTATAAATATATGTAGTCTATTACCAAAATAGATAACTTATCGACCAATCTATTTATTATCATGTTGAACTTTTTTATGATTTTTTATAATCATCAGCACAACGGTAGATAAAGAGAATATAATGATATAGTAATATGTTTAAAAGTAGGGAGTGATTGTAGCTACATAGTGATAATCAGTGCTGCCGTTTCTAAAATAACATTTTTCCCCCGCTTCTAAGCAAAATTTCCCTCCGATTTCCCACAAATGACAAACGAGTAATGTTTCTTTTCATATATAGTGAAAATGAATAATTTGATGAGTTATGCCAAAAAAAAAAAGAAGTGTATTTATAAATAAATTAAATATGTTAAATACTCCTTTTCTGAAGAATCAAAATACTTTTCAAATTTGATAATGAGGCATTACGTTCATAAACATCTTTATGTCTTAATTAGAAATTAAGACATCGTTCGTATATTTATGTAATTAGATACTGTTATAAAATAAAAAGGAAAACTTAATACAGCCAACTTGTACAATACTGGGTCGAATCGATTTTTTAAAATTCATATCGATTAAAAATTCAATTCGAATTTCCCCCACAGGAGAAAATATTTCCCAAATCGACAGACCTGCTGGTGACGTGTAACCTCCAATAATTTCTCAAATTTCCCTCGAATTACCCCCCAATCAGCAGTCCTGTTTAAATTAAGATCTCCATAAACTTCATTGTGCGTTTATTATAAAAATATAAAATAAATATAAATACTCTATTAAAATACTAAATCGATCTTATTTCAGTTCTTGTTAGTTAAATTTTACCATTCTCATTGTCCTTGTCTATGGCGTTTGTTTTCAGTTACTCGTACATTAACTCTGAGAGAGATCTTTCAGAGCTGTAGATCTATCCGTTAACTTATTCTCATATTTAGTTTGAAATTTTCTTTCATAATATTATCACGATAAATTTCAAGATCGGATAAAAAAGTTCATAAATACATACGAATTGAGAACCTCCTCTTTTTTGAAGTTGGTTGAAAATAACTTAAAAATCACTCAGGTTTTTATTTCTTATTTATTTTATTTCTTTTACTTTTTTTTTTTTTATATATATCATTTGTACATATTGTTAGAATGAGTCTTTGTCAGCCTTATTACTCATTGCCCTTGAGTAAGGCAGCTTGTAATTATACAAAATAAAAAGTTAAATATCTTTGAATTTTTATTCACACTTTTCAATTTAAACTAATGATAACCAGTGATGTTGGTTGTTTACCTGTGTACAATTATCCCTGAGGAAAATAGTATCAAAGAAGAAATAAAAGCAAGAAACAGGTGCTATTGGTTAAATTTGAAATTTCACCATAAAGCCATGTAGAATACATCAGTAAACGAACGAAAAAAAAAAAAAAAATAAATAATAAATAAAAAAAAAAAAAAAAAAAAAAAAAAAAAACGATTTTTAACATTTATTAGTTTTACTTAGTGGCGACGATATAAACAATTGTAAAATAAAAAAAAATTAGCTGTATGCAACTTATAAGTTATGATAAAGTTCTTTAAATTTAACTGAAATGGAATAAAACTAATAAAATACAATCCGTCCTTTTTTAGTTTTATTTGTAATTTTTGAACCTCGTTTAATTTATATAATATGTAAAAAAAAAAAAAAAAATTAGTAATGAATAATTTAAAATGCTTAAATTTGGCCATTCTCTCTCTTTAGTTTATTTAACAATGAATTCACAATTTCGCTATGATTGTAGTCATCATCTTGCTTACCTAGTTCAAACCATTATTTTTACAATAGCTATATCAACCTGAACATTATCTGTGGTTTTGGAAAGTTTGATTACTGGTATTGGCCGGGATATCGTATTTTTGTTTTAGTGCTTTTGAGAACGAACTGATATCGGAAAAATATCTTTTGAAGCTTAACTCAAGGAACCTAAATGTTGACAAAAAAAAGAAAAACAAACTGTCCTTTTAATTAGTTTTTAATTTTTAAAAGGAAAATTCAAAATTTTAAAAGAGCTTGTTTAATCCATAAGTTGGAGTTATACAACTTAGTGCTGATTCGAATTAGTGACGTAACCGGGAATCGTTGAACTCATATCTTGATATAATTAGCTGCTTCCTCAGAAGAAGGCTGGGAACAGTTACATGCATCGTAGCAAGTTCCTTCCTCTTTACAGTGTATTATCTATTCATAGATTATAATTATTGTCTATATAACAGTATTCTATTTATAGCCTCTATTTTGGGAATTCTAATTATTTAATTAATAAAACTTAGTAACTGAAACAACAATATGTGATATATCTTTTGGCCGAGGATCCCTTGTTTTTTTGTTTGTTTATTTTGTAACGTTTTTTCACTCTCAAAATGTGTTTCCCGACAGGGAAAAATTTTCTTCTTTTTTTTTAATTTGTTTTAGATAGATAGATAGAAAATAAATTTTATTCTCGGACAAAGTCCCTTAAGAATAACAAAAATTAAATTATAAAAAGTAAATTAAATCTGACCAAAATATTTTAAATAAAATGATGAAATAAGATAACATAAAGTAAATACAAGCTTATAATAAAATTTGTAAACAAACAGACATATATACTCACAAAACCATATATACATTCAGTAAAGGAAAAATATTATATACAAAGTTGATTGAAAGATGAAATTTCTGAATTTACACATAGTAAAGTATGAAGAAAAATAATATTTGTTGAGAGGGATCAGACAGAAATGATGAAGAAAAAAGAAAAAATATTTGAGTAACAGTGAAAACATTAGCATAAGAAGAATTGAAAAAGTTCTTTATTTAATATGCTGATATGACATTCGTTATAAAGCATCCACATGGTTAAATAGCATCCGTCTGGAGGGAGATAAGGTGGTGAAAGAGGTGTGTTTTAAAAATTCGAAGGGAAGATGCATTACGAATGGAGGGAGGAAGAGAATTCCAAAGAATAGCGGAACGGGCTAAATAGGAACGTTGGAATGCAGTCTTTCGGTGGGTAACTAAATTTACTTTAGTTTTATGTATACGTTTGTTCCTTTTTTTTCAACTGGATCAAAAGTTCTACATTTTTTAGAGTTATAACTTTTATTTATATTATTACAAATGAAACAATGATAATGACAACATTTACATGTTCTAATTATAGTTAAAAAATATTAATTATATAATGAAAAAATAAGTATTCAAAGTTCGTCATCTATGCATTAAATTGCAACAAATTTAGTTCTATTAATTTTTTTTTGTTCTGTCAATAGTTTTAGAACTGTGGGGAAAGGAAAACACAATATTTTGTCGAAAACTGTGAAACAGTTTCATCTAACATTAAACTTAATTTACTTAATTTTATAACAATTAAATCTGTTCAGCGGTTTTGCCACCAAAAGCGCCCAAAGATTTGCTAAGTTGCGGTAAGTACACTTACCGCGAAAAAACGTTTGCCGGTGCTCTTTTGGCTCTAAAAAACTATTTGTCCGATCCGAGATTTTTTTTTTTTATATGAAATTCTGATCAAGTCCTATGAAATACACACGCCATCACGCTAAATGTGTATGATTTGGCAAAATATAACGATTTTGATATGTTCATGGCGTGGATATTAGTTAGCATTAGCATAAGCATTTCTTAATAGAAATTAAGTAAACAAAAGGTTGGGGCCATTAATGAGTGCCAATTAATTCATTAATCCTAAAGAATTCAGTCGGTTCAGTATAGTTTTAAAGATGATGGCTTTTGAATTTTTCAATTAAAATTGTTAATTTAGTGTTTCTTGATTTGACCTCCAATTTCAGAGCTGATGTCCAATTTTTATTTTCTCACCTTCTATTTATTATATTTTTAAAAAATGTGTTTCCTGAGAATATTATAACTATAAATATAAATTAGGCTCCTTCCAAGCTCCCAATTAATTACAAAAGACTAATTTACTTGACTGTGATTAGACCTATATGGACCTACGGAGTTGAGCTTTAGGGCTCTATTAAACCATCCAATTAATCCCATATCCAATCCTTACAATCCAAATCCTTCGAAAAATCCTCAATGCTCCTTACTTTGTCACCAGCACACTTATCCATAAAGATCTTAATGTTCCATATGTTGCTGATTTAGCCCAAACCAGATACCAATCCTTTCATAGTAAGCTCCATAACCACTCAAATCCCCTAGTTTCTCAACTTGCTTCACACTCAATTCCCGATAATCCTCCGAGGCGTCTGAAAAGAAGATGGCCCAGAGATCTTCTTGTGTAGATTTTTTTTTTACTGAAGTGCTACTGATGAGTAGTTCTTTTCAAGTTTTGGCATGTTGTTGTAAACTTTTTTTTTTTTTTTAACACATTTACTTGTTGTATACTTGTACAGTTGTAAATTTCAATAAATTAATTTAAAAAAAAAAAAAAATTGGTTCCATGAAGTATAATTTTTATCAAGACTAAATACATAATTTTTATTATACGTTTATTCGCCTCATAGTCCTAAGTATATAATATATGGCGCCCAGCATATATATAGGAACATATAATATTTTGAAAGTTAGTTGATATACCAGACTTAAAAGAGAAGAAACACCAATGTTTAGTTGACAAGCGTCCAATGCTCCAATAAATAACAAAAGGCTCATTTACATTACAGTAATGACTCTTTTGGACTTATGGAGTTGAGCTTCGGGACTCTACTAAACCTTCCAATTCTTCAAGTATCCTATCCGTGCACTCCAAAATCCTTCGTAAAATCCTCAATGCTCCTTTTTATGTCACAAACAAACTTATCTGAATGAATGAATGAACTTATCTATAAAGATCTTAATCTTCTTGATTTGACTTAAACCAAATAGCTATAACTCCATTCTCGATAATCCTCTGAGCCGTCTGAAAAGAAAACGGTCAAGAGACCTTCTAATGTAGAACTATTGAAGTGCTACTAGTGAGTAGTTTTTAACGTGTTATTGGCATGTCATTGTAATTTATTTTTTTTCAAATTTACTTGTATATAATGTATACAGTTATAAATAACAATAAATATTTTTAAAAATCAATTATTACTTATAACATCATTTCTAATTATTATTGTGTCAATGTAATGGACCTTGATTTCCCGATGGATCCCCGAACTGTAACCATAGAGTTTTCCTCTATTAAGATAACTCCTCACGGTCGGATTTCCTTCTATACTGCGTGGACGTCGATGTTTCCAGGAAGCTGTTATCGACTTTAATAATTTTCCTTCGTGTCACCTCTGCTCCTCGTAGCGTAATTAAAGTAAACTCCTCGGCCCAGCATGCGATGAAAATAAATATCCAAGATCATGGAGATAAAGGCTGTTGAGAGATCTCGAGTCCGCGATAAGCGATGTCGTTGGACTTTATGTTTTGTGACGTTCATGTTTGAATGAAATTATTTTAAAAATCTTTTTATAATAAAAATATTACGACTTATCTCTGGGCGGCAGGCCAGTAGCCTTGCTTATGTTGTATGTTGGACGGGAATGCATTATTCATCGCAACCTTAATTACTGTTTTCTAGACCGTGCAGCTCATCCTGTATTCAAGTAAACCCTTCCAGCCTCTATCCCTTCAGGAATAAGTCATTGTTTTGAAGGATTGACATTCAACGCCTTAATATAGATCACAGTAAATCCATTGTTCTTCGGTCACTGGAGCGTATATCAAAACCATATATTTTTTAAAATAAGTAAATAAATTTGTGTTTTGTGGTACATTTTTTTCGAACTTGATACCAGTACTGTTGCCAAGAAATCGATTCTCTATTCTTGGTACTGAAACTTCGCTTTAAAAATAAATTACTATAATCATAATATAGCAAAAAAAAAAAAAAAAAAAAAAAAATAACTTAATCCAATCAAAATAGCGAACCAGATGTATTGAAAAAAAAAATATTATTAAATATAGAAAATAAAAATTATTATCAGAAAATATAGAAGCTAACTACGACAATAAAGAACTAGATATACGACAATAAAATTCATTTTAAAAATTCTAATTTGTGTTTTTAATCATATTTGAGTTCCTAATCTTAATCCAAGGGGTAAAACACCTTTATAATACAGAACAGTACGAAAAAAATAGCCTTTGTACAGTTTTTTTTTTTTTTTTTTTTTCTTTAGCAAGTAGAACCTATGTATAATAATTAAATAATTATATATCACAAAACAATCGTCAAAGTCGCTGGTATCGATCGGTTCCTAGGAATCGACTTTGGAACACCGATTTCGTTAGCGATCCTTTTCTCAGGAATCGGTGTAATCGAGATGGACTCATCCCTACTTTCAATTTTAACTCACCTTCGTTTAGAGAAGTAGATTGTTGGGGTATGCAGTCGTAAAGATACGCAGCAATTAAAAAATAAGTTTTTTAATTTGAAATGCCAACATTTCAACTTGCATTGCAAGCCTTCATCAGGGCTAAAAAAAGAAAACAAACAAAAAGGTATGACTAAATTGTAAAGAGTATAAAAAACAGGCATGAAAAGAACAGATATTTAAGGTAAAGACAATAACATAAAGGCAATATCTAAAGGCAAAGAAGACAATAAGACAATACATAAAGACTATTGAATTAAGGTTAAAATGAAAATAAAATAAAATGAGTGATAGTTAATTAAAAAATTAATGAGTGAATTCAACAATATGATTGGTAAATATCAAAACTGACAAGGGGACGTTTGGAGTTGTAACTCACAGATTTGAATGCCGATTTTTGTGTGGGTAGTAGGGACCTATAATAGTGCAAAACTAGAGTTATAGCCGCCAATGGGCATTAGGAGCCGAGAAAAAAAGTAAAATATGAAAATCACGTATTATTCTTATTAGGACAGTTTTTAAACTAAAAACTGATATTATTTTCAGAGATCCTCATCTCAAAAAACATGTAGAAACTAACTTTTGTCGAAATCAAAAATAATTTTTTTTTTTTTTTACCTTTAAAATTTTGTAGGATTTTAGAAGTTGTCAATTTCTGAAAAAATGTAAATAATTTGCGCTATCTCATATATTTCGCCACCGATTAAGACCAAATTTTAAGGCCATCTAGAAATCCTAAAATTGCATAGTTTAGCCCAAATCCGGAGGTCGCAGGATTTCTTCTTTTTCAAATATCTAAAGTTATAACTGACCTTGGAATTTTTTCATTCACATCAGTTTTTGTCTACTAAAATCTGGAGTAATCCAATGTTATACGCATGGTAAAAAAGCAGAGTGTATGCTGGTTCTAGTGATACTACTACAATTGTAATCGTTTAACACAGCAGTTGTTATGGCCGTTAGAAATTGTTGATGAAATCTCAACTTCAAAATTTTATCCTCCTCGAAAGGGGTAAAAAATCATTTTTTTTTTTTTTATTTTGATAAAATTTCAGATATAAGGGTTTTATGGTGCGTTAAATAGAGATTTAAAGTCAGTTGTTCATTAAAACATGTTTCCACTGATTTACAGCGGATTTCCTTGGAATTTTGTCATTTTTTTTTTTTCATTTTTGAACACCCTAAAGCCGGATAGTGTCTTGAGCATAACGAAAGTAATTTTATATAAATTAGCATACATAACTGCAATTAAACGTGAAAGAACCATTTCAATATTTTGACTAAGAGCTGAAAAAAAAATAAAACGTGATTTTCATATTTATTTTTTTTCTCGGCTCCAACTGCTCATTGGCGGCTATAACTCTAGTTTTGCACTATATAGGTCCTACTACACCACACAAAAATCGGCATTCAAATCTGTGAGTTACAACTCCAAACGTCCCCTTGTGAGTAGATACCAAGTTAGTGAGAAAGTAAGGACCAGTTAGAGTTAATATCTAAAGGCCATGAAGAATATGCATAGGCTACTGAATTAATTTAAATTGAAAGGAAATTAAACAGAATGATAGTTAGTGAGTAAATACTGCAATATAATAGGTAAATATAAAAAATGAGTAGATACAAAGTTAATGAGATAATGAGGTAAAGTTGATGAGCAAATACAAAAATTATAGAATAAAATTAATAACAAAAGTTGGCTATATAGTTGATAGTAGTAAGTATATAAGGTATAACATTGGGAAGTACAAAGCAGTAAAGGAGTGATAAATATTGGGGCATAAGTAATAAAATTATAAATGCACATAGTGGAAAGAGAAAAGAAAAGAATGAGGGGCAAATGTGAGAGTTTACCTTCGTTTCTAAATACTTTGGGAAGATATCTGTCACATTTTTAGATTATATTATTGCTTGATACGTTTTTGTTTAAAAACTAATAGACACACATATGAACTTTATTTATAAGTAGTACTAATAAATAAATAAATGGCAACGATTTAAAAAAAAATTACTATATCGAATTATTTTATTTATCTTTATAATTTATTAGTGGTAATAATCATACATTTGAATTTATATTCTGGAATTTCGTGAAAACGTGTTCCTACTTGTGTATATACCTACAGCATACATATTGTTTTTTGCCACACTACGTTTTCAGTTTTAAAAATTTTCAACGCATTCGGATTGGAAATATTTTGAACGTTTTATTACCGAGGCCACCGTTACTGTACGATATAGAAGAACCTTTTTTTTTTATTCCATTTTATGGGTCGAATGCCCGTCCACGTAAAGCACATGGTTCCTATCTGTATGCAATGCCACGCTACGGTACATTTCTCCGACCGTCCGCAGCGGGATACGCTAATTAAACGACTGGATAAGGAATTAAATGGAGTGGGTGGATGGTATTTTAAAGGCCAAGTTTACTTATGTAATTAGTAATGAAACAGTTCATTTTAGCGAAATGTTCAGGATATTTTGTTTTCTAAAAAGGAAAAGAACATAATTTAAAAAATAAATAAATAAATAAAATAAAAGCTGCTACTTATTTAGCAAGGGTGTGTAGATTTTCGATTCCAGCGATTCTTGATGTTATACATCTAAAAAAAAAATTACAAAGCAGTTATTTATTTACTAGGTTGACACTGCTTGGTAGATAATTTAAAACAATGCTCTTTAAAAGTGAAGAGTTGCCAAATACTGCAATCCAAACGTTTCAGCTACAGCTTGGTTTGGCAGTTATTTAACAGTTACTGCCCGAACGAAATATATTTAGCCAGACAATAGTATTATCTTATTATATATATATTTTTTCATTTATTGATATTTACAACTGTACAAAATAATAATACAAAATACATCAAGTAAGTCTGTTGATAATGAATACAATGGCATGTAAATAACTTGTGAAGAACTACTCATTAGTAGCACTTCAATAAAGATTCTATAGTAGAAGTTCTCGAGACCATCTTCTTTTCAGACACCTCGGAGGATTATCGGGAATGGAGTGGGAAGTAAGTTGGGAGACCAGTGGATTAGAGCGGTTATGGAGCTTACTATGGAAGGATGCATATCTTGTTTCGGCTAAATCAGCAATATATGGAACATTAAGATCTTTAAGGATAAGTTTATTGGTGACAAAGTAAGGAGCATTGAGGATTTTTCGAAGGATTTAGGATTGTAAGGATTGGATACGAGATGAATTGGATGGTTTATTGGAGCCCCAAAGCTAAACTCCGTACGTCCAAATAGGTCTTTTCTCAGTCATGTAGATGAGTCTTTTGTAATTTATTGGAAGCTTTGAACGTTTGTCTAGTAAATGTTGAAGTAGTCTGTTGTTATTCTTATTTCGGATTTTGGTTATCCCAGAATAAAGATTATTTGTCATTTCATTACTTGACCATTCTGGTTTTCGAACCCTAATACACTATTAAAGCAACATCCAGAGAAATACCAATGCATCTTAACATCTGCAGTGTTTAGGGAAAGTTGTTGGTAAAATTTGTATATATATTTTTTTTTTTACATTGTCTGAATTGTAATTAGCTTTTATGTTGTAGATTATAAAGTGTTCACTGTTTCAATTGCTGTTCACTATTTTTTTTTAGAGACCAGGCAAATATCATTATTTCCACTTCTTTTCATACCTCTTCTCTTCTTCATCTCTTCCCACCTTTTCCCTAATTCTTTCCGATTGCTCCTTCCTTATTTCCTCGGTCCAAGCTATTCCTTTCATCACATCTCACTTTTCCACAAGTACCTTAATTTCTTTTAGTCATCCCTATCCAAACAGTCTTCAAAGTTCACAATGTTCCCTAGTATATTTATTGTATAATTATTTTTTGGCTCTCATATGAATTATTTCTTGTAGTAGGAAGTTATTTTAAAAGAGGGACATCTCTATTAATAAACGGGAATAGATTTTTGGTATCTATAATAAAAAAATGATACTAACCCATCACAATTATCTTGATATTTCTCTTTCGTGAATTTAATAAATATAAATTTATTATCAGCGTGGACCTTGAGTTTCTGACTTGGCAGAAATTAAAATTATACTCACTCGATTGAATCAAATAAATCTTATTTCCACTTATTTTTATGCGTTTCTTGTCAAATCAAGGTTCGTTCAAAGAACTCATTTACAATAAAAAAAACAAAAAACTAAACATTAGAATGCCTCCTACCCCTCGCTCCCCTAAAAAATCTTTTGAAACGAATTTAATCATTTTTAACTGATTCAGAGTATGTTAATGGTAAAATATTTGGAGAAAAACTGATTCGAGCTAAAGGATGTGTTTATAAAAAATTAATTTTGGGAATTTAAAATGGTATAAAAATATAATAAGTAAATTTGATCCTAGGTAAATTATTCGAATTAATATAAATAAAAACTAGAGAAACAAATAGACATAAAAAAATAGAAAGTGGATCCAATTAAAAATAAAATTCATACAAAGGTCGACAGCTCTACAGATGTACATCGTCTGCTTGGAGATAGAAGTCGTTAAAACAAAATCAATTTTTTTCCGTTTCAATATCTGTACCTCGGACGTTACCTTTTTTTACCAAAAATACATTATTACTTATTCTTATTCACATTTTTCCCCTTTATACATAGGTACAGATTCTATGTCCTAGAAAAATAATTGTAAAGTAAATTACATAAAAATGTTTTTTATTTATTTATTTTTTGGAGGTAAGGCAATAACGTCCTTATATACTCCAATTAGGGCAGGAAGGGCGGGTTACCAACCTATTCTAGCCTAGATGGAAAGTCAAGATTTATTTCGTACACATAAGTATAATAAACCGTTCAGAAAATGAAATATTTTTCTTTAAATTACTCTCCTGTAAAGTTACGGAAATGTGACAGTGTTCTGTATCTCCGAGGTACAGATATTCAAACGGGAATAGGCTCATTAAAAATTTCTCTGATAGTGAATTTTCTCATTCTCTAATGTGCATATATAGCAGTTATTTACATTGGTGAGTTTTTATATCCAATATCAACTTTTACCTCCAAACAGACGATATATCAGCAAGGAGGAAATAAAAAACGTCATATATTTCTGCAATTGTCACATTTCTAGAGTTTCTTTTTATTTCGGTTTCTTATGATGGGTAAAGGATTCGCTATGCTTCCTGCTACAGTGCGGTTTACTGTCGTGATTGAACGAACGGGAAGGATGATTTAGAAACGGTTAGGGATTTCATCACCGAATCGTAATTGGATTCAGTCACAAAACGGACATGTGCAAGATTGTTGGAAGAAAATCAAATTAGTCTATAGAGCTTTATTTGATATATTTGATGGTAACGGTTAGGAAGCCTGACGCCGACCCCCTACGCGCGCCGAGAATACCTTTTATCGATTCTAACCTTGTTCCGATTTATTTCGATGTTCTAGTCGCTACTTTTAGAGGGGAAAGATTGTTCTCCTTCATTTACGGATAAACTCTAAAACCCTGTTAAAATATTAAAATGAGAAATAAGAAAATAATGAAGTGGAAACCAGAAAATATCAAAATATAAGACACTAAATCAATTTTGAATTAATATTATTTAAATCAAGAATTAATATAATGCTAAACCACCAGTAATGTTAATTCCTGATAAAAGTTATGATGTTAATTTCTGCTATATTTTCTCAAGGGAAGTGGAAATAAGAAAATATGAAACCTGTGATATACTTTCTCACATTTATTTTTAGATCGATATGATTTTATTGAATTTTTCAAGGGAAGTGGAAATATACAATCTGTCTCACTTTAGGACAATTAATTATACAATCTGTCTCACTTTAGGACAATAAGTAATATGGATGACAAATAATCCATTCACAAAATATGTATACTGAAATTTTATCGCTTAAATTGATAGAACAATTATGAATATATAAAACACCAAATCCATGTACAAATTAATCTAATTAAGTTTTGTAAACACTTCTTAACACTTGTAAAACACTTAATCCTTATGTTGTTAACTTCTGTTTCACCTATTTATTTTTAAGAAGACTAAATATCAATATTACACACTGAACAACACAATCCAAGTTGAAACTGTAGAAGTGATTGTTTACATGTGAAGTTATACGAATGAACTATCGTTAAATGTAAACTGGAAGTGAAGCATAAGGATCAAACTGGTCGGTGTAGCGCGGGTCAAGCCAGTTTGGTGGTGTCAGGCTTCCGAACCTTTACCTGTTTGATATATTTATTATTTATCATCCCTGCCATGTACCTATTTTCAAACGCCTCTAGAATAGATTAAAAAAAAATTCTCCTATCACCTCATATTCCTCAACCTTTCCTTTCGTTTATTTTTACACCAAACAAAACCTGTAATGTCTGTAATCATTTATATTAATTTTGATAATCGTAGATTAATAATGATAATTCTTCCCCTTTTTGTTTCTTCTATAAGTAAGTATTTCACAATTTTCATATGATTAAGTTTTAAATTTTATTTTATTATACAGTTGTTGTCACTCAGTATTCATATTTTATTTTGATTTAATCTTATTTTTAATCTATAAAAAAATAGGTAAGAATTATTTAGCAAAATAAAATTAATTTATAGAATAACCTATTTTAATTCTGAAACTAAATGCAAACAGAATAGTAAAGTTTATCGACTAATTTATATTCATTGGAAGGAAGAGGGTGTAATGGAAGAGAAGGTATTTGAATGTTTAATGGGACAGCATGCCAAATTTTGAGATGAAGAGAATTCCTTATGAGTTTATATTCAGTGTTGGCTTTCATTGTTAATTTTTGAGATTTCATGAACCAATAAATGACCCCCGGGATCCTCTCAGGACGATGGAGTACATGCACTCCATAAAAGAACACGAGGACGACTAAGGATGTCCTATCTCGAGTAAATTGAACCTCTCAGCAGGGAAAGAGAAAAAAATCTTCGACAGGCCAGAAGCCTAGCAAGATAGCGAGGTAAATTCGTCTCCTGGCTGGACGCTCCCCTACACTGAAAGACACTACAGGGGGGAGGGAAGAAGAGAATTCCGCAAGCTGGAAGGATTTATCATGATGTAGTTATGTGGACTCAAGATACATTTATGATTTCTAAATGGATGCATACCTCTTCAGAAGGATAGTTCCAATCAATTTGAACTAGATCTAATCTGACAAAATAGTTTTTTTTTTTTTTTTTAATTTTTCACTGAGTTCCCTTCTGACTCTAACATACACCTAACAGAAATAATTGGGTGAATAGGGGAAATATTATAAACTTGTGCATACAGGAATTACATTTGCAGCCTTTTAGGTACGTACCGTCACATCTACTTTAAACCCTTCAAAATAAACTTTAAAAATACTAAAACAATATAAAATTGCACTTAAAAACGACAGTTCTATTAACTTTTAAACAATAAAACCTAAATAGATTGTAAATGATAAATAAGCTACGAAATGAAGACTATCACAATAGCTATTAAATAAAATACGAATATATTAAAAATATTGTTTTGATAAAAATAATGTTCCTTGAACTTTCATTATAACTAAGTGGGTGGGTATAACATTTAAATATTAAATAAAAATATGTTGGCTATACGTTTAAAAATAAAAACTTAACGAGCAGCAATAATTGAATTCGTTGGTTCCTCTTGGGCCGATGTTGATGGTCCGGCTGTGCTGAATGCATAGAAATTTCCCACATTTCATGGTATGAAAGAGAGAAATCAAGAAATTTATTTTTATAAAAGCAGATAAACGCTAAAGCAATTTAAGTTCAAATATAACACGATAACCTCACTCCCTAATATTTACATTTTGCATTTAAATGCCAAGGGAGTGAGTTCTAGCCAAAACATCGTTGGTATCACGTTATACACGTGGCCTATTTAAAAAGTAAAACATGGTATATATTGGTTTTTTCAATGGAGCTTTGAATTTATCTTGAATCTAAAAAAAAATATCACGTTTTCAATGGTTTCATATTTTCAAACTAGAAAATAAGCGTTAGAGAAGGCCTTAAATATTTTCGAAATACAAACATTTTTAAGTTGTGTCAACCTAGGGGGTGAGTAAATGCTATACATAAACGTCAATTACTCTGGTTATATATGTAGATATATCATTATTGTTGGGAGTCCATAATGTTACAATGGGTACATGGCCATGTAAACTAAAATCTAAATTTTATGTTCAGTACAATTTTCAAAATACCTTTGTGACTTAAATTGTACCGAAATTTTGAGATCACCCAATTATGTGTAGTAATTAACCTATATTTTAAGTCTTTCTATAGTTAAACTATTAGATGTTTCAAGTGGTAGTTTTAGATTTTAAAGTTAATCTTGAGTGTTTTTTTCCTGTTTTGAAACAGAATGACTAATTATATCCTTCTGGTCGTCTGATTTCATTCTGTATTTAATTGTTTGAGTTCTTCGGCAAATAATTTCTGGTCCTTTAAACTTAATCGTGATTGTTTTAGACCTTTCTTTGTTCAGCTTCCCATTGTGTCATCTAAAAAAGATTTTACAGTAGAAATTAATTATTTGGTGGTGACAATTGTTCCCAAGTTCATAGAAAACTGTTGTGGAGATAGCATCTAATATATCTGTTAGCTGAAACTTGTGTTAAGTAAAGTAGGGTTCATATTATTGTAAGTTGGTAAATAACATAATGAAGTATGGTAAATCTGTTGTGCTTTCGAATAACTAACATAAAATAGGTAAAGAACTTAACGGTTACGTGCCTCTATATACGAATTGAAATCGCAAGGCTTAAAGATTTATAGGAAAGTTAACAGGAACCAACATCCATTCACTGCTGCCTTAGTGAAAGAGTGAAACTTATCGGTGATTCCGGTGAGTTATTCGTTCATGGCCCCGATAGTATCACCATTAACCGTGTAATTTCTGCTGGTGATAAGCAAAAGGTTACTTTTATCACTATTTCAGACACGTTGAATCATGGGGAATGTTTGTAGATGCATGATTGCGTGTTAACTAGAAAGTTCTTTGATATAGTGTGGTGTATGTTCATTCTTGTGGCTTTGAGTAATAAAAAAAAAATCTTACTAATAATGAACACAGTTGAGGTTCTCAAGTTTATCCGATATTGGTTATTTTTTAAATCTTTATTCTCATCTCAATTTCTGAAAAAATAAAGTGAGTGAAGAAACGCACAAATAAATTTAAAAAAAAAATTTTTGTCAGTGAGCTTCACTAGCTACTTTATAAAATCAAAATATATTAATTTTAATGTTGTTTTTTAAATCAGCCATATAAGTTTCGTTTACGAATTGTAATGTGTTTGATGATCTGGTTTTCTTTAAAGTCAGAACAGGACTTTACTTTCATCTGGTAGGACAGCGGTTTGTAAAAACGCCAAACTCATGTCTTGAGATGATTTTTTTGAAGGAATCTTAAATAATATTTTTAAAAAGATCTCGAACAATTTTTATATAAATTGCACTGTAAATGAATGGTAATAGATTTTTATTTTTAAATAAATCAAAAAAATATTTGAGTAACGGAATTATGACACTACCCACATGCAAAAAATGATTGAAGAAAAATAGGAACTAAGGAAACTTTTTTTTTATTTTTTACTTACTTATTGATATTTACAGCAAGTTACAGTAAATTGTATACAATAAGTAAATTTGAGGAAAATTATTATAATGACATGTCAATAAAATGTAAAGAAACTCACTAGTAGCACTTCAATAACAGTTCTACATTAGAAGGTGTCCTGGCCATCTTTTCAGACGCGTCGGGAATTGAGTGTGAGACAAGCTGGGAGACTAGTGGATTTGAGTGGGTAAGGAGTTTACTATGAAAGGATAGGTATCTAGTTCGGGGTCAAATCAGCAACATAGGGAATATTAAGATCTTTATGGATAAGTTTCTTTGTGACATAATAAGGAGCATTGAGGATTTTACTATGATTGGGTACGCGTAGAATTGTTTAGTGAAGTCCAGAATCTCAACTCCTATGCCCAAATGGCTGTAATTATAGTCTTGTAAATATTCCTTGTGTAATTGATCGGAAGCTTTGAATGCTTGACTAGTGGTTGGAGTTGTCGAAAACGAGCAGTTTCTTGTTTAAGTCTCGTATGTGGTTTTTAAGAAAGTCGTTTATACAAATATGTTTGCCGGTGAGCTTCCCGGACTACTTCTTAAAATCAAATTATATTAATTTTAATATTTTTTTTTTTTATTGTCATAGAAATTATAGGTAAATGTTTTTATATGTTTGATGATCTAGTTTTCAAAAAAATTAAGCACATGAATTTTTGTTCTGTAAGGGTGTAAACTTGGAAAACAACTGTGTCTTTCTTGTCTTGAATTGATTTTTTTCTACAAAACCTTGAAAATGTTTTATTTCTATAATTTGATATAGATTATAGTCAGCATGGCTAGTAATACATTTATTTCAAACAGACTGATAAATTATTTTATTTATGAAATTATAATACGACCCACATAGAAAAAATGTTTACTATCATTACTAGGAATGAATAAATTTTTTTTTTTATTAACTTACAATTTTCTAAAACTATTGAAAAAGTAAATGCTATCTTGATCCAAATTCCTCAGTAACAGGAGTTCTAAGTGCCTCCATCATTGGCCATGACTTATATTATGTCAAAGTTTGCTATTAACGGTTGGCACCCTATTAATCTTAAGCTAGACGCCAGCGGGTATGAAATTCAAGCAAGCGTTTTTGTCCTCATCGGATGCTATTTCCTCGCTGTCCTCCCTTGAATTTATTAGTCTATTCGTCAATGATTAAAATTAATTTCAACTAAGTCGTGGTTTCGTTAACGGAATCTTGTTAGTCTGTTCTGGATGTCTGTACAGGTTATTTTGATTTTTAATTAGGTATTTCGATAAAGAGATCATGACGATTAGTAATGAAATGTAGCTTTCTAATTATTATATTGGCGTAAAATAAAAATTTTATTATTTGTTACTGATATTGAAAAAAATAAACTTTATTCTGGGACACATTGTTCCTTAATTATAATACATATGTACAGTGAGATGGTACAATAGTCAGACTAACTTACTTTCAAAGATAATAATACATATAGAACATGAAGCAAGTTCTGAAAATAGTAAATACATTTGAAAATAATATTTAAAATATATATACAAACATAAGAGAACAAAATAATTATTGTGTAAAGAATAATTGCAATATGTTTAGAAAAAAAGTTGTTTCTTTATAACATAGGATGAGAGAAAAAGTAAACAAAAAAAGAAATAAAGTATCACAAGTAGCTCAAAAAATAATAAATAAAAATTCTTCTTTCATTATGGTTAATGCGGCATTGATTTTTTGAATAAGTTCTTGTTTTGAAAAAGCCCACTATAACTTACCTTTAAGGGAATGTTATACAGTTGTTTCCCACAATCCTGGATATGAAGAGGGGGTCCAATAGATTTGGCCTTGGTACCGTCAACTTTGTATATAGTAAGTGACCTTAATAGGTTCAACATGAACCTCCCTACCCGAGATACCTTTTTGGCCAACGATCTTCCGAAACCCTTCAGATAAAAAATTTATGGCAAATAATTCACCAATTTTCCGAAGTGATACGTCTGGGCGTTACGCATAGTTCGACACTATGTTGGTGGTGCTCCGATTGAATATTTGACGGCAGTTTCCTAATTTAAATCACAGTGGTAAGCGTGAAAAAATTAGGAACATAAGGGCATTGACGGTCAGTAGCATATTATTACGGTCGATTTCTTATCTGATGAATTAATCCCTAAAGTGGGTTGTTTACTCTGTTTGTAATATGTCAACTACATTTCCGCTAATTCTTGTTTACATTAGCTAAGTTTTGTGATTGTTATTGGACTGTGAACATGGAAACAAATATCATTCACCGTCGGCCTATTTTGCCGTATTATTCTTAAAAAAGGGTACCGTGCTTCAGAAACCCATAAAAAAGATTATGGTGTTTATGGGGATGATTCCGTAACCGAACGCACCTGTCAAAATTAGTATGCTAAATTCTTTTCAGGAAATTTTGAACGGTCTGGTCGCCCACAAAAAATTGAAATTAGCAATTTACATCAGGAAAAACAATTTATTCAACTCTACAGGGAGTTCGGAAGATCGTTGACCAAAGAGGTGTCTCGGGTAGGTAGGTTCATTTTGAACCTATTTAAGGTCACTTACCTATATACAGTCTTACGGGTTTTTGTTTAATGAATGTTTTTGAAAAAAATGGTCAAAACCAAACATTTATGTCTTATAACTTCGTTGTTTACTATTATATCAACGCCATTTTTTTTTTTTTTTTTTGCTGTTATTACTAATACATTGACCACGTAAAATAAAAAAGATTTGATGGAAAAAAAAAAAAAAAAAAAAAAAAAAAAAAAAAAAGGGAGATTGTTAAATCTTGTTAAAGGCAAAAAAAAAAAAAAAAAAAAAAAAAAAAAAATTAAGAACTTCAAGTTTACATCTAAAAAAAAAAAATTTGGTAAGCGCAACAGCCAAATCCAAATTTTTTAAGAACCTCTGAACTTGAAGTTCTTAATTTTTTTTTTTTTTTTTTGCTCTTTAACAAATTTTACGATCTCTTTTTTTTTTTTTTTTTTTTTTTTATATTTGTTTTTTTTGCATCAAATCTTTTTTATTTTACTTGGACAATGTATTAGCTATTACAGCAAAAAAAAAAGTCGTTGATATATCAGTAAACAACCAAGGCATAAATGTTTGGTTTTGAACATTTTTCAAAATAATTTATTAAAAAATACCCGTAAGACTTTGTATTTAGGATAGTGACCTTAAATAGGCTCAAAATGAATCTCCCTACCCGAGATACCTCTTTGGCCAACGGATCTTCCGAACACCCTTTATACTGTTCGCAACTGTTGAACCAATTAACTAAACAAAAACGTCCAGAACTGGAAAATCGAAAGGGTGTTGTTTTCCACCTAGACAACGCAAGGCCCCACATCTCGTTGTTCACTCGCAATAAATTATTAAGCTTTGGATCGGACCTTTTGCCCCATCCTCCATATTCACCTACTCCAAGTGACTACCACTTATTCCCGTCTCTTCAGTATTCCATGAATGGAAAACAATTCCTAGCAGGACATCAAAAACTATCTGGATCAGTTCCACCTTCTATTCACGTTGCATTATGCCATTAGGCGAAAGATGGGAACAAATTATGCTTAATAAAGGTGAATATGTTGTAGATTGACATAAATTATTTGTTTATTATACACAGTTTTATTTCACCGAACGGTTTTATTTGCCAACACAATAATTGGAAAATTTATCTCCTACAGACACAGGTAAGCGGGAAAAAAATAGAAAACATTAGCATCTACGGTTAAGGTGGTAACCCCAAAAACATGTTCTATTTTATTTTATTTATTTATTTTTTGTATACATTTATTGAAATTTACAACTTTACAAAACACATACATCATGTAAATGTTTTGACAACGATTATAATAACATGTTAAAACTTAAAAAGAACTACTCATCACTTTATTAAAAATTCTACACTAGAAGGTCTCTAGGCCATCTACGTTTCAGACGCCTTGGAGTATTATCAGGAATGGAATGGGAAGGAAGTAGAGAAACTAACGGATTTGAGTGATTATGGAGCTTACTATGAAAGGATAGGTATCTGGTGTGGGCTAAATCAGCAACATATGGAACATTAAGATCTCTATGGATAAGTTTATTGGTCACACATTAAGGAGCATTGAGGATTTTTCGAAGGATTATAAGGATTGGATACGAGATGAATTGGATGGTTTAGTGGAGCCCCAAAGCTCAACTCCGTACGTCCAAATAGGTCTAATCACAGTCATGTATATGAGTCTTTTGTAATTAATTGGGAACTTTGAACGTTTGTCTGGTAAATGTTGAAGTAGTCTGTAACGACGGGCAGTTTCTTATCGTTTTAGTTTTTGTTCTATTTTATTCTTTTTTTTAGCCGACAGGCTCAAGGAGTCTATAATTTATTATTATTATTATTAATAGAATTCTAAAAAAGAAAAAGAAAATTTTTTTTTTTATAAATTCAGATCTGGTATCAGAGATCCTGGCAATTAGAAATGCAGAGGGAAAGAGGAACAAAATAACTTTAGTGTCAATGTTGATATTAATATTTATGTTATAATGAAATCCTTACTAAATTGAGTACTATTAGCATTCAACCCCTACTTATCATTAGATTCTGCCCCATTTCAACTCAAGGGTTGCAGAGGACATGTATAGAGAAGCCGAGAATGCAAGATACACCGCTTACCAAGTGAACCCTCGGGTCTGAAATAGCCACCGCGCGGAGATAAACAGATGTAGAATATTCATGGGTTCCACAGTTAGGATGAATAGTCTCTTAAGTGCTGGAATCGCTTCTATTCACCCCTCCTTCGTCTCTTGGCTGAAAAAAAAATTTGCTGGCTTTCTCTTCTTAGTTTGAACTACATAAATCTGAGATTGCTGCGTTGAATTTTAATTAGCTCTTGAATATAGGTTCTTGCTCATCTCAGATACTAGCATGTTGGAGAGTGTTTTTCTATGATGAAAACTACTTCATCCGAAATTACTACTATATTCTCGAGAGCTTTTATATTTCATTTTTTTTTTTTTTAAATAAGGAAGACGTTAATACTGAATTTCGAGTCAGAATAAGTTTTGAAGACTACAACATCCACTTCCTCTGTTTTACATAAAAACTTGAATCATAACCCTACCTACAATAGTTATATACAATTTCTAGCGTTATGTCTTATCTTGAGGGAATTCAGAGTAAAATTTCTGGGAAATCCGTTCCTTAATGAAGCTGAGGCATTGAATATTTTAAATGGTAAAAGTTGTCTATATTTATCAAAGTATTGTCAAGTAGCATGGAAGTACCGTTTAAGTTTAGTTCAAGAATTTAATTATAGTTAAATATCGAAAATGTTAATGTTATTTTCCAATTTTTGTTTTGTTTTCATAGTTTTGTAATTTAATAATCTAACGAAAAATATAAATTATAATATAATTTTTTTTTTAATGATTTATATTATAAGTTTCCTTTATTCATTATATCGAATACTTAAAAATAAAGCCATAAAGGTCAAACTCCTCTGATGGCAAATGCCAAGAGTAGTCATTATTGTTTATTATTATATGCATGTATGTATGTATTATTATTATTATAACAATAGATATGAGGAATATTTGATTTAACAAGACAAATTGAAATGTTTGTTATTTCTTGGTCGTAAATCTACAGATTTCGCGCAACCAGACAGTTCGGATTTCTCGGCGGGCATGTCAAAATAAACAATTCCTTAAACGGAGAGAATTTCTGAAAGCGCATTCTCAGACAACCATGAGGAAGAACCGAAAATGATGTACACGGAAGGTTTAAAAGCAGTTGAAGGCTCCCTTTAATATTTTGAGCAGCAAAGAGTTTCACCGATGGAAATGCTCTTCCTCCGTCAACTTCGAGATGAAGATGTGAGGAACCAAGTTCAGTGTCAGAAGCAAACTTGTATATCAACTTTAATAGAAAAAAGTGAATTTTATGTAACTTTTCCATCCAGTTACATTTATGTACTGGTATATCAATGTCATGGCGTTGTGAGTGGAGTATGTATGTATGAGAAATAAAAAAAAGAAAGTATTATATACACTCTGCGACAAAATGTTAGACACACCCTTGTACATAATAAAAACTTTTTATGATTTCTTTATTTTCGATTGATCTTAGTTTTTTAACGCTGCTTGAAGTATAAGTTAAGATATTTGAAAATGAAACAGAATTATCAGACCTTGCTGATAGGTACTTACATTAATAGGTACTTTTTTTTTTTTTCTTAAGTTGTATATGGAGGGAAAACAAAATAAAAAAACCCGAGTATAAGTGTGAGGGAAATGCATAGGAAATGCTTTGGTTAGCATAAACAAGAGAAGGTATAACTTGAAGGTAATTTCGTTTCTTTCGAAACTAAAGCATTTCCTATGCATTTTCCTTAGCAATGAAAACTTTAAACCTACTTATCTTAAAAAATTATTTTTTTGAGTTGTGCCACTAATGCAGCCCATGAGCAATATGTTTTAAAGTAATAACATATCTATTGACTTTGTTTTAAAAAATATAGATTTCTTCTATAATTATTTTTGTCACACCTAGTAATTTTCCAGCTAGTTAAACAACTCTGAAAAAGAAACAACTTTCATTTTCTAGAAGGACGTCGAGGAAGTAGATTATGCTACAACCCCAAGGTAGATTTCGTTGCCTTATCCGCGAATTTGAAAATCAACCTTATTAAATTTTAAACGAAGCAGTAGGCCACTAGGTTGTTTGCACTAAACTAGAACATGTGTATATAGGAGGTGAGCCGCTGAGCGTAAAATATTATTATTAGCTGTATCATTAGAGACCGCTAAGGGATGGTTGAACGGGCCCTCAATCGCCTGTGCCATTCTTTCTATTGCAGCCCCATTTTCTTGCGCCAGTGAGCACCGCTGTTCATAATCGTCAATGGAATTAGGGATAGTGAGTCCATTAGAAGATACCGTGGAATGCGAATTCATCTACCGTGCATATAGGAGCAACTGCAAATGCAGCAGTGTTCTTCTGCCGGGTGGAGACCTCTTTCAATTAAGAGATTATTTCCGGAAGGTCTTTGTATGCGAATGAAGGAGCAGCACGACTGGTTATTTTAGGAATGCAGATGATAATAATGTTCACAATTAATATTTATTAATACGCTATTCTTTACTTCACCTGTATGTAACGGAATTTTGCATCGTAATTTTCATCAATTTCCAGCTATCCGATTATCTTGAAAATTTGCACACGTGTCAAGGACCAATGACAATACAATAATTGCTTAACTTTGTTTTATTATACTTACTTAGTCCAGTCGAAATACCCCCAAAAAGGGGGCCTGCCTTGCAAAAAGTGGAGTAGTAGGTTTTATGATTCGGTGTCCTGGTGCAGATGTGTCCTGAGGATAAAATATCAAAAATGTGACAACATTTGATAAGGGGAAAAGTTTTGGGCGGCAAAAAAACCCAACATTTTTTAAGATTTTTCCAAAAAAACATATACAAAAATCCTTTTAATCGAAGAATATGTTATTTACAAAATTAAAGTTCAATAAATTGTGCGTCTAAATACATCTCTTAAGTTGAATTGATTCGTCAAAAAACGACGAATTTTGCCAACTTTCTCGAAAAGTTAATTTTGGTCATGTTTAAGAGTCTATAACACAAAAATGGCCAATTCGATCAAAAAATGTTATATACTAATAGTTGTAGATGATTAGATTTTGTCTAAGATAGGTTTAGTTCGGTTTGCTATTAAAGCGTTTATTTTAGCTTTTTATACTATAATATTTTTTTAGTATTAAAAGAAAATGCTATCAGAAAATATGATTTTTTTTTACTGTTTATTGACATTTACAACTGTATTCATATATAAAATAAGTAAATTTAAGGAAAGTATTGCAATGACATGTCAATAACATGTAAAGAACTCAGTCTGGTAGATGGGTAGTCCTTTAGGTCTTCCCCGTGACTGGCCGGTTTTTCTATTCCTGCTGGAAACAAATTTAAAATGGGATTATTAGAAATATTTATCTGGTTGCTTAAACAAAAATCTGGATCGGTTGTGTGTACGTACATTAACACAATTTTCTGATCATATCATTGCTTAAGTTTTATTCAGTATAGAGAAACTACTTTTCTTATTCTTATTCAAGATTCCTCAAAAACGTTCGGTATTATGACCTTTCTGAATGGTTTCTATAACCATTTTTAATCAGAAGTACATAAATATCTTTGCTCTGATTTATATTTTTATAAAAATAAGAGGAACCTCGAAACGAGACGGGGCATAAGAGCGGAGGTCGGGATGAATGACGTTATCAGAGAACACAGTCAAGCCCTTTATCGACAAATAACGGCCGTGGAGTGCCTCTCTAGGTTCTGTCAGAGCTCCTCGCTACAATAGCTTCGATTGGCTGGACAAGTGGCCACGCGCGATAGTTTCTAGTCTGCCCCACCAGGACAATGCAACCCATATGTTCTCATTTCAGATATGTTCTAATGAAGAACCTATCTGGACGTATTCATATAAATCGTATCAGTACGTAATAAATCAGCAGCATTCCTCTACCAAATGGTTCCCTTTATTCGGAACTTCCTTAAAATACATCTTATGCAGAACAAGGGGTAGTCTCATATCTTGTTTTCGTATCTTAAATCAATAAAAGTGTTGAGGGGATTAGAAAACTCATACATTTGTGATGTTCCATTTGTGAATTATAGTTTGTATTTTTTTTAAAATTTATGATTTGAATAGAAATATTAGATTCAGTCAACTTGCAAAAATTAAAAGGTTATGATTAAAAAAAATAATGAAATTCAGAAATCCAAAAATATATAAAATATCTGGAATATTAAAAATTTAATTAAGATAATATAACTGCCTGGCAAAAGGTATTTGCAATTGTCATTAATTTTCTTTTATGGCACAATATCATACTTTTATATTAGGTTGTTACGTTATCATTCTTTTTTCAGTTTTTTTTTTTTTTTTTCAATATGGCGGATACCTTTATTCTTTAGTTCTAAATATAGACTGAATCTTTTGCGAATGAGGACGAATGAAGAACTGAAAACCTATATGCAGCTCCAGATATTGTAGCCAATATAAAAAGGGGCAGAATAAGATGGCTAGAGCATTTGAAAAGAATGGAAGCTAGTAGGCTCACTAAGATGATGTTAGAGGGACACCCCGGTGGAAAGAGAAGGAGAGGAAGTGACTTCGTTGGTTTGAAGATGTGGAAGACGATCTTCGGACTCTGGGTGTGACAGGATGGAGAAGACAGCTGAGGACAGGTCTGAATGGAAGAGAATTGTGGAGAAGGCCAGGGTTCTACAAGGACTATAAGCGCGATAAGATGTTGATGCTACAAATTTTCTATGATTTTAATAATAATATGT
Organism: Euschistus heros; assembly: GCA_003667255.2. Lineage (NCBI taxonomy): Eukaryota > Metazoa > Arthropoda > Insecta > Hemiptera > Pentatomidae > Euschistus > Euschistus heros. The sequence continues at coordinate 1,228,960 of RCWM02000249.1, forward strand.
TTTTTTGGCCCATTAAATATCAGCCACTACTTGCCTTCCCTGGCTTTACTGGTCATGTTTGACCTAACCCATTTACCCATTTACATACTAGCAGGCAGGTTGATGCGCAAAAGTTTTACACAGCCTTCTGCATTAATAGTTCCATTAATGGGTTCAAGATTTCCCTCTCCATTGTTGGAACCGTATCCCCCACGTCATGTCCACCATATGTTTTGTCCACCACCATATTTTGCGGTCCTCATTGCGCTTTCGCTGAATTGTCTTCCTGCCATCTGATTCAAACGAATAAAACTTTCATTATAAAATACTTTTTTCCCAAAAATCTATAGGTTCATTTATTTTTCGTTTACGCTTTGTTTGGTAAAAGCAAGCGTTCTGTTTCAACAATAAACGGTTTCTTTCTTGGTACTCTACCCTAGAGGACATTTGATTTTAGGGAATATCTTATGGTCCTAGTATTAAGTGATATTGCTAGTGTTGATTAGTCCTTAACAGCCAGTTCCTGAAAGCTGATAGGATTATTATTTCTCTCTTGGTTCAAGTATTAAATTTCTTCGGATGGCCTTTACGCCTTCTGTTATGGTTAAACTTGAACGTAGTTTCTTCTCTTAATCACGTACCAAACACCTAAGTAATTCACCCTCTGATAAATCCGCTATTTCCTGGTACGATTCTAATTGCTTTCGCAACAAAACGATTCACAAAGAAGTAAAGAAGATCATAGTATGTCTTAGTACTTGGTACATTATTTCCTAGGATAACAATTAAACCAATCGCAACATTCGTTCACACCAACTGATAATAAAAATCAGTCGTATAGTATTATTATTTTATTTTATTTAAAAGTAGTTTTTATTTTTCTTATAGTGTTGAAGAATTTTACCTAATTTTAAAAATCTTGGTTTATACTTCTTACCGCCATGGCCCAGTGTATATATAACTTTAGTAATTCTTCAATACCTGAATTCCCTTTACTAGCTATCAATTTATCTAAAACTATTAATGTGAATTCCTGAACATACCACAATAATGGAGAGGGGCGTTGATAAATAACTTAGCTGGGTTAAAATGCCGCATATTTCTATGAGCTGCGTCACGTGGCTTTTGATGGAAAACCAGTTGAATCTTGCCACACGTGCTCTAGAGAATGTTGAAGTCTTTTTATATGTCAGGTTAGAAATATTTATGAATACTTTAAAGGTTATTTTATTTTTATGTTTGCTGACCTTTATATAGTTGAACTGTCAATTTAAATTTATTTTTACTGAACAACATTTTTAAAATATGGCTCCAACAGAATGAAATCGATAAAAATTCAAGAAAGTCTTTAGTTTATAAGGTAGGGGGTGACAGGATGAATTGAACTGGATTAAATTTTATTTCATCAAAAATTAATTGATCATGTTTATCCGTGGGTGAAGCGTTGAACTAGGTTCAAAATTATGCTTATCTAAAAAAAATATTCAACAATAATTAAATAATTTTAAGTGTAATTATCTCATTCAAATCTGCATAGAAGATTAGATTTTATCAGTGATCGAAATCAAAGTATTTCGGTGTATCTTAGCTAATGATGTGTGTTTCTTCCGGAATGTTAAATATGTTCATTTTTATTTACGTTACATTTTCATCCACGCCCCTGTTTAGACTCAACACCGCCTGCGAATACGTTTAAAATATTGACAAATTATGGAGACCAATGACCATTAGTACATACTTCTCACTTTATTTCAGCTTATTTGTTATTTAAAAAAACAGTCATCGTTAGATTTAATAATAAATACCGAATCTAAAGTTTTTTATTTATTTATTCGTATTGCACATTCTCATGGCATAAATCAATAATCCAAATTTCTGCTGGTGTTGCTCGGATCAAAAATTTTATGACAGTTTCCTAATCGAAAATTTAATGGAGAATATTTTGAGTTTTATGAAAGTTGTCTTTAAGAACTACCGTTTAGGAGCTATATTGGTTTGAATAAAAAAAGTCACGTTTGAAACCGCTATTTTCTCTCAACTTTGTTTATTTTGAATAATCATTTAATATTAACTTAATTTAAGTAATTTTATCGTTTTAAATCTGTGCATTGATCGTAAGAAGGAAAAAGTTGAGAAAGATTTTAAGGTCTAATCGACATTTGGTTTGGATGTGATACAAAGAGTAATGGTGGGGTATTTGTTAAGTGAGAAGTATTTAAAGATGTAGGTAGTTGGGGTATGCAGTCATAGATACACAGCAATTCAAAATTAAAATTTTGAAAAAAAAATTTTTATTTAATTGTTTTAAAAATTGAAAAATTATTAAAATTAAAATTACATATATATGGATAGACATATCAATGATCTACTGTTTTTCTCAGTCAGGCAGACATTTACTTTTTTAATTGTGCCCTCAAAAAATACAAGTGCAATGTGCTTAATAATTTCTGATGTGAAAACTTCGGATCTACTTTGCGTTGGCACTGACACAAAGTCTTGAAGACTGTCATATCGAGACAGTTCGAAATTCCTTGTAATTTGATTTTTTTTTAAATCATCTAAAAAAGAAAAATTACCTTAATTTGACAAGGAACGTGACGAGAACAATGATATTTTAAAGAGTCATCGCTTTAATATTTTATCTGAGGACGTTGAATCAGATCCACTTTTTGGGAGTCACATTCTGCAGCCTGAAGTAATTAGGTCAGATGTAATAAATAAATAATAAATAATAATGACAAATGCTCAGCGAACCCGAAGAATCGTTGCTGGCACCAATAACTGGGACCTTGACGCATTCTTCTCATTTACGTTTTGGTCTACCCCACGGACATTGAGCCGGCGGCTCAAAACTGATCACCCTTTTTGGAATTAGGTGATTATTAAACCCAACGACTTAACATGGCTATTTTAACCATTGCGCTGCTATTACCTGAACCTTATTTACCGGATAAAGCTTTTGGACGTTATAAATTCTCCCGTACCTTCACCTTTTTTTGGGCCAAATATTCTACGAAGTACTTTATTTGTTAGTACTTTAACTGTTGTTAGTATGATAGTCTTGTATATCCTAATTTTTATATTTCTGGTAGAGTAGTTTTGCGACCGAGAAATAACAGTTTTTAACGGATTTTAACCTTGCCTTTAATTCCTCTTGAATTTCATTTATCCTAGATATTGTAGACCCTAGATATATGAATTGCTCAACGCATTTGAATTTAATCCCGGAAATATCTACATCATTGAAATTTATACCGTTTATACCACTATCCACATATTTCGTTTTATGGGTATTAATATTATTGTTGTTGTTTGTTGGCGCTACACCTCGAGAAGAGATAAGGCCTCCCTTAGTCTGAGCTGCCAAATTTCTCTGCCTTGTGCTGCTGCTCTCCTGTTTCTTGTTCTTAGCATTCCCTCCTTCGTCTGCAGCCACACAATCGACCCACTGCAATCGAGGCCTCCCTACTTTTCTGCGTCCAAATATCTTTTCATCTAGGAGACTTTTGGGGATTTCATTATCTTTCATTCTAGCAACATGCCCTGCCCATCTCAGACGTCTGGATTTTATAAACTGGAAAATATCCAGTTCTTTATAGTGATGTATATGCTCAGCTTTTTTTCTCAATCTCCATACCCCGTTGTCCTCAGAATATTCCTTTCAAATCTCACTAGGGATGTTCTCGGGCTTTTCAGGTATTAATATTATTATTTGACCAATTTCGTTACCGGCTTTAATGAGAGTAGTTGAGTTTAATTTAATAGTTTCCTCATCTTCACCCAACATTACCAATCAGCGCATCCTATAAACAAAATTTTATCATCCATTTTTAGTCCTTATCCCATATTAGGATAGATATTAATAATAATAAACATAATTGAGAGCCAAAAAAACTAAACTTAGAAGCTGCAAATGTATATCCTACTCATAAATTTCGTGGCTAATTGCGTTTTATTTTTTCTCAAACTATATATATATATATATATATTTTTTTTTTTTAAAGAATATTGCATGTTACTATATTATGCGTAAAGGTTATTAGTGAGACTCAATAACTTAACAGGGAATTTACTGAGGATCGAGTTTGTTTTTCCGGCTAATTGAATCGAAGTACCATTTCCCCGATTAACTTCCGGATTTTAATTGGTTTTGAGATTTGAAGGTCCGAATTGGAAGGATGCTCCCTACGCGTGACCGTTTTAGCTCAGGCCAAACAACCCCCCCCCCCCCCCCCCCCCCCCCCCCCCCCCGCTAAAGTCCTACTAAAGGAAATATCGAAGCAGTAGAATAAGGTCGAATTCAAATATTTTGAAGTTGTTCAAAAATTAATATGTTAGACGGGAGAATGGCATGGTGTCCACACATCAAGAAAAATAGGAAAACCCTCAATGAAAGGCTGAGACTTTTATATTCACACATACTTGGAACAGCTCCACATACATTAACAAACTCAAAAATTTTCATGCAAAACAATCAGGACTATCACGAAAGCTACCTACTGTCCTTCGCATGCCAACTGTTAACGAACAAAGTTGGACTTTCTAAAAAGGATAACACAAAAATTACACGGGCATCCCAACACACTTATAAACTGAGCATATTCCAGACAACACCCAGAGAAGACTGTAAAGGAGCTGGATTAGGTATTTCTTAAAAAAAAAAAATCAAGTTGATTTTGGAGGTGCCAGGGTTTTCTGCTCCTTTTCATGCCTTTCTCGCCAAGTATTATAGTATTTCACTACATTTAGTGATTGTAATAACTTTGAATGATAGTTGTAAAAAGAGATTCAATGTTGAAAACACAAAATGTTTAGGAGAATATTTGGTTATTTTTTAGGATAAGTATTTGAGTGGTACAAAATTTAATAAAACAGGAGAAGCAAGAAGCAAAGGAAGATTCCACACATATTATGACGAGTTAAATCAACCGCAAAGTACTCAGAAAGTGGATGTAAGCTGGGAGGGATAGAGAGTGCTGGCTGCCTAGAGATTGCAAATGGACTATGGAAAGGCTTTATACTAACTTTTTAAAATCTTTATTGTTTATACTATTTTTTTTTCTTAAATAATCAGTATATTTGTATATATCGTCGGCTAAGATGTCATTACTTGATTGCGCTAGTTACTAGAACGTGCACATACATGCTCGTTTACCCACGAAATGTATAAATTATTATTGAAATCACATTTGAAGATAACATTGCTCAACACAATTTTTGTTTCCTTCATTTTTTTTATTGTTACTGGTTATTTTAAAGCCCCTGACTATGAAAAAAAATACTGGGAGATTGCTAACAGCTTTATTTTGTGATATATAAAGTTTTACTGTTTTGATTAAAAAATGTAAGGAAATTAATACATAATGTCAACAAAATTTTATTAAATATTATTATCAAATGATCTTTTATAGGATTTCCTTAAATAAATGACTTTAGGTAGATCTCTTTGCATAAAATATTTGTGTATTCTTCTTTCAAAGTCGTCGAATGTACAATAGTACTTGTTACTGCTATGGAGCAAAACACACTTTAAACTTCTTTCGCTGCTTTCCACAAAAATACCCTATGCTTGTATTTCATTAAGCCCATCTGTTGCAAAATACCACCAACATTGTTACAAAAGACTAAAGCCTCCTCTTGAGAAAAATATGGTAACAGATTCTTTTCTCGGGTACGATAAAAAGTAATGTTGGTTTCGGGATTTAACAAATTTGTTTCTTTTAAAGATATTTTTAAGATCCCTCACTAAGTCATTTTGTCATTTCTGATCAAATGGTTGAGGTAATCTGGATCAGGGTCATCACTTGATATATTTTGTTCACGTTCACAGAGATTTGGATCATCAGAGGGTTTAGATGTGCTGGGTTGTACTTTTCGAGATTTTAATTGAGATCGTTGGGCATAAGATAATTTAGGATATGACGAAATACTTCGATTTCCAGGGTTTATTCCGTTTATTTTCACAACCCAGAAGTAGCAGTCGTTATGATGGTTTTGAGGTTCTCGCCAAATTATGGAAGTTACAAACTTCACTGCATCTCTTTTCCAGCTGGACCATAACCGTAGGCACACAACACGTTTTTGACAAACAATATGAGGAACCCATGGCTTGTCCTGATTGTACAAATCTATTTTGAAGTCTTGATGATATGCAATTTTTACAAAGTCTAATATAGGTTTTCGATATTTTTTAAATATATATTCGGCACAAATATTTCAAATACAGTCTGGATTAATCACACAACACCGCCTGGACGAATGTATATCGAAAACAACAACAGAATATATTTTACTGTCAAACAAAATTTAAAATCAAAGTATAAGTACTAAATAAGGTTGTTAAGCTATAACACAAAAACAAAAGCTGTTAGAGAAACATTGTTGACATATTTAAAAAGTATTTATCAAATTGAGTTAGAAACAACAAAATAGTCACAGGAAACAAACAATTTATTTTTTTTTGTTGGCCAGTGTAATTAGTGCTGATATAATATAATATGAGTTGAATTGTAAAGTAATCGTCGAGTGGGGTTGACCCTTGTGTCAAACATGACCTTGTGAGTTTCGGGTTTTAATGGGATGCGATGCTAGGATGGTCAAAAATTGTTAAATTTAACGTTTTATTTATTTTCAATTGTTTTCTGGGTTTTTTTCATAAACGGGTATTGTACAAAAAAAAAAAAAAATAATAAAAATAAAGCATACGAAGGTTGGGGAGGACGATCTACTAGTAAACGAATCGTCATTTACAATTTCTCATGAGTAGAGCTCGGATTCTCGTGCAATTGCATCTTTTTATTGCAAGCTCGTAATCAGCCAGGGACAAATTATTGATATGAATTAGGATGTTTAGGCCCAAATTTACCTAGTTTAATATTGCACAAAATTGTACATTTTTGCACTGCATTTTGCACATTCTGGGGTTACTGCTGTTTTAATGCAAAATTGCACATTCTGCAGTTCGAATGCATAAAATTGCACATTCTGCAGTTTGAATGCATAAAATTGCACATTCTGCAGTTCGAATGCATAAAATTGCACATTCTGCTGTTTTGATGCATGAAATTGCACATTCTGCAGTTTGAATGCATAAAATTGCACATTCTGCAGTTCGAATGCATAAAATTGCACATTCTGCTGTTTTAATGCATGAAATTGCACATTCTGCAGTTTGAATGCACAAAATTCCTGGATTCAAATTGTGAATGCGCACAACACTTTCTTGTTTTTGAAAAAGTAGCAACTTTAAGAAGAATGAATAATTTTATTTTTATATAGGTAATAATTTTTCTTTTTTAAGAGATATAAACTATTCTTAGTACAAAAATATAAAAAATCCAAGCGTGTTAAAATGAATAATTTTATTTTTATATAGGTAATAATTTTTCTTTTTTAAGAGATATAAACTATTCTTAGTACAAAAAATATAAAAAAAATCTACGCTTCTATAGTCTTCTTAGAAATGTTTAGATTGACTTGAGCTAGGGAACTCGGATCCCCACCTTACAAGAAATTTTGACTCTCCCTCATAACTTTTCTCATCGGAAGCAATAATTTTTTTAGTTTCCGACTTCCCTCTAAGGAGTAACGTTGTCTCCATTAAAATACCTTAAATTTCAGCTAGTGTTAGTTCAAAGATACGAGCATGGACAGAAAAATATCCGGAACTAAAATCCAGTGGCAAAATAATATATTGTGGGACCTGTGGCAAAGCTGTCGGCAGCGAAAGAAAGTCACAAGTTGATGCACACTGTAATTCGAGTAAGTTTTTAACTTGAATTTTTATCCCTATTTAATGATTTAGAGCATAAATGTACGGTTATTTTTATTTGTAATTGCAATATACATATTTATATTCCTAAGTAATATGTAGACATAGCTTATGTATAACATGTACAATAAAGAGATGCGATTTGTTCTTATTGCGTTTTAGGCAAGGACTATTTAACTACTCCCTTACTAAGGACCGGATCAATAAATTTTAAGATAAAAACCACTTTTTGGAAAGAAATGTAACTAGCAAATTGTTTGTTCAACATTTTTTATCAATTGCATTTTATTTTGCATGATTTTAAGTTTTTATTGCACGATTTTGCACGATTTCAAGTTTTTACTGCACATTTCAGAATTTTTCTTGCACGAAAATCCGGGCTTTACTCATGAGAAATTCAGCATTCAATATCCGGAAGGCAGAACTAATGCAACGTCGTTCGATTTGATAGTTTCTTGACAATAGATCCTGCGATGGTAGATAATCGGTACTTGAAATAAATAAAATTGGTGATTTTTTTCGAACCAAAAACCTTTTGATTTACATAAGTAATATTGTTACTAATTTGTATTGTTATCGCATACATGATAAGTATTATTTTGTTATTATACAGATATATGTATGGCGTCAATTGTCCTTCATATTTTTTTCTTATATATTTCCCTTACTTTTTTGGGATCTCGATTGGCGGAGGATTTGGTTAGTTTATTAATAGTGTCCTGAGTGTAAATTTTTAAGAAGTATAAATATTTGTTAATAATACATGTTATTATTATAAATTTACTTTGTAAAAATTTGTATTTTATTTAAAAAGAAATAAAAAAGTCCAATTTTATTTGAATAACGTAAAAAAAAACGAATACTATTCTGATGAATGGTTCTATATATATTTGATGTATTAGTTATAAAAAGCTATTTATCTAATTTTTATTTTATTTTTATTTTTTTTTAATCGCTCCCTTGAGGAAGCTAGGAGGAAAGATCCGAAATTAGAATGGAACAAGAGATAAAAACCAAAACAATAGAATGAAAGGCGATTACAGAACTAATTAATCAAACAACGTTAATTGATTGTTGACAACGATCAGATAACGAATGACGAATTGTAAATGTAAGAAGGGCTGTGATAAGGATTGGAAGTGATTATGGAATACTAAATGTCTTCAAATGGTTCTGCTTGATAATTAATTATGTATGAAGGGGTTGCTTTAGGGGGAATAAAACCGTTTATATTTAGAACAAGTCTGTTCGTGATTTATTGCACACTATAAAGTGCAATTCTAATTTATTCACACTCGAAAATGTTTTTAAAAAATAGTTTAAATTCATACGAAAAAGAACCTGAAGATAAAACCGGCAGTTGATTTTCAATCTTTAATTCATCCGTCGGACATCGGAAATATTTTTTTTTTTATTATGCAGTTCTGCATAGGATTATATATTATATAGGATATATTCTGTGATAGGATTCTTCCAAATGTTTGGCATAGTTTGCCATCTACGAAGTTTAAAAAATCATTGAAGAATAGACTGTAGTGAATAAACGAATGATAATCAGAGGAGAAAAACGAGAATTTCTGTGTCACAGTCTTATTTTAATTTTATTTTTTTAATACCTCAGCTTTGATAATATAATTTTGTGAGATAAAAAAAGTCATACGTTTTATTTATATATACGTAATATAATATAATAATAAATAAGAGGCTTGCTGAACCCGAATGTTCTCTCTGATTCTCTCCATCCCATTCCTCTAAAACCTAAATCCCCAAGATGCAATCTTCCCATTTACGTTTCAGACTACCCCTTGGTCATTTACCCGACGGCTCAAAGCTGGACATCTTTTTCGGAATTCGGTCATTACTAAACCCAACGACTTTAAATGCCCATTTTAACCGTCGCACAGCTGCTACCTGATTTATATTTACCGAATGTAACTCCCGCAGTTGCGCATTGTGAAGTCTTCTAATGTTTACGGTTTCTTGCATTGATGTAAAGAATAAAATTCTTTTCATCAATGAAAAGTGAATATGTTGAGAGAGAGAGAGAGAATAACTTACGTTTCAATTAAAACTAAAACAGGTCGATTACATTCACCAACACTTACATTTTTATATTGTTCTTTTAAAAAGTGAGATTCATTATTGTTTTTCAAAGACTGAAATAAATGTATATTTTTTCTTTGGTGCCAACTTTTATTTATCAAATATTACGATATGCCTCAACCAAGGACATCATTAATGGAGATGACAATGATTGCATTCATACAATGTGTACATAAAAATAAATAAATAAATAAAATAATAATAACAATCCCTGAATATACAAATTATTAAATAATATAAATATTAAAAAGTTAAAGATTTAACCTGCAGAACGCCAGTCTGTTCCCACTTTTATAGTGAGGCAAGTGTGGTTCTCTCGAAATTCTTTCAGATCTCAGTTGCTTTCTCAGTTGTGTTACCGGAATACATATGAATCAGTTGTTTAGAGAGAAAAATATGTTGAGCTATGTTTTTGAAAGTTGTCCATTATAGAAATTTTTTTATCTGTTTTACAACTGAAGCTTATGGATTATGAAGTTATAAAGCTATGGAGCAGCCAGTAGTCCACTCAAAGGATTATAGAGTGCGTTTTCTGTAATCTAAGATTTTTCTTCGGAAACATGTTCAGGGTAGTTGGAAAATAAACATACTAAAAGTCTTGGATTTTTCGAGCCTGGGAACAGGAAGGGGCCGCGAAAGGTTTCTTTTTTTTTGGTTTTGCGCTCATATCTCGAAAACGGTGAGTCGTATGCAGAACATGACTCTTTACTAAATTAATGCTGTTAAAATTCTCTACGACTTTTATAATATACACATTTTTCATATTTTGTAACGTTTCAGAGATATACGCTTAGAAAATGTGAACATTTTCGAGGAAAAAATATACACAACACGTTTTCTATTAAACTTCCCTCCATATCTTCTAAAACGTTCATCCGACGACAAAAGTCTTAAATAAATAAATCCTAGATATATCGGACAAAGTTATTTTGTAATGTTCTACATTTATAAATTTATTTTAAGAAATTAATGTTTTAAAAGTTTTCATTTACTTTTTATAATTGGGTGATTTATTATTCAGAATAATATAGTATCATATAATTATTCTGAATTACATACATAATACATAATGCAGCTGCAATTTCGAATTCTTTACACATTTTATATTCTTTGCCCGTTTCTACGTTTATTTAATTTAAAAAAATTAAATGACTTACGGATGGGTATCCCCGAGTTCAAATGGGATTGACCGTTTCTGATGATTTTTTTCACACAGATTGTAAAACTGAGATCACCTTATTTTTTATTTTAAAAACACAGATTAAAAACAGTTAAAAACAAAGTCGAAAAAATATCTTTTCAATTCCATTATTAGTAATAAAAAAAGAAAAAAAAAGAAATTCATTTATTATGGATTTTAAGTTACCAATAATTGATTTGCTTTGATGATGGACTAATGTTAACGACATAATTAAGTTTTATGATGTATAATTGCCTATCGCAGTGCCTTGACCAAGAACATTCCTGATTATAAGCCTGTATCATGAAACTATGCAAATTCCAGGGAGCATAATCATAATTTAATACGTTTACGAGCTGTTTGCCAAAATTTGCATATTCATGTCATAGCTATGCATGTTTTAATGAATATGATATGGCGTTGACCTAGAGCCAATATTTTATTGTGATGTTTATTTAAATTTTCCATTATTTTTCATGAAATTAATTACTGTTTTGGATGAAAAAAAAATTATCTCAAATGAGTTTTGAAAGTATTGAATTTTTTTATAACTTCATAATTTTTAGAATGATATTTAATTATATTCCAATAATATTTATTCAATCATGTAATTTACTTATGTCATAATTAATTTTGTTACATTATTGTAGGTCATTATTAAATATCAAATCTGTGGTCATATCTTCCGCGCGTTTTGAGTTGCTACCTTATTTTTTAACCGGACACAGAATAAATTTCGAGCTCATTTTACCAAAGATATATTGAGAACCTGTGACCCAACCACATTAATATATTAAACAATAATTAGTGAAGCTTCAAGAAGTTCTTGTGTCTTTTCAATTTTTGTATCCGTTTAATGTTTTCTAGTGCTTTTCTGTTCCATTATCCTTGGATATTGTAATAGCTATCCTTTGCACTAATTACTTTACATTCAAACAATTCAAAATCCTCCGTAAAATATTTCATATTAAGCAAATTTTATTATCAATTTCAAGCTTCTAGTACAAGATCACATCCAGACTTCATAGAAAATACAAAATACGACAAACTCTGCGAAAATACCAATAACTTCATACAGACGATGGCCTCGAGAAGCTTGCCAGAGAATATCCGAAGAATACTAAAAGGGAGTTGGTTGAGAGATATACTCGTTTAAAATTAATTAAATATGATGTTTCATGTTAGGGGTAAGTTCCGCTGGGTAGATGACCTCCCCCATGCCTGACATGCCAATTATCTTGCATACAGGATAAGTGACTGGTGTTGATTTAAAATATAAAGAGAGGAAAAAAAAATCAAGGTTTAGATAACCAATTAATATTGTAACCTCCCTTGTACAATATTTATCCTATTTTTAATAACGATTTAATTGAAAATCAGTAGATTGTACTTTTGCTAAACATTACTTGAACTATGAAGACGATGTGGTTGAAATTCGGTTAGTAGTCACAAACGAAAAATATTTTGTCCTTTTATATAGTTGTATTATTTTTTAATACTTTATGTTGATCTATGGGGCTCCGCTAAACCGTCCAATTCATCTCGTATGCAATCCTTACAATCCAAAATCCTTCGAAAAATCCTCAATGCTCCTTACTTTGTCACCAATAAACTTATCCATATAGAGCTTAATGTTCCATATGTTGCTAATTTCAAACACCTATCCTCTATAACCACTCAGATCCACTAGTCTTTCAACTTGCTTCCCACTCCATTCTGGTTAGCCTTCGAGGCGTCTGAAAAGAAGATGGCCTGGAGATCTTCTAGTGTATAATTTTTCTACTATAAAAATAGAAGTGCTACTGATGAGTAGTTCTTTTCAAGTTTTGAAATATTATTGTAATCTATATAAAATATATATATTTTATGTCATGAATAACGTTTGTCCGGATCAATTGTAAATTTCCAATACCCCAGGCTGTACTCACAAAACATCAATTTACATTTAGCTCTTGCAACCGATGTTCCAGCCTGATTCCAAGGCAACGGTTAATTATAAATATTTATAAAGATGCAATTAAAATATTCGTCCCATAGCCTCATTAACCGCGACCATATCTAAGACATTCTCTTAGTTTTATTTACTGTTTGAACAAATCCTCCGCATGTAAATTTCAATTTCATAAATGTCGTCATGAATAATGGCGTAGCGGAGCAGAAAGGATGACAACCAATCGGTAAAGAAGGAGAAAGTAGTTGACCGGAATGGTTACTTTCTTCAAGGGGTCCAGCTAACAGAGCTGCATCATCTGCTCTTGGGAGAGAGTTATCTTGAGTGTTTTGTAATCTGTGGGCAGATGTTAGCTGTTGGTGCATTATTCTCTACGTCTATGAAAAATATCGATATTTAGATATATCGTGTATCGATACCCATCCCTAATCAAGACAACTAGTATTGAATTATTGACAACTTCAATGGGAATTTTTTTATTCGATTACTAGTTTCGAACGTTAAGCATACATCATTAGTTCAAAAATTTACAAAAAACTCAAATCATCAGCACTTTGCTTCACGGATTATATATATTAAATTTTAAAAATGTTAGAGGACAAATCACACATGTTGTTACTCATTTAAGGAGGCAAAACGGGAGAGCTTCCAAAAATAAAGACTTAGAGTAAAGTAATTGTAAGTGTAAAGAGAGGAAAGGGGGAGTTAGAGGGTTAGATAAATACATTTTGATCCCTATATTTATTAGTTTGGTAAATTCCCTTTGACTGGTCGGATTTTCTGTTCCTAATGGAAACACATTTAAAATGGGACTAAAGGAAATATCTGGTCATTTAAGAAAAGAAGATCTGGATTGATTTTGAACCATTTTATTATTTCTAGTGGAGGGGGAGAGAGGGCTTGCCACCTTCAAAACTCTTTACCTCTCATGCATATGGACAAGAGATAAAATAACTAATACTTTTATTCAATCAAGTAGTTTTTTCTAGTAGTTACGTGAAGCAATCAATTATTTATTCTCTAGCGTGTTTTTCATCAGCAAGACTTCTTTTAAACTCAAAAGGTGAAGTGCAATTGTATCATGGGTTACACCACTAAAAAGCTAACTTAAGTCCGCAGTTTTTGGGGAATTTTACGGCATCTAGGGTGCTCCAGTGGGAAGTGAGGAATTTTCAAGTTTTAATAAATTTTTTGTGTTTTGCGCGTTAAAAAGCCCCCTAAAAGTGGGTTTAAAATAAATAAAATAACTAGACCTATTTCATCTATTAGAAAATTTAATGCTGATTATGAAAATATCATCGTTTTTGTTTCTACGCTAAACCAAAGTAGAGAAAACTGCCATTTTTCAGAAAAAAGTAAGATTTAAAAAAAAAAAAAAAAATTCTATTTCCTCAACAGATTTAGGTAGGAAACCCGTTCCTTCGCCATTCTTCCCCGTTTAGCATGCAGTAAGTATTACCTTTTTTTTTTTACACTATGTGTGGGACACCCTGTATAATGTATGCAGCAAAGTGCTGATGTTTTGAATTTTTTTGTATATTTTTAGAACTCATGATGAATGTTCAACATTAGATTAGTCTTAAATTAAAAAAATCCAATAGAAGTAGCAAATTTATTATAATTGAATTGAACTATGGTTGGAAGAAAAGTTTATAAGTTATCAAATTATGGACATTATAATAAGTATTTTCGAATTTATCAACCGTTGTAACTACATTATAGTCCCGCTAACCCGGACTATATGAGACAGCGGAGGTCCAGATTAAGCGATAAATGAACGTGATGAATGTATTAGCCATTTTTAGCCTCATAAATAAACGTTTTTCGGATGCTTGATATTTTCTTCCATCCTGTATTATGTAGTTCTAAGTTATCGATCTAAGAACGGAGATGACTATATATCTTCGTAATCAATACTCAGAATTTATTTATTGTATTGTATTTGCTACTTAAAATACCTTATGATAATTTTTTTTTTTTTTTTTTTTTTTGGGAGGGGGGGAAAGTGAGAGCGTTCAATTGGCCATTCTCCTAAGAACTAAAGATGAATGTTTAGCATTCGAAACTAATATTCTAATAAAATAATCGCAATAGAAATGGCAACTAATTCATCAATCATAATTGTATCGATCCTTCTATACCATCATGCGTACCTCAAGTGGGGTAGGGAGAGTTTGAAACCTGTCTCTAGTGTGGGAATGATAATCACAGGGTATTCTGGTACAAATGCTTATATTTAAAAAAAAAAAAGTGTAATTGTTTGAAAAATTGTGATTGGAAAGTGAAGAAATATTATTCAGGACAAATAAAGTAACTATAGGTGAAGATTGTGCTCCCAAATGACTACAAGACACTGGGTCATCTTTAGTGTCTCACGATTTTTGTCTGCCCTTACCTTGGAACAAATGAATTTATAAATCGGAATTAAAACCTCTTTAAATAAAAATAAAATATGACTGTGAAGCTAAATACATGGGAAAAACTGGACAATCAGTTAACCAAAGATTAAAAGAACCAATAAAATCTTACGATAATAAGATACTGAATTCCAACTTTGTTATCTATTTGAATGAAATATTCATAAATTCAACAAAGACTCGGGAATGAAACTAATACAAGTAGAAAATAGTCTAAAATTAAATATTTACGAGTCATTAGAAATAATTAAAAACCAACCCAGATTATTTTTTAAATAGTCCCATTTTAAATTTGTTTCCAATAGAAAAGGAAAAGAAACAACCAGTCATAGGGAAAACCGGAAAAAATTAACCTATCTAAATGCTGACCCTTTCGCCTGTTCTGATTCAGTCTGCTGTATCTTTCAGAAGTCCTTTTCAGTTTGCCTCCTTAGACAAGTACCAGCATATTTGATTTCTTTTCTTACATTTTTAAAAAAAGTTTAATTTATGTAATCTATGAAAACAAGTACTGATGATTTAAAATTTTCCTTGTTTTTAGAGTTGATGATGAATGTTTAATATTCGAAACCAGTTTTGAAAAAAAAAATAATTTCGATAGAAGTGGCAATTAATTCTTCAATTCTAAACATAAAAAAGTGAAAGCTTCAATTTAAATATTCATCACGAAACCTTTTGCAAGGAACTAGTTTTCAAAAACTTCATTGAGTTAGGATACTGACCACACAACTCTGTTTAACATTCGGTCAAATAAAGTACTTCCTGATCAAGTACCAAACCTTTGTTTAATGATTTTACCTGCGTATAACTGTGGATAAAACATGAAACTTTACTTACCTCGACAAGGCTTAAAACACTTTTTTGATTCCATGAAATATTGAATCGCCATTTCTACAGGATATGATATATATGCCAGGGGCTAAGAGGACATGCACTCGGTCGCCTCGGGGCTTTCATACATCAATTAGTCACTGGCTCGTGGGATTGGTGAAATCAATAACCTATGTTGTGCGACAAGATATCTTACTTAACCGCTACGGATTCGTCCTTTTTGTTTATTCTACAATAGTGTTAACATATTTTTATTTTTGCTAAATTATAATGCAAGGTAAAAATTGATTTACAACGTACTAACCTTTAAACTTTGGCTGCCTGCCAAGATGTAGAAGAGCAGTTGGAAGAAGTATTTTCCCTGTATTTGATATTATTCCTATAAATATTTCATACATCTCTTTATTTCATACATACCTTCAGGCTTAGCAGTAATTTTTAACCAGCTTAAAATTACACTGATTGAAGATTCCTTAAAAGCATAATTAGAAATCCAATTATTCATTTCAATCTATTGGTTAATTATCGAGATGGACTGAAAATATTAAAAAACTCTTGCGGGTCGCATTGTCAGTGCTTATTAACTAATGGTCCATGATATTTTAATGCACAATATCAAAAAGTTTAAGGATTTACATTTTGATTTAGTAATAATTTTTTTTTAGCAGAAATAGTTTTCTTTATTTCATCTGGTTGGATTTTAATTTATAAACATAAAAGTATCTGGCAGTGTGGCAAACCTCGTTTCTGCCTCTTAACATTGTACACTTAAATTTTAATTAAGACTTAAACGACAAGAAACTGCACGTCGTTACAGACTACTTCAACATTTACTATACAAACGTTCAAAGGTCCCAATTAATTACAACAGACTCGTATACATGACTGTGATTAGACCTATTTGGACGTACGGAGTTGAGCTGTGGTGCTCCACTAAACCATCCAATTCATATCGAATTCAATCCTTACAATCCAAAATCCTTCGAAAAATCCTCAATGCTCCTTATTTTGTGACCAATAAACTTACCCATAAAGATCTTAATGTTCCATGTGTTGCTGATTTAGCCCAAACCAGATACCAATCCTTTCATAGTAGGCTCCAGAACCACTCAAATCCCCTAGTTTCTCAACTTGCTTCCCACTTAATTCCCGATAATCCTCCGAGGCGTCTGAAAAGAAGATGGCCCAGAGATGTTCTTGTGTAGATTTTTTTTTTACGGAAGTGCTACTGATGAGTAGTTCTTTTCAAGTTTTGACATGTTATTGTGATCGTTGGAAATACATTCACTTGATGTATATATTTTTTACAGTTGTAAATTTCAATTAATGTACATAAAAAAAAATTATTGTAAATATTATTTTTGGTAAACCTTTCCTATTACTATAAAAATGTTTTAGTTAAAATTTGGTATGGTGGGTTCAGTATTACCATTTTGAACTGTATTGATGGATTGTGCTAACCTGATACCGGCCTGTTTTCAAACTTCACTGTCTGATCAACTTATTATTGCTTTTTTAAAAACAAAATTAATTGAAAACCGGTAGATTTTATTATTTCTAACCATTCCTGGAACTATAAGGAAGGCATACCTGAAATTTGGGCAAAATTGGTTAAGTAGTTTTCGCGGTTAGTGATCACAAACGGAAAATGGCTTGTCCTTTTATGTAATAGTATAGATAAGGAATATCCTTGTTATCTGTGGCAGTGTTCAAAATATTTAGCCATAAGTTGGCTACTAGTACCAATGATAATTAAACTCGTTAACTACAAACAAAACTTAGTTAACTCATCTGTAAGTTTATAGAAATTAATTTTCTTATACTTCAGAAAAATATATATATTTTTGTTTCGTTTACCACCTATGCGAAATTTTAAGAAGTGTGACCTTGTAAGTTAATCTTGTTGATTCTCGAAACCATATGGTTTATAATATACCATATCTAGCCACAAGATGGTTAGATACGGTATATTATATAACAAACCAAAACCAAACAGAATATGGGTATTGAAATAGTTTATTATAAAAACAAAAAGACATATAAGTTATATGTTGATAAGTTATGAATATTTTTACTTATAGTTTATAAAAAAACATCCTTATCTATTTTATTCATATTTTTTTATGAACGGTTTATATTATACCTAATTTTAAAAAATGGTCTTCAGATTTCTGTTGTTTTATTTAATGAATTTTATTTTTTCAGGTAAGAAACAGATTGTTTTAGAAATTATACGTGTTCTACAACTGATCTCCTTTTTCAGTGGTATGTAATTTAAATATGTTTTCACTTAATTAATTATTTTTTTTACTATTTTATCTACGGATCACGCTATTTCAACTGTCTCTTCCTTTTGCCCAGTATTTCCTTATTCGTTTCTTATTTTGTTACTTTCTGGCTTGATTCCCCACCTTGCCTGTCTTTAGCTTTGTCTTTTGTTGGAAACCCTGGTGTTCTTGGAGTTTCTTCTTAAGCGGAACATGTTTTTCTATGTCCTCCTGTGTGATCCTTACTTCTCGTAAACGGTTTTCAACCTCTTTATACCTTGCTTCCTTGCATCTCTTATAAAGAAAGTAGATGAAAATCCGCTTGCCCAATCATAGAAACTATTTCCCCTCTTTCTCTTTGATTGTACCTTGAATTTTCCTTAAGATCTGTCTTTATTAAATTTCCAGTTTCTCGATCAAACTCTCTACTCATTGCAAGGCATTCAGCGGAATATAGCGCCTCCGGTCTTATCACACTGCAATAATGTCGTATTTTTGCATTGATGGATACTGTGGATACTGATTTCTTCTTATACACGTGATATATTTCTTTATAATATTATTTTATTTTTATTTTTTTTTATGTCTTAGTAATTATAAGTACGTTTAAAAATAATCAAAAAATAATTTAAAATTTTCCTTCTGAGAAATATATATTTTTTTGGGCATATAAGGTTTAGTTACCTTAGATTTGAGAAAAAGATTTTGTGTATTCCTTTTTTTTTTTAATTTTCATTAAACTGTAACCACGCAGAATGCGTCTTTATTTCTCACCTAATTCCCATTTAATAAAGTGCATTTAGTGTTTAATAAGTGTTTAGTGTTTCATTGATTTATAAATGGATAGAATGTTTTGTTAGATTCTAGGTTTTTAACCTATTCCAATCAGGGTGAGAAGGTCAGTTACTAATAGGTATGTCCAAATATTAATAAAGTAATAAAAACATTCAAATTATTTATTAATTTCTTTTATTCTAAACTCTAAGTCTTTTTTTAATTTTCTTTTATAAGTGATTGATATATTTTCCAATTTGCTGAATGGTGGAACCCACCTCTTTATTCGCTGTCAAAAATATATATAGTAGAGCCATTTCTATAGTAACCGATGTAGGAAATCGTCAAAAAAAGCATGAAAAACTACAAGTTACGTAAAACTACCTTACAAACTGTCCTTGGACCTTAGATAAACGTGTTTACGCTTTTAATAATGTCGCCAAACGTTAGAGGTAAGAAAATCGTTCAAAACTCTCAACCTTGTCCCATGTCGTTGGCTTATTTCTTTTTATAAAATAAAAATGCCGGTAGCTGTTGTGTTTCTTCTTCCTCCTCTAGCTGCTAGGAATAGTGTTAGTTTTCATCGGTATGCAGTAATATATAATCCTTGCAATAATTTCAACCAACACATTATCTAAATTATCAAGGTACTAATGATTTATTAAGGCAATCAACCAACTAATCAATTGCATTTTACTATTGTGAGCAGAAAATTTTTTTTTTTTTTTCTCGGTTGTTTTAAACAAAAAAGTCATCGAACTACTTTTTTTCTCAAGTTTTTGATTCTCGAGAAAAAGAATGCTTTGTTTGTATATCAAATTTACTAAAAATATTCTCAATGAAATTATAGTTTTTCCAGTCTAGATGTACATTAAACGTTGGCAGAAACATGTAAAAATATTTAAACAGAACAAAGTTTTTATTTTTACTCATAGCTCTGAGGTTAGGCGCACTCAAATAAAAAGTGGACCCCATCATATAATTATAAATAAATTAATTCAAAAATTGTTGAAATCTAAATCGTTTACCACATTAATTCCTTAAATTGAATAATTTACAGTACAAGAAGAAAGGAAGTAAAATATCGAATTTTATATTGTTCTCATAATCATGCCCTACAGTGAAAAAAACAGGTTACAATAAAATTATATAAGTTATTTCAAACATAAAGTTAGCTACAATATAAGTATATAAAATCATGTGTTAGAATAATAAAAATATATATAATTACAGAATATAGAGGAGTATGAAACTACTTACAATGTTACTGGTGGATATGGTATCGACTAACTAAATTCTAACAATTCTAGTACACAACTGACCTGGGGAATTTTTTAAAAACAGTTAAACGTTTTGGGGGGATTCCCTAGAAAAAATTAAGATAAAAGGACTGGTCGTTTTCGTAAGATACAGGTACAAAAAGGATTTTCATATTTCGGTGTAAAGCCCTTGGTAGTTTCCTGGTCTTACGTGTCTGGACAGACTTGGGTATGAATCTATACATTAAAAAATTTGTCAGTTTCATTCAGGAAACTATATGCTTCGCTCCAGGGTGCTTCAATCCGTGACAAGGCAGCTGTTTCGTGCTACTATATTCTCTACGCCTTGTGATATTAATAAATGATTCGCGACCGTGGGGTGAACTGAAGAAAAATAGATACAGATGGAGTTGTCTGAGATTTTGTGCTATGGGAGGGCAGCCTGTCTCAGTGTTTTGTTGAAACGCGTAAGTTAGCTGGGTACGGCTAGGTCGGGTATTAACAGGTTTAAAGGTGGCGGGCCTTCCCAATACGATTATCTGAACTGTTTTATGGTTTCATACCAAGGGCCAGTTAACTCTCTGTCATAAGTAGACTGTACCTCTGACTGCGTGCGGTGTTTGTAAGCTTTCTTTTAGAAAGAAACCCAATGGTTGCCAACGTCGAATAGGTGGATCTGTATGGACTACTTGTCCAGCCAATAGCTGTATCCCGATTAGCGATCTGTTCAGGTGATCCGTAGAGCTGGTTGTACCATTGATCAATATAGAGGTGTGGATGAGAGAGTTATTCGACTACTACAAATAGGTCCGCGTTTTCAGTGGGAATCGATTAAATCAAAAGGCCAGTCTTCAGTCATCGATTGAGTCCATATCTATAGACTGATGTCTGGGGTCTAGTTATGATCATCCAAATTTGTTGTAATTGGTTTAATAGGTGTATGAGTGAGTCCTGTTATTTACTTAGTGTTGACGAAAGCACAAGAAAGAGACAAAAACAACCGACGATTTTTTAAAAAGTTCACTCATTCCTAGGAAGAAAAAGGTAATCGGAAAAAATCCTTGTTTTGCTGGTCCTCCTGGCTTAGGAAAATCGCGATATAGCCTATAAATTTCGTGTCCACTTAAGTATCAGGAGGCCCTAACGCCCGCCAAATCCGTCTTTTTGTTATTCTATGACCTAAACAAATGGAGCGTGACTCTCCTGAAAAACGCACAAACACACTTGGAAATGTTCCAGACTTTAAAAACTTATAGACTAGTTCGGTAAGTCGTGTTGGAGAAAGATATGCTACGAAAAGACGAGTTATATGTACCTGTCCAATAGATGAAACGAGGCGACTAGGACCGTATGTAACCAAATGGTACGAAAATTGGAAGTTAGACCCTCGCGCCCTTGAGCGCAGGACTTCCGCTAATAAAGGCTTTAGAACGGTATTGCTTGCAGCAGTTACCGCCTCTAAATAGCATCCCGTAGATTATGGCATGTAGGGAAATTCAAAATGAAGCCCGAAATTTTTTTTTTTCCTTTTTATTTTGGTGTTTGTAATGGCAGGTTTTGCAAAACGTCTTATGGTGCAAACTGGAATTGGTAGTGGTTAAGCTGAGGGGGCGCCAAGGTATCACTTCCGTAGGCTGGTTTGTGCAAAAGCTGGTATTGTTTTCTAAAAAAACATTAGTTACAAATCCTTGAATATTAGGTAGGGGATACCTATCAGGCTATAGTGATGTCATTAACTTGTCTGGTAAGTCCCACAAGGTCTCCAAAAGTGCCAGTCTTGCTTCCTTACTAAACTTCTAGTGGGCCGGCCCAGGGACCTATTGACACGGTCGACATAGCCCCCAAGCGAGAATAATTGTCAATATATCTGCCTCGAAGTGACTCTGTTATTGGATCTGGTCCTCTCCTTCTGAGGTCACACTGGAAAATAATTGTGTAGTTTGGGTTCCTAAGTTGTAGAGGTGGGGTGCTAGACTCTGTTGCGTTGGAAAATGGAACGGGATATGAGGCGGGAAATGACCGGAGATTTGACCAAATTCGTGAAGTGTGGCAGTTATAGGTGACGTCGGGTGTTGACCATTATGCTGAGGGAACATAATCAAAGTACTTGGGTATATGTGAGCGTGAGCTAGTGCGGCTGGTAGGGCGAAAACACATGTCATGGTGAAGTCCGTCTATAAGTCTGCCGGCCGGGGCAAGTCAACTACAAGAGTAAACAGTATACTAATAAATGGATGATGGATTTATAAGATGTATATTCATTTAAATGTATATTATTGGTCTGAATGCATTAAATTGGAATAACAAGTGTTGAGATTTAGAATGTCTGGTTTTTAGTTTATTGCTTAGTTTAAATTTTTCTATGGTTATCATTTCTATAATATTTCTTTTAAAATTATTTTGCTCATGGTGAATAATTTTGGGGGAATCAAATAATTTTATTGTAACCTGTTTTTTCTCTGTAGAGCATAATTCTGAGAACAATATAGTCTCGAAACGTCGCCAATATAGTTGTTTTTATTTATTGACTGAACCTCAAGAACCTTACTAAACATTATAAATATATAAAGGTTTCTCTTTCGTATTTGTCTCTTTCAAAGGATCTGGACTGTTTAACATGTTATACCCTAAAGATATATACATTTTTTTCTGTATTTTGCAGTAGATAGAGAAAAAATATTTTGTTAAAAAAGTAAAAATATCCGAAAGTTAATTTTTTTTTTAAAGATGATTTTTTGATTTTCTATTTCACTATCATTTTTCTGTTGTTTTTTTTCTCTGCTATTTTTTTAATAATATTAAATCCTATATTCTGTATTTATTTTTTCTTTCTCTTTTTTTCTATTTATAGTTTTTATATTATCTTATTTTGTATTTGTTCTCATTCAAATTTGTATTCACTTTTATCCATATTGCTTATTTTCAATATGCATAACCCCTCGGCCAGTTATGATTTTACTTTGTGTTATGTAATGTTATTCTTAAGGGACTTTGCCCTCGAATAAAGTATTTTTTTCTATTCTATTCTATTGAATATTTATTACGCAAAAATTTTGCTTGATGAAGCTACTAAGTTAATTACGTTGCTCTTTTTAAACATCTTCGTAGATCATTATGTTGCTGTAGGTTTTGTCAATTTTGATCGTTTTGCGTTGCCCAAAATAAATTTTATAATCATTTTAAAATTGTTAAACCGTGTTAGTGGTGCACGGCTCCAATGTTTAATACTATTTAAATTTCTTTTTTGTTTAATTTATTCTAGGTTACTCTAGCTTGCAATAACTTTCTAACGTTCATGGTAGTTAACAATTAGTATAGATTTAGTTCACGGTTCTCTAAAAATGGGGAAAAGATGTACAAATGTAAATTATACTTTGATGAAACGGAACGAATAAATAATGATAGATCAGTTTAGTTTTCGATGAAAAGAAAAAAAAAACTAGTATAAAATAAATCTTACATTGAATAAATTATGTTATTGGACGATTCCAACACAAAGCCTTTTGTATCTCGTGTCGACAACGAACCAGGCAACGCATCGCTGATCAAGGCATCATTATCACTTATCAACTCATTTTTTTTTTAAATTTAATTTAATTTTTGCATACTTAACTACAGTTTGTGAGGTAATTTGTCCTAATAACCCCCCTCTCTCTTTCTTTCTCTCTCTCTCTCTCTCTCTCTCTCTCTCTCTCTCTCTCTCTCTCTCTATATATATATATATATATATATATATATATATATATATATATTTCCTATATGGAATGACGCTTTATCATTTCTTTGATTATATGTTTTACAAGTAAAAAATGTAACGGTTAACAATTAAATTTACCTTATAAATAATATGCAATGCCCTTATATTTTGGGCTGACTACTTACAACCAAATAGCCTTCTATAAATAAAGTTGATCTTGCAAAAAAAATTTACTTGGGTATGTTAAATATTTTATGTCATTCCAAGGGAGTGAGATTAATTTAGGAACTGATATCAACAAAATTATTTGATAGTTTTTTGTTGAAGTGTATTTCCTTATGAGAATATATCTTTTTTACCAGACAAACAACTGTATCAAAATACAGAATCATGTATTACTGTTGTTAAAAAATTATGTTTTTAGCTTATCGGCTGTTTTTAGCCTTCGTGAACTAAAATATTATTATTTCAATTAAAATATTCATAAGTTAAAAAAAAAATATTAAAGACATTTTCTTATTTAATTAAAAATTTAAAATATCTATTAAATAAGCGAACTTATCATCCTGTTTTATTTTTCATTCATTTTCTATAATGGAAAATTATTATTAATTTTTTTCCCTCATCTATGAAGCAAAATATATTATAATTATGTAATTTTATTTATTCATTATTTTGTTATAATAATTTGTTTTATTTATATGTTTTGTTATATAAATTTTATTTCAGCTCATTTAGCTTGTATTTACTAAATGAAACTCAGATATCTCTGCTAAACAATTCCTGATGTACATTTAATATTTCCTTATTAGAATAAAATAAAAAAAACCGTTTTAATTTAATTTAGGTTTATTTATTTTTTTTTATTGTTAATTGATAAATAAATGTAGTAGCCAAAAATTTAATCAAAAGACTATTTATAACTATTCTGTTACTAGTATCTATTTTGTTCACATTAATCTGTAAAGTCATCCTAAGAATGAAAAAAGACTGCTTAAAAGGGCAAAGTGATGTCAAAGGTCATAATGAAAAATAAACAAAGATGACGCTTAAAGGTCCCGGATAAACTCCCACACAGAGAATGCCCGCCCCAACACTTTAATAAATTGGTAAAATTTCTGACATTACGTGAGAATAACTGAGTGACTGCATAATTAAAAATTAAATTAATTTATTATTATTTAAGTATAATATAAAGGTTAAGAGCAAACATAAAGTTTTCTAGCCATCATCATAAGATTGAAGAAGGACCCACCAAACTTATCCAAAGGACCAAGAAATAGCCAATAGAATTTTAAAAACTAACCAAACTTTGGTGTGTGTGTGTGTGTATATATATACATATATACCCCTTCCGATCCTAAAATATGGCAGTGAAAGCTGGGTGATGCTTGACAGCCGTACCACTGCTGCTGAGACGAATCTCCTTCCCAGAGCAGCAGGGAAATCTAGGTGAGAAGGTATTAGTAATGAAAGGATCAGGAAACAATTAGAGGTACCTCCATTAAAAACAATCATGGAAAAAAGACATCTGAAGTGGTTTGGACATGTCTATCGGATGGATCAAGAGAGAGAACCTGGGAACACAATGGAAGCAAGAGCTGCAAGAAAAAGATAACGCGGTCGACCAAGGATCTCCGATCGTACAATACATCCAGAAGATTAGGGGCATAGGAAACAAAACCCAAAATGAAAAGAAGCTGCTGTACAGGGACCGAAAGGACTGACTGGTGCTGGATCGAAGCCCCTCTACGCCAATTATATGGTTAGATCAGGAAGAGAAAGAAAAAGTGCGACAAGTGTATCCTAATTGTGTTTGAAAATCGACCGGTATGTGGTTACTGACATTCTTAAATAGAGTTTACAATGGTAGAACTACGGAACCCACCTGTACCAAATTTTGAATAAATTATCTTCATAGTTCTAGGAAGGTTTAAATAAAAAAGGCTTAGCGAACCCGAAGGTTCGATGCCGACACCACCAACCGTCGACCACACACCTGCTTCCATCCCACTCCTTTAAAACCCAAATTCCAAGATGCAATCCTCCCATCAACGTCTTTTACCCCTCGGTCGTTTATCCGACGGCTCAAAACTGGTCACTTTTTCGGAATTCGACTATTACGAAACCCAACGACTTTACATCCCCATTTTAACCGTCGCGCTGCTATTACCTGTACTATATTTACCGGATATAACTCGCTCAATTCCGCATTGCGAAGCCTTCTAAATTCCATGGTTCCTTCATCCTTTTTTGGGCCAAATATTCTACTCAGTACTTTATTTTCGAAAACTTTGTTTGTTCTTCCCTTAACGTAAGCGGCCATGTTTCGCATCCGTAGAGAACTGTTGGTAGTATAATGTAGAAAGGTTTAGCAATTAAAACTTATTACAATGATAATTTATACTTTTATAGTCAAATAATAAAATCAATAAAATTATTTCTGCCGAATAAAAATTATTACCAAATCAAAATGTCGATCCTTTGTTTTTTTGAAATGGTATATATAAAACATGATCCATGTGCCTTTAGGTATAAGCACTGATAATGCAGTCCATTATCCGCTAGAGCTTTTTAATATTCTCCGTCCATCTGGATTTCCCACTTATACATTAAAATTAAAAATTGGATGTCTTATTCTGCTTTTATGTAATCTTCAAACGCCTAATCAATGCAATTTTAACTAGATAGAAAGATACGGTTGAGTGCCTTTTTTTATTAGTTTAAATTATCTCGAGTTTTTTTACTTATGAGAGCGACGGGGGATGCTATTGTTTAATAAATAAGCAATAAATAAAGGCTTTGCGAACCTAAAGGCTGTACACCTCCAACCTCTGACCACATAACTTCCAATTAATCTGAAGGTTCCCTTTACAATACTTTCGATTAAAAAAGTTTCGAATATTTTTTAGTTATTTTCTTTAGAAAAAAACTCAATCTTAACGAATCAATAAATAAGTTATGAGAAACAACGAATTACTAACTCGCCATTACTAACAATATTTAGCCCAACTCGATTTGACGATGGATGTCGAACAGCCAAGATCATTACGTTATTCCCACCCTGCAGGGCTGCCAACTTCATGAGAAGGGTTTTCTAAAAAGTACAACACTGCGAGGTCCCATCTCCAGCTGGTGACTTCATATATTTTCACCAAAGTTGAGGAGGCTGTAGTTCTTGCCAGGAAATGGGTTAAGCTCATTGATTATGTATTAAGGTTTACGTTTATATATTATCTCTTCTCCGCAGCCTAGGCACTTTTTAAACTCTTAGTCTGTTTGCGTTAATAATTAATTTTCTAATTGATCACTCTACGCAATCTTCTTCCTCTAGTATATCAAGGGTTGCCAACTATGCCGTATTTCTTACTCTTCTATTTTAGACACATCTCTTGTCCACAATCAACCCTGTATTTCGATGATTTTAATCTTAGAGATTGAGAGAACTCTTAATTTTCAAGAGTGTTAGAGATAAAACAACTGGCCTCAGCTTTCCCATATCAAATGCATTCGTCGAGAGTGTCTTGATTACATGAATTTTTAAATTTTACTAATATAATTTTTAATCTATGTATAAAAAAATCATTTATAGTTTTAACGTGTCGGTAACAAAAGTTTTCGATCATCTAAACCGATTACTCGGTTTAATATGTATTCCAATTACGAGAAAATAAAATAAATTAAAAAAAAACCTTAGAGAGCTAACAAAACAAATCAAATCTATTTAAAAATGATTATTCGAAAATAAACCTTAAAACAGCAAATATTTGCTATTCAAAAATCGTACAAAAAAAAAAAAAAAAAAATCATTTAAATTTTTATTAAAGATAAATATTCCAAAGGTTCTTGGTTTATAATACCTATATCAAAAATCCCATAAGAATAACCAAAAAATATAATAAAATGGTATATTAGTTAGACTGCATTTATTTCTTCAGAGGTTGAACTTCGCCATTTTGAAATTGTAATCCTATTTCTTCATTTTCCACTATATACATCCAACAAATTGACGTTTATCATTCAATATTAATGCTCTATTTTGAGCTATAATTGTTATTAATTCTCATCCAACCAGTGTTGATCTAGTATACGACATTTTTTTTCTATTACTGATGAAAGAAATTTTCTTCTTATTTTTTTTTAATATATTTTTTATCATTAGGAAGAAGAATCGATTTATAGTAATAACATAATTTCTAGTTAACTAACAATAAGTTGGCAACACTGCTTCAGATCAGTAACATATATACTCGTATAAAAGGAGTTTAATATTTTGCTGTTTAGGTTAATCTACCCAAACTAACTGGATCTGCTAGAGGACATTTTATTAAAGAACAACTAAAAGAAAAAAAATAGACTGAAGAAGAATATTGTTTCCCACGACTGACACTGAAGCGTAGTTCTCTGTAATGAGAGGATTCCGACTGAGGCTAATTGATTCTCTGAGCTCAAGAACTCACTCCTCTTTCTCCTTTTTCTCGTTTTAACTAAACCACTTTTATTTTTTCACTACTGAACCCTCTTCTTCATATAAATAATAATAAACATTCAATTTCGCGTTTTGGATTCACTTTTACCTGGAAAGAGATTTTTAAAAAATTATGTATTACTTTCTTAGAATTTTGTGTGATATCCATCACGTTTCGCGATGAATGTTTTGATATCTTATTACCATTTTTTGATGTTCGAGTAGAAATCTAGGAGGGTTCATGATGTACTTTGGATCACAAAAGTAATTCAAAATTATAGAATTAAAATAAATCCAAGCAAATCCCACCAAATGACCTTTACCCTTCATCGTAAACCTACGACTTCTTATCCTACGCTATCCTTTAATAATATCCCACTGATTCCTGTTGGAACAGATCCGCTATCTTTGACTGCAACTGGACAAACGTTTAACTTGGAATCCATTTACGAGACTAAAACGACAGGAAACTGCTCGTCGATTTCGACTTCTTCAACATCTACTAGACAAACCTTCAAACCTTCCGATTTATTTCTAAAGACTCATTTATATGACAGTTAACAGACCTATTTGTACATATGGAGTTGAGCTTTAGGGCTCAACTAAACCTTCTAATTCTTCCCGTATCCAGTCCTTACCATCTAAAATCCTTAATTCTCCTTACTTTGTTACAAATAAACTTATCCATAAAGATCTTAATGTTCCATATGTTGCTGATTTAGCCCTCACCAGATACCTATCCTTTCATAGTAAGCTCCATAATCTCTCAAATCCGTTAGTTTCTCAACTTGCTTCCCAATCCATTCCTGATAATCCTCCGAGGCGTCTGAAACGAAGATGGCCTAGAGACCTTCTAGTATAGAATTTATAATAAAGTCCTACTGATGAGTAGTTCTTTCCAAGTTTTAACATGATATTATAATCGTTGTCAATACATTTACTTGATGTATATATTTTGTACAGTTGTAAATTTCAATAAATGTATATAAAAAAATATATATATATATATATAAAATATATATATATAAAAAAATATATATATATTCTTATGTTTGTTTAAAAACTTTCACGATATCTCGAAAGCGGAGATCTTAAGCTACTTTTTGAAACACAACTTTATTCACGCACGCTTTTAGGTTGCATATAATAGTGGCACCCTTTCTTGGTGTGAATATGGACCCCCATTTCTCCGAGAACTTCGACATATCTCTTGTTAGGAAAATTCTCTGAAGACACTCTATGAGAGGTGTGGGTAAAATGTTCCCAAATGTGGGAACACGTGCCGGAGCTGAAAGAGCATGATGTCTGTAATTTTTTTTTCCTGTAGTAAAAAAAACTCTCTACTGTTTCGAATTGTTTTGAACTATATTTGGTGACTTTTTTGAATTTATACCCCAATTTTTCTAGTACTATTTTAAAAACTTTCTATAAATCGTTGTTTTTTAAATGAAATAATTGATATCAATCAAGCTTCCTGCATTTAAGAAAAGTTTGATAGTTGTTAATGAAAGACAAAAATCTAGAATTTTTCGAGTTAGAAGTAACTTTAAATAAAAAAACAAAAGAGGGTGCCCATATTTACATCTTTTCCTCAATTATATTATGATTATAAAATCATAAATTTGTTACGGAGGAGGTTGATTACTCGTTTCTGTTGAATAAAAAAATATAAAATTTTTTTTTTGGAATTGAGTAAGTGATTTTATCAAAAAATACTACAGAAAATAATGGAACTTTACTAGATAAAATATTAATAGACCAATAAAACTAAACAAAAAATATTTTTAAAAAATAGGATTCTTACATATCACCAATTTGTCACTTTTACGAGAAAAGGTGATAGAAAACTGCTCCTAATATTCCTAGAGCTCCTTCCAGACCGCGTAAATGTAATATAAGATGTAATGACCAAACAAATTTTTAACTTTAAGTTATTTTGTGTGCACCGTTTATACTTCTTTTCTCTCTATTCCTTAATTATTCAAGTAAAATCAAACTAAAACATAAAATCGTTAAATTATAGGTATATTATTTATTTTTAAAATTAGTGAAACAGATCCTCTACCAAGAACTCCAGCTGGACAAACGACTTACTTGGAATCCTACGATTACGAAACTTAAACAACAAGAAACGTATGTTGCAGATATGACAAAAAATGGACACCTCCTTTTTCATAGCAAACTCCATACTTACTTGAATTCACTAGTTCGCAACTTGCTTTACACCCGATTCCTGATAACCCTCCGATGTGTCTGAAAAGAAGATGGCCTAGGGACTTTTTAATGTAGAATATTTATTGAAGTTTTTCACAAGAGATTGACATCTTATCGTAATCATTTTACTTATTGTATACAGTTGTAAATATCAATGATTAAAACTTAAAATAACATTGATGGATAATCAGATGACCAACAAGACTATATTGTTTCTATATTTTCTAATAAGACCTCTCCCTGTTTTTGATCCTAAGAGAGCTATTGTAAACTTTGAACAATCTTTTAATATACTTAGTGGATCGTCAAAACAATTCAAGTGTACTCAATTATAAAATTTTGCTCCGAAAAGAGGTAAGTTAAGGGATAATCTTTGAGCGGTTGAGAATCCCATAGAACAACTTTGTTCCGATCGAACTCACACCCCAGGCGAAACAGATTTAACATTAAGAGAAGAACGACAAAGGCTATAAAATATCAAAGGACGTGGAGACCATTTTGTTTTGTGGAAATGCCACCGGAGGGAATAAATTTCCCCGAGCAATTCAAGGATTCGCGTAATAAACAAAAGAGGCGTTTTATCATTTTGTTTAGAGAATTTCTAAAAGTATTGTTCGCTTTATTGTCTCTCATTAAAATATAATATAAAGAACTTCTTTTTATTATTTCTAATATTTCTAGAAACATATGTATTTATTAACAAATAGTTATCTACAATAAAGGATATAGTATACTGTTAAGCCTTAGTCGCTCTCGTTAATTTTGGGTTTCTGGATCTGGCCCTCTCAGATCTTCCCTCGACCCGCTATTGTTTTTTGAATGGCTCATTGAGGAACGGAGACGGTAAACTCTAATTTCCACAGAAAATTTAAAAAAAATAAGCTAATTAAAATAAATAAGCTAAACTATTCAACAATAAAATCAGGTTTTCAGGCTGGCGATGGATGGCTAGATAAATTTAAATGTCGTTCTGGGATACGATCTCTGGCTTGGAAAACTGTCAGATTATTCAGATTTTAAAATTCTGCAAGATAGATTTGTGCTTAAAACACAAGATTCGAATCCAAAATAAATTCCACAGTGCTAACTAGAAAAAAACTACCTCTTTTCTACTGCCACTACAAAAAACCGTTTTGGTAAAATTAAAAAGATTTTCTGACATACATGTTGAGTTTAGTGCTACATATTAGATCCACATAAATATATTGTTTCTTCCGAATAATTTTTAAACGAGCCGTTCAGGATCAAAACCCGTTAGCGAATGAAGTTTTTCGATTTTTTTATTTATGTAAGTTTAAAAGCGCCTTTACCTATGGGATTAAAAACCACGAGATCCCAACAAAAATTTAATCTTAATCGGCCTTCATCGCACAATTTGTTGGATAACTGTTTAGGTTGTTATGCAAACACTCCAATTTTTCAGTGAAATCTATTTTGTGAGCTCTTTGTAATTGTCTCTTGAGGTATGCATGATGGTATTGAAGGATCAGGATAGGAAAGGATCTCAGAATTGGTAAAGGATCTCTCTCTCTGTCTCTCTCTCCCTCTCTCTATCTATATATATATATATATATATATATATATATATATATATATATATATATATATATATATTTCATATATATAATCTATAATAAATAAAAGATTAATAAAAACTCCATAAAGAGCAAAAAATTACCGAATAATTCATTTTTGTTCCTCACAAAACGCAGGCATACATTGAAATTGAAAATTCACAAGTTAAAGACCACTTCAACAACACAATATTGAAGGTAGTTTCAAAGTTTTTTCTGTCTGTAATTCTGCAATTTTTGGTAATCCAGCATTCTTCTGGTCCCATTTGTGTCAATTTTCGAGGCTGTACTCTATTTACTAATTTACGGTCCCAGGATTCCATCTAGAGTTTAAAATTAATTTAGTTAAATTCATCTAACTGTCTCTCAGGTTTCATAAAAAAAGACAAACAATTAACCTCTCGAAACCAGGAACCACACTTACAATCCTGGTTGAAAATATTATTACTGCGTTGTGATAATATTATTTCTGAAATATTAAAATAATTTAATATTCTTAATTCTTAAGTACACAGTACTGCTTACCAATGTCGCGGATATTCTCATATTCAACTCAGAAATAATTCAAGAAAGCGACTGAGATGTTGGGGACTTCGATCTCCCCAGGAAGGTAACTAATGTCTGCACATTAATACCTGCTGAAGCACAGCTGGCGTACTTGGAGGTTGGATAAGTCATATAAAGCAGATATTTGTAAATCGAAACTTGATTTGTGTTCTAATAAAAAAACAAAAACAAATTTAGAAATAGAAAAACAATTAATTCCAAAAAATCTACAGCTAATACATATAATATTAGTATCAGAAGTAATCTTTTACAGTTATAATTTCATAACAAGAACGTACTTCGGAAACGATGTCTCCCACGACGTATTCACCGAATCAAGAATGTTTTGAAAGGTCGTGGGAACGGTTGGCATTCTTCCGTCTTAAGGATTTCCATTGAGTTTGTTCCACAAAATATGAACAAACTATGAACAAGTATTCCCTTCTTGGTCATGGGCGATTTAAATTTTCTCAAAAATATTGGGAATAATATCGATTGTCGTAAAGTAATTAATGTTACTTATCGCATACATAAAATTATTTAGTTTTGCTTAATTTTTTAAAAAGAAGATTAAGGTAATGGGTTTTCTAAAAGTCATCTAGCATTGATATTATTGTAATATATTTATTTATTTCAATCGTATTCCCTTAATGCTCATGCTGCTTATATTTTTTTTCTCGGGATCCCAGCCTGCTCGATAGGTATTGCCCATCCAAATCCGAAATTGGTAAATTTAAATGTTTTGTATTTTTAGATAACTGATGATTTTTAAAACAATCAACGCAATTGTAAGGTTTATGCCTGTATCTTTAAAACCTAGCTGCCTCTGCTATAACATTTTTGTGATGATCAGTATTAAATGTATATTTAAAAAAAAAAATATTTTTTCGAATGTGGCTTTTTCCTCTATATTTATAGGGTGTTATCTTTTAAGGCATTTAATATTAGTTAAAAAAGAATTTAAATGATTTTATTTTAATTAATATTATAGTTTATTTTACAGCGATTAAAACAAAAAAAAATTGTTTTTTATTTACTTGAAATTTGCAACTGTATATACAATATAAATATATTATACATCAAGTAAATATGATGATAATGATAAAATTGACGCTTCACTTGTTTTTAAGACAACTCGCCATTGGTAGCACTTAAAAAGGTTCTATGTAATGATGTACTATATTAGAAGGTCTCGAGGCCATCCTCTTTTCAGGCGCCTCGGAGGGTTATCTGGAATGGAATGAAGCAAGTTGTGATACTAATGGAATTGAATGGTTATGGAGTTTTCTATGAAAGGATAGATATCTGGTTTGAGCTAAGTCAGAAATGTAAGGTATATTAAGATCTTTTTGGATAAGTTTGTTTGTGACGAAGTAAGGAGCATTGAGGATTTTTCTAAGGATTTTGGATTGTAAGGATTGGATATGAGATGAATTGGGTGGTTTAGTGGAGCCCCAAAGCTCAAATCTATAAGTCCAAATTGGTCTAATCACTGTTATGTGAATGAGTCTTTTGTAATTAATTGGAAGGTTTGAACGTTTGTCAAGCAAATGTTGAAATAGTCGAAAACGAGGGGCAGTTTCTTGTTTTAGTCTTGTATGTGGATTCCAATTAAGACGTTTGTCCAGATGGAGTCCTAGGTAGTGGATCTGTTCAACGGGGATTAGTGGGACATCATTAAAGGATACTGAAGGACAGGAAGTCATAGGTTTACGACGAAGGGTAAAAATTGTTTGATGGGATTTATTTTGATTCTCCGATTTCGACCTTCATTCTTGAAGGTTTATGATATGGGATTGGAGTGTCTGGGAGGCAATAAATGGATCGTTGTTTACTGATAGCATACAAGTGTCATCACCATACGTGGTGAGGATGGTGCTAGGATGCGTAGGGATGTCAACTGTATACATCGTGTAGAGGATTGGACCTAGGATGAACAAAAATATGTTGAAATTTAAGGATCTTATACTTTATATGGTATATCGTGAAATAACTACATGATCAAATATCTGTTGTTTACAATATATTTAAGAAATATATATATATATATAATCTCCAATATGACTCATATTCAGACAGGTTTGCATAAATAAAATAGTAAACAATGTTTTGCGTTGACAGATTATAGATGCTAACACACTTCTTTAGCAAGTTTTCAGATTTTTTTATATATATATATTTTTTTTCAAAAGGTGTACAATTCAATCCAACTTATCTTCTGGCATGCTTACAGCTGGCGCTGTCACAAGTAGGCTACTGTTTGCAAGTCAAAACATCTTTTAAAAACAGTGGTGTGGGGAACCTTATTCGAGTTTCCTATTGATGGACTATTTCTAAAGTTCAATGTGCTTTTTTTGTTTCATTCATCTTAGGAACAATTTTACAACCTCCTATTTTTTTTTTTTTTTCTAATAATGATTCCAATGCTTTATAATTTTTTATTACTACAAATCCAAATATTATGACTGTATGCGCTCTCCAATGAAAGGATATTAAATGGTAAAAGACAGTTTTATCCAACTGTTTTGTCGTTATATAATTGAAGCATTATGAACAGAACCTTGAGTGGAAGGTTTGATAATCACCTTTATCAAATAAGCATTTATTTCTAAAGAATAATTGAAAATGTTTTTATGTTCCTTTGTTTTAAAATTAGTAAGCTGCCTAATTGTTACCATATGTTAACTGAAAGATATGTTTTTAATCATTCTTAGATGAATTGGTCGATAGAATCCGAAAAAAACATTTTTCATTTGAAAGTTTTGTTTATAGGTGACTAAAAACTTACAACAACATACAAACATCTACTCGAACCTATATGGACTTGCGCATAGCAAATATATGCTAATGCTAAAGAGACACGCATAAGACGATTTTACACTTTTCATTCCACGCCATAAAAACATAAAAGACAGTTGCGAAATTGATTCGTTATTTAAAAACTATACACATTGACATAGGCATACCAATAATAAAAATAATTGGAATCTCAGCTATTTCTACTAAATTAAATAGGACATTCATAAAAAGTACATTGATAAAAACGAATGTATCTGTCATGTCAGGGAAAAAACTAGTAGATGGCTGAAAATGATCTGGATGGCAGATCTGCTTGCATAGGTTTGTATAATAAAGCTTAGGAAGATGTGGCTCTTGGAACCATATGTCTTCATGTTATTTTCTTCCAACAATTTTCCTCGAATCAAAAAAGAAAATCGACCGTCTCTGAATCTGTGAGTGTGTGTATTAATTATTTTTTAAAGGCTGTTAATTTTCTAATTTTAGAGTGAATTCAGGGTTCCCTGAATGCTCTCAAAGGGAACAATAGAATCTGTAAATTACTTGACAGTTGCCTCTATCTCCATTGAAATCCCTAGATTTATTTAGCCTAAAGGCCCCCACACACGCACAGATAAATATCAAGGAAAAATCTTGTGAAATTTCCTTGAGATTTATCTGAACTGAACAGTCGCCCACATCCACAACGGTTGAGATAAATATTGTTTTCGAATATATGAAAAAATGAACGGCCGTAATAAAAATTAACGCCCCTTCCTAATCCAATCTGACTTTTACCTTAATCGACCAGCTGTGAAAATGTTTCAAAAATGGACTTGGCTCTTTTGGGATTCTACGCTTGATATTATTCAAATATGTATGTTGAAATTCAATTGTTGTTTTTAAAACTTTTTTGGTTTGAATTCTGCGTTATTTATATAAAAAAAATATTTTATACTACTTCATAGTTAAATTTTGTTTTAAACTTAATTCTTTTTCAACATTTGAGTGATCGGTTAAGCTTATTTTTTACTTTAGAAGGACGGTTATAATTAATAACCTAAAGAGTAATTGTATAATAATTTTTTTTTTTAAAGTGTATAAAGCGATTGTTTTTAAATATTTTTTTTTACTTTCTTATTAACAAGATTAAAGCGACAAATAACTTGGGGAAAGTTTTGAAGTTGTCTCTACTAAACCATCCAATTCATCTCGTATCCAATCCTTACAATCCAAAATCATTCGAAAAACCCTAAATGCCCCTTACTTTGTCACCAAAAAGCTTGTCCATAAAGACCTTAATGTTCCATATGTTGTTGAGTTAGCCCAAACCAGATACCTATCCTTTCATAGTAAGCTCCATAAACACTCAAATTTATTAGTTCCTCAACTTGCTTCCCACTCCATTCCCCATAATCCTTCGAGGCGTCTGAAAAGAAGATGGCCTAGAGATCATCTAGTGTATACTTATTCCCCTGTTTCCAGACTCCTATCAAAGAAATACGACTTAAATGACTCATCTTGTCCTTAAATAACATTTTTTTCGCCACTGCAAAGAACGATTTTACTCACTAAAGGCGCCATGATAATCTTAGAACTGCCTGACTTTTTGCCAGTTGTGGTCTATTAATGTCTAGAGCGAATTGCTATTAGTAAAATTTCCGATGATTCTGTTTCTTAAAAATGATAATATTCGTTTCTGAAAATTTCTATGACAAAACGACTTTGGGGAAAATATGCGTGATTGCTCATTTTTTGACCAGTTATAATTCGGCTGTAGACTATACTTATTATTCTGTTCAAGAGATGGATTGCTAATATTATCTTTCTTAAATTAGAATTTTGATTTGTGCTATTGATAATCTCTCTCTCACTTTTTAACTAACATAAACAATTTAAGAGGGTTTAAAATCCTCGTTAGCCAACTGAGTGTATGAAGGAAGAAAGGTCCTACCTAAAATTTACAAATGTAATTAGGCTTTGTAAATGTATAATTTTTCTTAACATCATAAAGCAAACAGAGTGTCCGATATTTATGCCGTTCTATAGGTTTATGTATAAATCAGAAATTAGTTTAACACAGAAGCTGCTGGAAAAAGAGAAGATCCCTTCCAAACGGCCGTAGCTTGGGTCGCAAATTAGTATTGATTTGAGTTAAGGGAACGAGGTTGTTTTTTCCTGAAAGGTCACCCTAGTCCGTCATATATGTTGAACAATATATAAATTGCTATTATTAAAGTCCTTTGTATTCTAATACTTCAAAAAAATCCAAACTAACCTTCTTTTTTTATGTTTCTCAATTTAGGTATTTTATTGAAGTTATTTTCAAAAATCAATTATTCATGTTTTCAATTAGTTCACGATTCCCCCTAATCATAACCCAGTCGATTTATACAGAAAAAATACATAGCTCGCAAACCTGATGGTACATACCAGTTTTTAATTTGTTGTTAGGACCCATAAGGATAGTTAATATCTAAGTTTGCAACACTGAAAATATGGTGCGATATATGTAGTACTCGGAAAATCGCTTTTATTATGTTTCGCTTATATATGGTTATCTAAGTTAATTTTTTTTTAATATATTAATAACACTAAATTTTTGATAATTTAATCCCAACCACAGATCCGTAGGCACCCTTATGAGTACTAACAACAAAAAATGTTAAATGCATGCACGTTTGCGAGCTTCGATGTGTAAATCGACTGGACTATCTGATTGTTATAATCATAAAATTAAAATATATTTTTCTTCCTCCTCCTATTAAAATCATTGAAATGAATATTTGAGAAAAGAGAGTTCCTAATTTGAGAAACAAGTGTATCAAACGAAATTAAGGTTAGATTATTAGTTAGTTAATAAATAGAAGTAATAATTTTGGAATACGTAATACTTGAAGGAATTCATTGTCGATTCGTATATATTTAAAGGTCTCAAATATTTGTACTCGAATCTTTTACTTTTCTTAATTTGTATTTCTTATCTATAATGCTTTTGTCAGATCTTGAAATAGCTTTTGATACCGTCTGTCCCACCGGTCTCATTATAATAGTGTATGAATTCCTTCCATACTTAATCCATATCATCCACTCATTCCATAATATGAGGATATTATTATTATTTTTTTCTTGTCAGATATCGGGACGAGACCCCTCTGTTTTGGTAAAAGTTACTGAAGTACAGTTCGCTCAGTGGGCGGAATCTTCGATTTAGCCGGACTAAATGTCAAATTAAGCAGTTTTTTTACAGCAAA
The DNA here is from genome assembly GCA_003667255.2 of Euschistus heros. Taxonomy (NCBI): domain Eukaryota; kingdom Metazoa; phylum Arthropoda; class Insecta; order Hemiptera; family Pentatomidae; genus Euschistus; species Euschistus heros. Next base: position 1,268,023 of record RCWM02000249.1, read on the forward strand.
GCTCGAAATGAACGATTTGAAGCTAAATTTTTTCATATACCTTCGTTTTGATGTTCTAAATAAGGTGTGAAAATGCACCGACTTCGGCGTGTTAGGTTCATTAGATATCCAAGGTCAAAGGTTACAAAAATCAGAATTTTTTCGAATATCTCGATTTCTAGGTCTCGTCAATCAAGATGGTTACAGAACTTGTAGATAATAATATTCTCTATAATTTTGCTTCTATTCATTTTTTTTTTTTTTTTTTTTTTTTTAAGAATAACCGCTTTCAATATAGAGCACGGAGAAGAAGAAGCGGGCACCGGTTCGGACAAACATTTGCTTCTAGTGCCTTCGACAATTGTTTCTCAGAAATATTGTCAGAAACAAAGTTGTAGAGCATTAAATTTACTTTAATTTCATTTATACTTCTCTGGCACGTGAATCAAATGTTTGACAAAAAGTGAGGTAAAAATATTTTTTCTCTATAATTATCGATTTTTAATAACGCATATCTCGAACACCATTGAGAATTGGACAAATATGTATAGAAACAATTTTATAGGAAATTTAATTATCTTTAATTCTGATTAGTAGTTTATACTGTAAGTAGTTTATAATGTAGTTTGATATTGTAGTTTACCCCCATAGTCGGGGACTTTTAGTATATTTACCTTCTAACTACTCCTAATGAAGCTGTGAAGTCAAAAATTGTCGCATATTTCATGCACTCTACACCCCTCATTTCAGCACCCTAACTGGGTTGCACCTCTCCGCGAAAACACGTTTGTCGGTACTCTTTTGGTTATAACTCCGAAAATAATTATTCAATGCAAAATTTATTTTTTTCATCTGAAAGCAGGTTAAATTTACTATAAGGATCTGTATATTAAGTTTTGTTCAAGTCACGTAAAATACCCACGCCAGCACGCTAAAACCCGCTTACTGTTTTGAAATCCAAGTTTTTTTTTGCACATTTTTCGCTATAATTCCAAAAATGTTTGACCGATCTGAAATATCGTTTTTTCAAATAAAATCAATAAATAAATTTTGGAAAAACTTGATTTCGCGGAGAAGTGCGACCCCAGTCAAGAGTGCTGAAATGAGGGGTGTAGAGTGTGCACTCTACAAATATAATATGCGACTATTTTTGACTTCACAGCTTCGTTAGGAATCTTTGGAAGGTAAAGGTGACTTTTCACCCCTTATTTAGAATGCCAAAACAAAGGTATATGCAAAAATTTAGCTTCATTTCTTCCTTTCCGAGGTGAAATCCTTATTTGACCTGGAGTTAAGGTGGAATTTCTCACTGGCAGTTCTATAATAATTTATGATTACGACAAAACGTACATTACAATTTAAAATTATTGTAGATGTTAGAATTTATCAGATTTCTAATCTGTACATTATAATCAAACCATTATGATCTTTTTTGAACTCAACAATTTTTTATGAAATCAGCAGAAGTACAAAAGCTTTTTTATTTTAATATTAATAAAGTAAGTAATTTTACATTATAGCCCGAACGTTAGTAGTAGTAGGAACTAAAACTTTTATGCAAACCCTCTTTTAAATTAAATGTTCACTCAATACGTACATTTTAGCTCTTTTGAAAAAAATTAATAAATAATTCAACACCTTGCAATAAATAATATTCATTATTGTTCATTAAATGGTAAAAAAAAAAGTATAGATATTCTATGAATTAGAGTTAAATTTACTATCAGGCCCTTTATATGATTGTAACAAAGTCCCGTAATACACCCAAGCAAACCCACTGAAAATGTCAAAATCATCGTATATTGCCAAAACAAATATTTAGCGTGCTTGCTTGGGTGTTTTACGGGACTCAATCAAAATGTCATATATAGGGCCTGATAGTAAAATTAAACAGATTTTAGTTTTAAAAAATGTTAACCTTGTAAACCTAACTCTTAACCTCGCATTTTGATATTTTTTTTTTCTTGTATGCTCTGAAAACTCGTTTAATTCATTCTCCGTTTTGTAGATATTAGATTGGCTAACGTTAGATAACTAACACCTCCAGCTGATTTAGTATGCCTTGCCACTTCAAAAAAACACCGATTTAGCTCTATATTTTATTGTTTTACTCTCTCTCACACACTTGGGGATAAGAAATTTAAAAAATATAAATTATACCCTTATGTAATAATATGCACTGACAGACGAAAAATTCCTCCCAATTGATTTTTTCATATTCTGGGCTATTATTTTTTTTAGGGATTTACATCCCCATTTACTTTATCCGGGGTATATGGAACGTATTACGATTATTAAACAAATAATTAAATAAAAATAAACAGTATTTAAAAAAAATTTTTTTTATCTATTTATTGAAATTTACAACTGTACAAAATATATACATCAAGTAAATGTGGTGATAATGATTACAATAACATGTCAAAACATGAAAAAAACTACTCATCAGTAGCACTTCAATAAATATTCTACATTAGAAGGTCTCGAGCCCATCTTCTTTTCAGACACCTCGGGGCATTGTCGGGAATGGAGTGGGAAGCAAGTTGAGAGACTAGAGGATTAGTATGGTTATGGAGCTTACTATGAAAGGATAGGTATCAGGTTTGGGCTAAATCAGCAACATATGGAACATTAAGATCATTATGGATAGGTTTATTGGTGACAGAGTAATGAGCATTGAGGATTTTTCGAAGGATTTTGGATTGTTGATGAATTGGATGGTTTAGTAGAGCCCCAAAGCTCAACTCCTTACTTCCAAATAAGTCTAATCACCATCATATAAATGAGTCTTTTGTAATTAATTGGGAGCTTTGAACGTTTGTCTAGTAAATGTTGAAGTAGTCTGTAACAACGGGCAGTTTCTTATCGTTTTAGTCTTGTATGTGGATTCCAAGTAAGACGTTTGTCCATGTGGAGTTCTAGGTAGCGGATCTGTTCAACAGGGATCAATAGAATATTTTATTTAAAAGTAAAATTTTAATTTTAAATTAATGAGGTTTATATCCGATATTTATTTTTATTTATCTATTTTCATTTATTTTATTTTTTTATGAATTGCCATCTCAAATGTTCCTATCATGCTTCTATGATATTCCTGTTTATTTTCTCGTTTTAGTCAATTTATTTTCACAACTTAAATAGGAAAAAAACATATTTTAATTGTTTAGTGACTCATAATGATTTGTCCTCCAAACCACTGCTATCCTTAGAACCCTCATAAAAGGGTGAGAGTGAAATAGGTATAAATATAATTCCATATATGGTGTAGTGAAATAGGTAGAATTCATATAAGCAATAATTTATATTTAAAAAAAAAAAAAAATTAAGCTTAGAAAATAAAAATAAAGAGCGAGTCATACTTTAACATTTTTCAGGGTAAAAAAACGTTACAAAAATAAAAAATATATAAACCGCCAGCCAAAAGACATCTATGTCAACAAAAATTTTAATTTCGTGATTTTTTTTTTTTTTTTTTAATTACTGCTGCTTTTATTTAGTTGATTTTTTTTAAAAATCCTAATACTTTTCACATGCTATGATTTAATAATATTGGGACGTAAACACTTGAAAAAAAATAACACTTTTAGCCGAGAAAATGACAAAACAAAAACAAAATAAAAAACATTGGGTGGAATATTTTGCGTGAACGAGATATCTGAATTTTCATTAACAGAAATGAGAATTATTATTAAATATTTTTCTAGCCATTAAGTTCTGTGAAACGAAAAAAGAAAATGGCCCTATTCTGGCTTGTATACTTGGAATTTATGGCTCTTATTAATGTTTACTTTACCTCCTCTTGTGACTTTAACTTTTTTTTACTACTTGATAACAGTTGTTTCGGTGGTAACTTGGAACCTGTTTGTCTACCCGTTCGCTACGGACCATTGAAGACCGAAAGTCCATACTTCGTTCCACATAACGCTACTGTTTTCCTTTTCCTACAGAACTCGGTCAAGTAGGTGTATGGGTAACAGTATGGGAGAAAGGGTTACGCACAGTTTGACTTCAACGCTCTCCACAAATGCTTTGACTGCTTTCTTTTATATTGGTCATCTCGGCTACACTGCTTTATGATCGTTATGAAAGAATATTCATTAATTTGAGTTTATTAAAAAAAATAAAATGTTTTCCATTTATCTTTTACTAGCATCCCCCGTTGCGTCTTCACCCTTCCTCATTAGAAAATTATAATCGAAGTTTTCAATAATTTCTTCGACGATATTTTCACGCATAGCAGTAATTTTTAGTCTGATTAAAATAGCACTGATACGTGTTTGAAGATTATGTAAAAGCATACTTGAATGTACAATTTTTAATTTTAATCCATGAGTTGGTAATCCAGATGGACAGAGACTGTATTAATAGTCTCTGTCTATTTGGATTACCGTGAATTATATTTTTACACACAATATCAAAAATCAAAGGGTCTAAATTTTACTTTGGTAATAATTTTTATTCGGAGAAATAATTTTATTGGTTTCATCAGGTTTGATTTTAATTTCTAACACTAAAAAATAATGAAAGTGTGGGAAACCTCGTTTCTACCACTCAACATTGTATATTTAAACTTTTATTATTGTAAATTTTATTATTGATAAACCTTCCTAGTACTATGAAGATGATGTAGTTAAAAGTTGGTACAGTTAGATTCAGTAGTTTTATCATTGTGAACTTTATTGTAGAATCGTGCTAACACATATCGGTCAATTTTCAAACTTTACTGGGATCCACCTGTTTCACAGCTTATTTAATTCTTTTTTAGTAATTTAATTGAATAAAAGTTAATTTTATTATCAATTTCAAGCTCTATACAACACCGTGCCTTAGTAACCTCTCATGTAGAATGGCGCTCGCCACCTATCGGCCAATTTTCAAACTTCACTGTTATCTACATAATATAATTTTTTTAATTACAAATTAATCGAAAATCAGTATATTTTATTGGTGCTAAACCTTCCTTGAACTATATATGATGTGGTTTAAATTTGGTATGGATTGGTTCAGTAGCTTTTGTGGTTAGTGATCACTAGAATTTGCAGCATTATGATTATAATGACATGACAAAAAACTACCCATTTTTAGCACTTAAATGAAAGTTCTATACAAGAAGAAGATTCTGAGAGCATCTTCTTTTCAGACGCCTCAGTGGGTAGTCAAGAATGGAATTAAATTAATAATAATATTAAAAATTAAAGATAACTCAAAAATAGTTACATATTTTAAACTACAATATTTGATAATTTTATTTTTTTAAATATTTGTTTCAATTCACGAGTACATCCCTGGAAACACATTTACAAAAGTAATATAAAATTTGGTTCAATGCTTTTGCTACTAAACCAGATAGCTGAACTGAATTCAACGTTATCTTAACCTAATGTCCACATCTTCCGTTAATAATTTTTTTAAACAGATTCTCAAAGTGTGTCTTACATTTCAAAAGATCCTTTAGATCGAGGGAGTGTCTTCAAAACCCCTAATAGAGTTTTTTAAAAATTTGTAAATTTTTCCATAGACCTATTGGTTTTGTATAGCAGTCTAATAGAAAGTGAAGAGTTCCTAATAAGTATCGTGCCTTGTCATTTATGTTTCTGGTAAGTATTTAGTGTGTTAGTATGTTCTTCAAATAAAGTACGAATCACTAGAAAAGTCAGTATCGAGCAGGATTATAGTTAGTATGTTATTATTTAGAAGGAAGCAAAAATAAGGTCGATTTTAATGTTTTTTTAGTGCTTTATCCTAAATTTAACATTGCCATATCGAAAAACTCGTGTTTTTCAAGTGACAGGCCTAAGGATCTGGTGTGAAAGGATAAGGTTCAGTGTTTACTTTTTTGATGTATTGACTTAAATTCACAATTATAAATCATAATGGCATTGAATATCCAAGAATTTTTGGCTAGGAATTCTAATAAGTATAAGGTTGGAGGGATTTCAATAACTAATTTTCTCCAATAACCAAAGTTTGTTAGGTCAATAAGGGAAGGCTTGTTTTTAAAAGAAATAACCGAACTCTCTGATGAGGTAAAACATTTTTTTCTTTATTATTTTTTTTTTTTATAATTCGAAGAATAACTGAAGTAATTAATAGGTTGAGCCCTTGTTAAAAAGTTATTAATAAGTTTAACTTCCTCTTTAGCCTAACGAATAAAAGTATATTTCGCCCTTTCAGCTCATTCAGAGGTCTATTGTGTTACTTTTTAAAAAACGTCTTTTATTTTTCAATTTTGAGTTTAACTTTAATACTATGTACTCCGATCACCTATTGCCTGACATATAGCACAGAAGTTGGTAGTACTTTTTAGGACATCTATTATTTTACTTATTATCTATTCTATTATCTTTATTACATACTATTGCACTAGCCTAAAATTTGTGGATTATATTGGGAAGTAACTTGTCTCCTGCACAGGTAAGCACATATATGGATACCAATAGAGATAGGCTAATCATAGGAGAAAAGTTTCCACCATTTTTCATATGGAGAAAATTGTTTTATTGCTAGTTTATTTATTGATGGATCAGTGAAAGAAAAATAAGAATTGTTATCAAAATTCTGCCTGAACAAAACCTAATTTTGTCGTAACATTGATGACCCCCATCAATAATAATAATTAAAAAAAAAAAAAAAAAGAATATGTCAAATAAAGAATAAAGAAATATAAAAATAAACACAATAAATTATGATACAAAATTTAATAGTAAATGAAATGCATTTATTTCCTTTTTCTTTCTTATTTATTGTATTCTTTTTTATACCTACTTATCCTTTCTTACGATAACGATACCCATCAACGTTATGATCAAAACATTATTATCGTAATAAAATAATATTTTATTATTTTTACCAATTCTTTGACTGATCCCTCAATAAATCAGATAAAGTTATATATCTATAGTCAGCAAATAAGCCTCTTCGGTATTGTTTTATGATCGGCTATACAAGGTGAGTATCTCTTAGTGTAAAAAAAATAATTGGGTGAAACTAGATCAAAAATGTAGCAAAATGCCGTTGACCTTTTTAGGTCCTTTTCCACCTTTCTATTCCAATCCGTTGCAGATATACGATAAAACAGAGACTTTTTTGAGTAAACCACGTTTTTCTCCATAAAAGCTGTAATATCTCCATTTTGGCACATTTTCGGATTTTCGGATTTAGCATTAAATTTTCTATAATAGCTGAGTATCTGTAACCTTGAATTTTACAAATTTGGTATCTAAAGAACAGCTTGATCTTCACCTTATTTGAGGAAGTCACAATGTCTTATATTACTCCAACGCTCACCGTTTTTCGAAAAAACTATCTCACAAACACTTGAAAATTTAATTAGATTTCGAATTATATGTTAAACGTAATGATTTTGTTTCAATTTCATGGAGAAATTGACTTTTGAAACCGAAAAAACATGGTATTCTCATTTGGCATACAAATCAGTTACTTGTGTAAATAAAACATTATGACAATCCCTTAATGGAAAGGTGCATTTTAAACATAATAAACTCTTCGTTGGAATAAAAAGCAAAGAAAAAAGTTATTGTTTAATAGAAAATAAAGGAAAACTGTCAATAAAGTGACACCAGATCAGAGGATCTTATGTTATTACATTTATTTATTTATTATTATTATTATTTAGGATTTATTTTATTAGATTTTCAATGTAATGTTTAAAATCCAATGATAATGAACATAGACCTCAATTTTACTATTAGCTTCTGAATGCAGATTGTTTGGGGATTTTTTGACCTACTATTTAGGAACTATATTGGTTTGGATGAAAAAAAAAAAGTAACTTTGCTCGGTACGAAAATTTTCGGTTTCCTCATCAGAAGCAGTAGATTATAGATAAACATGTCCATGATATATTGTTTTTCCCTGTCAGGTCAGAAATTAAGGGATTTTTTTTTTATCTAGCTTTTTAAATTACAAGTCTGGAAATATTAGAATATATTACACAGGCCAACAAAAAAAATGTTTTTGAAAACTTTGTTTACTTTAATAGCTGATTTGTATAGGTTTTTGTGTGCTGAATCCAAATCTGCTCTTAGTTTTTTTGTAATACCCATAGTTTTTGAGAAATTTGCTTTTTTTATATAACTTAAAAAAGCATATATAACTGTTTCATATAAATATAAAGCATTATATAACTGTTTCATGAGGCCTAGCTTTATATGTCGAGGTGGTAAGAGAATGTTTCTAGGATCTACAAGGTTTTTGCCGGGTTTTAAAGACTCCCTCACAGGCTAGTTCTTTCTGCACCAATGTTGATCCCTTGCTCTACTGTCCCATTCACACAAAAAACATGGAAATTTGGTAAAACCGCCTTGCTGATCAAGAAGCATGCATGTTACTTTGAAATCACCTCATATCATCGAACCATGAGCCGAATAGCCAATTTTATTCAACACTGTTTCAGGTTTTCATAGCTCTCTTTCATATGTACAGAATGGCCAACAGGTTTAAGTGTTACTATTGTGTAATAAAACAGCTTTTAAACTAGTTTTGGAAGAATAAATAAACAGCCTCCAGTCTTCTTTTTTGTATTCAACACCAAACTCTTTGATCAGACCTGGAATGTCTGAGCAGTACACTAAATCACCTTCTTGTTCAAAAAATTTCGAAAACTACTGCTCTCTCTTCCTATACACTATATATGCTAGTTCCAACTGCCAACAAGTTCTTTTCTTTTAGTCTAGAACCAAGAAATTAAGTTTTTTCTTTTGTTAACACAAGATCCCTAAGTCGTTAAGCTCAATCTGAGTAAACAGCTTAGACTCTATATTTGTTGTAGCACATTGCAACTCTTCATCATCTTGCTCATCTATATCTATATCTGTTACAGCAGTGCTGCTAACTCTTTTACATCCAGCACAAATTATCTATTATTCCAAATTCTGTAATAAATTAAAAAAAATTAATATATTGATGTACAGATGTGAAAAAAATGGTAGGTGATTCGGCTTAATAAGTGTTATATTTGGATTTAGCACCCTAAAAAACAGAATCATAAGGTGTTTTAAGTAAAAAAGTTTTTTCATTGTTAGCCTGTGTTATTTTACCTTAGAGCTAGGAAATTCAAAATACGATGAAGTAATCATAATCACCTTGGAATTATGAAATCGTGATGAATATGAAAATATTAATTATCAATTCAAAGCTACTTCCTCATTGTGATATCTTCCCATCGATTCTTTTGTTATCCACGCGTCTCGCCTGCTCAGAGCGTAGAGACAACCTAAGATTATTTAAAACACTTTCACCAGAAGACCCAATCGGCTATAAATTGTGTCCCCTTTCTCCCCGAGCTGTGTAGCTGGCTGCTTTCTGCTATAAATGTTCACTATTTATAGTCCCGCTGCTCCGCGTAGTTACTGCCCTAACTGCTTGCGAAACTATAAGTAACTCCTTTAGTAGGCGTCTTGGGAAGGATGAGCTCTCTGTGTATGGCCTTGTGGGTTATCTATATCACCATGATTTCATCATTATTATCAATGTGTTAGCTGTAGACAGCAATAATATTTGTTTTTTATTTCCAGATCGGCCTGGTAGATAGATAGATGTTTTAACAATATTAACTATGATTTAAAAATAGTAGAATGAAGAGTACAGTCTCGTGCCAGAGACACCCACAACAGTTAAGTTTCTAATAATTTTGGAGCAATTCTAACTGTAGAAGAAGTATGTAATTACAATAAATTAAAAGGGGAAAAATGCAAAGAAGTAATAATAAAATAAAATAAAATAATATTAATATATAGGCAAAATCAGATACTGACAAAATATTAATAATAAACAATAACAGAAACAATTATATATAAGAGTATAAGTATGAGATAGAATAAATGAATAAAGTAAAGAAATAATAAAAATAAAATGTAATAATAAGACCGGTAATTGTAACAAAGAAGTAAATGGGATGATAATGTTGGATCTCATATTTCAATTTTTTTAAATAACTGAATATAATTCATTTTTATTATCAATTTCAAGCTCTAGACACCGTACCTTTATAACCTCTCATGTAGAATGGCGCTCGCCACCTGCCGGTCAATTTTCGAACTTCACTATTATCTACATATTATCCCTTTTTAATAACAAATCAATTGAAAATTGGTAGATTTTATAATTGCTAAACCTTCCTTGTAATGTGTTAAAAATTTGGTACGGATTAGTTCAGTTGTTTTCGTAGTTAGATTATTTGAAATAAGTGTGCAGATTTTAGAATTATTTTTTATTGTTCTTTAATATAATATTTATTTATGTTGTACTTTTCAAAATTTTAAATTTGCTACCAACGGTTGCTAATTTGATTAAGTTGCTTTGCAACTCATTGATACGCCATTTATTCACAGTTCCGTGAATAAATTTAAATAAAACACAGAAAAGGTCCAGGAATCTACCAATGCAGAACGTGGACACAATCAAATGTTAAAAAATACTCCAAAAAGGAGTCGATTATGAAATCTCCGAAAATAAAATCTTTTTGATGTTTGGATTGTTTAATAATTTTGACTTGCGTTCACGACAATTCTTTTTTCTTGTACCTCGCTGTTTTTTCTCTTCTTGAAGTTTGGCTTTTTTTGCATTGTTCACAACGCCACGTGCGTGGATGGCCCTTAACTTCATTTATTCACGCTGCGATGTTTAGAGCAGATGGGCCTTGGTAGAAGATAACCCAGTGTATCATATAAGTTATTTTAGTTTATGTCTTGTATAGGTTGAGGTTTTTTTTTAAATTTATTGTTGATATTTACAATTGTGTAGAATATGTAGGTACATCTAATCTAACGTGTAGTAAAATAATTACGTTAATACGACAATGACTTGTAAAGCAACCACCCATTGGTAGCAATTCGATAAACTTTATATATTAGAAGGTCTCAAGAACGTCTTTTATAAGCCTCGAGGGGCTTTTATACTGAAAGCTTTGAACGTTTGTCTAGAAAATGTTAGAGCAGTCTATAACGTCGACAATTTTCTTGTTTTATCCTTGTTAATTTAATTTATTTTGTATTGAATTTTATTTTATGACTGAATTCATTGTCATCCCTATTACATATTGTCATTGCGTGAGACAACTTGTGATATTTATTTATAAAACAGTAAGCAAAAAAAAAAAACAAATCCAGAAAATTATTTAAAAATTCCGTTTCTCGTGAAATACGAAACACATAAAAATATGTAATTTTTCTTGATATTATTCATTATTATTAAATATATTATTTTATTTTTTGAAGAGAAAAGATTTCCCCGACCGGGTCAAATCTTTTCTCTTCAAAAAATAAAATAATATATTTAACATAAAAATATGTTTTTGAATAGCTTAGGGTTCTTACGTTTACCTATATTCCGAAATAAAATGGATTTTTAAACCTTTTTTTTCGATGCCTCTAACGTCATTTTCTATTTACTTGTTCTCACGGCTTAAGTGATGATATAACACTAAACTTTTATTTGGAAAATATTAGCGCTACGTCGTTACTTTGAACTGCCATAATTTGATGTTTTTGTACTGAAGCATTCATGTTATGTTGACATCCTTTTATATATATATATATATATATATATATATATATTAAGTAAGGTTCTTGAGGTTCAGTCAATAAATAAAAACAACTATTTTGGCGACGTTTCGAAACTATATTGTTCTCATAATCATGCCCTACAGTCAAAAAACTGGATACAATAAAATTATAAAAGTTATACATGTTATTTCAAAACATAAAGTTAGCTACAATATAAGTATATAACAACATGTGTCAGAATAATTAAATATATATAATTACAGAATATGGAGGAGTATGAAACTACTGACAATGTTACTGGTGGATATGGTATCGACTTACTAAATTCTAAAAATTCTAGTACAGAATTGACCTAGGGAATTTTTGAAAAACAGTTAAAAGGTTGGGTGGATCTTGGTAATACCACCAGTTTGGAAAATCCCACCCAACCGAATCGTCGCCGAAATAGTTGTTTTTATTTATTGATCGAACCTCAAGAACCTTACTTAACATTCAAGAAATTTATCTATATATATATATATATATATATATATATATATATATATATATATATATATATATATATATATATATATATATATATATACAGGGTGTCCCTCTGAGCTGCTAGCGCATTGCCATTGCAGAACCCGTAGACGAAAACCATATCGGCGTACTCACTTGTGGTGAAGTCCATGGCTGAAGAGTAAATGACAATCGATGCAGTCATAAAATAAGAGTTGCCACCTTCACAACTCTTTATCCATCATGCATATGGACAAGTGATAAAAAAACTAATACATTTATTCAATCTAGTAGGTATGTGCAAAGGTGAAGTGCAATTGTATCATGAGTTACACCAATAAAAAGCTAACTAAATTCTGCAGTTTTTGAGAAATTTGACGGCTTCTAGGGTTCTCCAGTGAGGAGTGAGGAATTTTCAAAAAATATTAAAAATTTAAGTTTTAATAAATGTTTTGTGTTTTGCGCGTTATTCATTCTCTAGCGTGTTTTTCATCAGAAAAACGTCTGTTAGACTCAAAAGGTGAAGTGCAATTGTATCATGAGTTACACCAATAAAAAGCTAACTAAATTCTGCAGTTTTTGAGAAATTTGACGGCTTCTAGGGTTCTCCAGTGAGGAGTGAGGAATTTTCAAAAAATATTAAAAATTTAAGTTTTAATAAATGTTTTGTGTTTTGCGCGTTATTTATTCTCTAGCGTGTTTTTCATCAGAAAAACGTCTGTTAGACTCAAAAGGTGAAGTGCAATTGTATCATGAGTTACACCAATAAAAAGCTAACTAAATTCTGCAGTTTTTGAGAAATTTGATGGCTTCTAGGGTTCTCGAGTGAGGAGTGAGGAATTTTCAAAAAATATTAAAAATTTAAGTTTTAATAAATGTTTTGTTTTTTGCGCGTTAAAAGGCCCCTTAAAAGTGAATTTAAATTAACTAGACCTATTTCATCTTTTAGAAAATTTAATGCTGATTAAGAAAATATCATCGTTTTAGTTTCTACGCTAAAACAAAGTAGATAAAACTGTAATTTTTCAGGAAAAAGTAAGATTTTAAAAATAAAAACGAAAAAAATTCTATCTCCTCAAAAAATTGAGATAGGACACTCGTTTTTGCGCCATTCTACCCTGTTTAGTTTGCAGTATTACCCATTTTTTTCCACTATGTCTGGGACACCCTGTATATATATAAAGAGTCTCGTGGTGAAGAGGAAAAGCCAGGAAGTCAGCTGATAGGCAGAGGAACGAAGTTGGAAGATGAGATGGATATGAGCTGAATAGGGGGAAAAAAAATGAAATACCGTGTTCCTCAGTTGGCCTGTATCGCGACATAATAATAATGTATGTTTTAAACCTAGGAATTGTTTGGGACAGAGTTAGCATAGAATATCATTAGCTATTAATGGATCTCATAATTATAATTATTGGTATGATATATAATTTCCTATATTTATTCTAACAATACGATATGGTGAGTAGGAACAGATATTGCCTATTCGCTTTCTAAACCCTTCAATAGAAAGTGTTAGTCATTAAGTTATCTATTTCTAGATGACTATCTCCAATAATCTGACCAATCTTACGCTTGTTATAGATTATCTATCACTAACTGATTGTAATCATAATCGAAAAATGATGCTTATCTTATAAACTAAGGTTAGCTTCAATATTTTATTGTTGCTTTAAATCCCTCATACTTATTATGACGTTTGGATATCATTCATAACGTTAACATGTATTTGATTTACGTTGAAAAATAAACGAGGTCAGACAATTAAACTAAGAGATTTTATAAAATAAGTTTTAATGGAAATCGTTTTAGAATACTTTTTTATTTTTTTTATATATAAAAATAGGCTCGAATATTCTTCTGCTTAATATAAAACCTTATAATAATAAGATAAAGAAAACAAAAGGCAGGTTATTTGGAAACAGTGAATATAAATGAGAATTACATGACATAATACTGGTGAACTAAAACAGTTTCGTCTTTGAAAATTAAGAACACATTTCTGAAGTTCACCTGTATCGTGCTGCATGAAGAAGTACTATAACATACATTTCTCTCAATATGTTTCATATTAAACCGTATAAACTATCAATTAATGGGTATGTACAGAATGCTCATTTATAATATATTTTGGCGTTTATTAGTTACAGACAACTTCAGCATTTACTAGACAAACGTTCAAAGCTTCCAATAAATTACAAAAGACTCATCTACATGGCTGTGATAAGACCCATTTGGACGTACGGAGTTGAGCTTTGGGCTCCACTAAACCATCCAATTCATCTCGTATCCAATCCTTACAATCCAAAATCCTTCGAAAAATCCTCAATCTTTTTCTTACTTTGCTTATCCATAAAGATCTTAATGTTCCATATGTTGCTGATTTAGCCCCTGATAATCCTCCGAGGCGTCTCAAAAGAAGATGGCTAAGAGACCTTTTAGTGTAGATTTTATTGAAGTGCTACTTGTGAGTAGTTCTTCACAAGTTATTTACATACAATTGTATTCACTATCAACACATTTACTTAATGTATATCATTTTGTAAAGTTGTAAATATCAATAAATGAGAAGAAAAAAAAAAAAAGAAAAGAAAAAAGCGTTTATTAACCTTTTAAATTGAAAGGAAGAACATTTAGTAAACCCAATTTCTATAAGTTGTGGTTACCAATATCCGTCCATGAGTTGGATCCTAAGGAATAGGTAACGTTAATAATATTTATATATATATATATATATATATATATATATATATATATTTATTTTTTTTTTAAATCTCCATTATCCACACTCCTTATAACCCTTACTTATATCACAAATGAGCAATTCCACAACGAAGTTAGTTTCTCATATGTTGCTGGTTTGGCGCGAACCATGTACCGTTTCATATGTCACAAACTATACACCAAACCAAATCCACTTTTTTCTCAACTTGCTTTCAATTTGATTACTGATAATTCTCTAAGACGTTTGAAAAGAAAATGACCTCGGGATCTATCTCCTACTGAATAAATAACATCCTTTCAAGTGAGACTTGGCAGTTTTTCACTCGATGGGTGAGATGGGCAGTTTTTCTACATAGTTTTTCCAAGTATTTATATTAATAGTTCAGCACAGATGTGATATTATTGTGAATTTCAATAAATCGATGAAAAAAAAAATGTATTAGCGATCAATTTCCCAACTAATTTAACGATTTTGAGGAAAACGCCTTAACTTTTTTTATTCAATACAAACATCTCATGTACACGATCATCTGGCCTGTATTCGATGGATGAGCCATTCAATTCTTCTTGTTTGTAGTCTGAAATCTTTAGTGGATTCCTCGATCCCCGTGATGTTACATCTTATAAAATTACTCGTTAAGACTTCAGTGTTCGTTGTAGGTATCAAAACTAAATATACTTTCCATTATAAACTGCACAATCAAACTAAAACACTAGGTTTTAACCTCACTTTTCTATCTGTACTCCATAATCATCCGGTGATAAGACAAAGAATATGAAATATTTTTTAGAAACATAAAAAGTACATTAAATTTAATGAGCTGATTAAAATATCTCGTGCATTATTGATAAAACAACATATTTAATTTATTATTCTTACGACAGTAATCAATCTAAATTGAATAAATTGATTTTTTTTTTAAATTATTTTGATTTTAATAATGATGTACCGCACGACGAAGGTTTGCAGTCAAGGTTTACCGGTAGCGTTTTCACACAGCAGTCAAATAAGGCAAGGTGAGTTAGTGTCTCTGTTCACGCAATACGCCATGTTTTCATTAATTCTCTCTTTAATATCTTACTTAGGGCTAAGATACATGAAAATGTTCTTCAGTATATCGCTGAATACTTTAAGGTATATGAATATATTTTCTGTAAGTAGTTTTTGCATTATTCTCCAAAACTTTCACTCCTTTGAGTAAGAAAAATCTGTAGTAAGTTTGTTACGATGCTTATCGCTGTCAACAAAAACACAGTTCAGCTATGTATGATTAAACGTAAGGGCAGTAATTGTATTGTTATGATTTTCAGGAAAATTATGATTCCAAATCATTTCATTCATTTTGTATATTCTATCACAATGTGTAAATATTTTTGTTTAAATTTTAATTAATTATCAAAATCCTTCGGCTCAACCACTGTCCAACTCTGCTCATCCTTATAACCTACTCGAATATTAAAACGGCGGTGATACCTAGACTTTTTTTTATCTTTTTAATAGATTTTCTCAGGAAAAAAAAAATTAGTAACAACTAGTGAGTAATATGTTAATTATTTTTTTAAATAGTTTGTAATGATACATTATTCTTGCGCTTAATATCAAGCAAAAAATATTTCTTAAAATTACTTAAGACAATAAAAGAATTGCCTCAATAGCTTTAGGAAGAGAGATTTTTTTTTTTTTTTTTTTTTTTTTTTTTTTTTGTGAAAAAACTATTTCTCTTCTACAAAACTTTAATACTGTAATAATATAAGTAAATTTCAATCTAATTTCTGATAATAATATTGAGTGGGGATGTCGATTTTTGTTTTAACCGATTCTTGGGAAAAGAAATGATATCGAGAATTGTTGTTAGTGATTTTTTTAAAGTAATTTGTGACTCCTTGATAATAAAAGATTCCCAGAGCGTTTGGAATATTTATGTTCCTAAATAGAAATTTTAATAATTAATATTTTTTCATATTATCTGAATTGTAATTAAATTATAAGTTGTAAGTTGTTTTATTATACAAAAGCCTCTCTGATATACTAATAAACTTGAACGTAATACCAGACCATCAATTTGTATTTAGAACACAACATTCGACTAAACACCAATTCTGTATTTAGAACACAACATTCGACTATACACTATACTTCGTCTTCTTGCAATCCTTTCTTTCTAATAAATATTTCTCTGTCCGTCAAGCAGGAGTACCACAAGACTCAGTGCTTGCTCCACTACTCTACATCATATACACACACGACATTCCAATTAGCTCAGGCATTCTTACAGCGACATATGCAGACGGCACAGCAATTTTAACATGAGATAAAAATTCAGCTCATGCTTCACAGATTCTACAGCATTAGTTGTCAAAATTATTTGACTGTCTTAATATCTGGAAAGTCCCTATAAATTACGACAAATAACAACATATTACTTTTACTCTTTGATGCCCTCCAGTTTGTTTTTTACAACACTCCAATTTCCTGGTCTAAAGACCGAAGAATGACATGGGGTCCACATATCAAGAAAAAAAGGAAATCGCTCAACCATAGACTAAGACGTTTATATTCTCTCCTCTCCAAACAAAAAAGGAACACATATACTTACTTACTGAAACCTATTTGGACATAGGCTTCGCAGATATACGTAACAGCTATAAAGATACATATTAACTAACTCCCAATCTTCCTGATTATAACATTAAGGACAATCACAGAAGGACCCTGGTACGTAAGCAACATAACTTACATACTGACCTCCGCATTCCAACATTTAACAAACAAATCTACTACAAACGATTCCACGAAAAATTACATGGACATCCTCTTACACTTGTAAACGACATGGCCACAAAACATATTCTAGACAAAACATGAAGAAGGTTAAAAAGGAGTTGGATGAGAGACCTCCTAGACTAAAATAAAATAAAAATAAAGATAAAGACTGGAGATCCCGCTGGGTTCTGCTCCCCCTTATACCTTTCACGCATTTTTCCTTCTCACAACAGATTCATTGGTTGTCTAATTGTTATGTTTGAATAAAGAAATAAAGTAAAAAAAAAAAAAAAAAAAAGAGAGAGAAATGTTATATGTAGTTTGCAATAAATGTTAACTATTTTATTTCTGGATTATGTAATGTTTTTTAAATAGGTTTGATTTAATTTAACCCGGTGCGCCGCGGCGTTGGTGAGCATTTCCCTCACCCTTCTAAAAAATATTTAATAAGTTCGTCAGAATTTAACTTTCATCGTTGAATCTCAGTATAGCTGAGTTTAGGACATTTGCGAATAAGAATGTTCGGTTTCTAAGTTAAACAGATGCAGGTGACCAGGATATTGAGGGATTCGTACTGAAAATTGCCATATCCACACTCCTCAGTATTAGATTATCTCTCGTGCAGTTTGTTCGTGACATTTTGCTGAGCGAATTTTCTAATTTCCTTCGATTGATTAGTGATTATTTGGGTTCAAAATGAGTCGTGGATCTCAAACTTGAATTGTTGGATAAATAGCCAGTTGGGAAGATAAATCGTAAGTAATTAGTTGATAAATCGTTGTGAATTGTATTTAAATTATTTTTTTAATTATTTACTAGGAATCTGAAATTTTTACTTTTCCAGATTCTTGTTCGTGGCTGCTCGAGGCAATGCAAAATTAATCTGGTATAGGTGTGCCGAACAAATAAAAAAAGAAAAACGAAACAATTTTTAAAAAGTGCAATGTTCCAATTCACAATGAACATGCTAAATATACTTGTAATAATTGTATAGAAATAGAAGAAAATGATTTAGCTGATGAAAAACACATTATGTTAATAGTAAAATTTTTTTTTTTTTTTTTTTTTTTTTTTTTTTTTTTTTTTTTTTTTTTTTTTTTTTTTTTTTTTTTTTTTTTTTTTTTTTTTTTTTTTTTTTTTTTTTTTTTTTTTTTTTACAATAAATCTTTGTAAAAATATATTTTTAATCCTTATACTCCATACTATAATTATTGATACATTATGATGACATTTATTTACCATTTATCACTACATATTCAGTAACACAAATATCATAAGTTATTTGTACTATGTTTGTCTAATCAGTAGTAGAGAAAAGTTTAAATATTTCAACAGTAACGTTTCAATTACTTTTACCCTTGTAGTTATTAACACTAGAGAAAGTGAAAAAACAACTAAATAGATGTTAGACACTTCTACTCTCTCTTGGGTCTCTTGTCGTTCTGTACTCTTTTTTCATATACTATTATTAAGTTTTTGAAACTGTGGTTCCAGATTATGTTTTGATCCCAACGCTGTCTTCGCACCGTTATAGAGGTGCCAAAAGAAAAAAAAAAGTACATGAAGTTTGGCAATCAAAATAAGCCTTTAATAACTTTTTAAAAAATAGTCTTTTGAGTCCTGCATATCAATGGTTTGTAATTGTACTTTTTAAACTTATTGCTCTTCTTCTTTTGTAAATATATATATTTTTTTAATTACTTTTATTACACTATAAATTAATATGTTGAAAAGTCTGTAATATTATGGTATAGAAAATGAATTAAGACCATACACAAACAGCAAAGCCTACAGCTTTCCTAGAATAATTGAAGGGTATGGTGGATTAAGTGGTTATGTAACATTTTTAAAAAAATACAATCTAGTTCTTTAGATGAAGAATTCATGTGTAAGAAGTGTTAGCTAGCAAAATTAAAATATTCCAAAACAACTAGAAAAACAGGTATGAAGAAGATGAAGGGGTTATGTAACATTTTTGGTTAAAGGAAAATGTAAAAAAAAAAAAAAACCTTCATACATAAATTACTCATGATTGTGTTTTGTTACATAATTATTTCATCCACCACACCCTTCAATCATAATGTACACTTACGCTACAAGCATATAAACAAAATATTATAAGAATTATTTTTTTCTGAGTAAGTTTAAATTATTAGGCTGTTTCAAAGTAATCTTGAACGTGTTAAATACAGTCGAAAAATGGACAAAATCGCCATAATAGAGTGAAAAGATGTACTTTCAATTACTATGACGTTTTTCTGTTTCATTCGGACATTCCCTTTATTTCAAAATCTCGAGTTAGCCTGTCTATTAATATTGAGGCTTTGCAAATAGTTCTCACGTTTTCTGTTATATTGTGATAGTTGTTCTAGGAGCCATGTCTGTATTTAGAAATATCAGAGAATAATTGATACTGGTTTCAAAAGCATTGAAAGGTGCAAGTAATAGATACAAAAAAGGTTAAACTTCCGCCTAAATCAGAGTTCAGGGTAAAATCGGTAAAATAAGAATATTTTAAAATTAAATATATTCAGAATATTTCTTTACGAATTGCAGCTAAGAAATCATATGAGTTTAGAGTATGGATGAAATCAAGGAAACATGGTACATGTTTTTCGGATAGGTATATATATACATTCGGGTAGGAGCAGTATGCACAGTAATTTTTCGGTTATAGCTAATAAAGGTTTATGATAAGTAATGAAGTTCTTACTTGTGAGGTTGATAATACGTGCGAGCATTAAGTCTATACATGGGATTTATGTTCCCAGTACTAGATTAATATTTGTTCTTGAGTCGCACTAGATTAATATTAACAATAACATTATTAACAATAGTAATATTTATTAATAATATTAATTATTTTTATTTTTTAATAATATTGCTGAGAAGGCAACATAAGATCGATTCCAATTGTTATTATTTGTTGTTTGTTTAAATTAATAAATGGAGGAGAAGAAAAAGAAAAAAAAAATTAATAATATTAATTTTTGTTATTAATGAGTAGGGATTTGTCGGTTCTAGATTCCACCGATTTTTGAGGAATCGGTACCTAGAACGATTCAAAGCATAATTTATTTTTTTATTTTTAACATCTATTTTAACTTGAAGAATAACATATAACAGAGAGTTAATATTTTCATCTCACAATACCAATGAAGGAAAACCAATATGCAAAGTTATTTTAATACTGAAGGTCACAAACGTCACAGTCCACGAATATCCGATGTAAATTGTCAGGACATTGGTTGTATGGTCACAATGTAATTTAAATAAATTTATTATTTATAACAGGAGCGAGGCATTGTTGAAAGAGTTTAGATTAACCTTAAATAATTTATAGATGTTATTGAAACCATTATTGTATTTTCTATAAATATAACAATTTTTATATAAAAAGTTTAAATAAAAACATAAATCTATACAATTTGCCCATGAAAAATAAAAAAGCCTGTACCACTAAAGCCCATGAAGGACCTTGGATTCACTATTTTGTTAAGGATGTACGGTTACTTGGCCAACGGTTGTGAAAGAAGGAGCTATGGCCGATATCACGCTCAACCGCCAAGTTTTCCCCCAATTAAGAGTACCCATTTTATAGAGGTTGGGTGAGCACCCGGAAGGGAGCCTGACCTAACAGAATAAAAATTTTCTGCCTTCAGACGGACTCAAACTCGGGCTCGGGAGCATGTCAGTCAATTACTTTATCTACTGAGCTGCTCGTTTTGTTTTTGTTTTTTTTATGGATTTTTTTTTATCAATGTTAATGGAATATTGCTTCTATTTTGAAAGCTGTACCCGGCAGATTTTTTTCGATAATCTTATATTGTTTGTTTTTATTAATACTTAATTTTAGTAAGTAATGATTAATACTAAGATTTTTTTTTGCAGACGTTTCGGTCACGACATTGATGCCTATCAGTATAGCACTCATATATTAAGTGGAATTAACACCTTCAGTTCTCTTGGAGTGACTTATTTTGTTTTTATAGTAAAATATCAATTTTTTTATTTACTGCTACTGGCGTGATGTTAAATAATCAGAACATAAACCATAGTGCTCTATTGTCAATCGCCAACTGTAGAGTTTCTCCATGTTACCACTCTTTGGGTTTCGAAATGGTGAACCCCATTTTCAACCTCTTTCAAGTTAGACTTGAAAGAAGATTAGACTTGTTGGACTGTAAACACTTTTCGCCATGCATGTTTCGCTTTTCCCAACTTAAGCCATGTTCCAAGGTTTAGCGGCAGTGCTTACTGCTCGGTGATTACTGAAGCATGCCCTGATTCTGATTTCTTTTCCTCACATCATTTACATTTAATTTTTTAAACCACCTTCGCACCGTCTTTCATTTAAAGAGTCTTCATTCTTAAATTCACATACTAAATGAGTGGTCTCAGGTGCTGAAGACATCCATTTCCTACAATGGAGCTCGATTAAGATAATTTCGTGCTCCTTTACAAGATAGTACGGAGCAAGTAGTTCTTTGGGTAAGGTCCTAAGTTATAATCCGAGGCCCGATTTCGAGTCCTGCTAAAGGAAAATATTTTTTTTATGTTTCTTGGGGGTCTGGAGACCCTGGGCACATCCAGCCTTTTTAAAGTGGATACTATTAATAGGGGGAAAAGCTTCGCGGTTAAGCGTGATAGCTAACCACAGCACGTCCTTGTACAACCGTTGGTCATGAAACAATGCTTCCTTACGAATTACTGAACCCAAAACTCTTTATGTATAGTAGGTATAGTTAGCGATATAAGTTTTTATTGTTGTTACTATTATAAACTTCATATAAACTTAGCTCCCGAATGTAAATAGGAGAGGAATTGCGATTCAAACTTCAAATACAAATTAAACTTTGTTTTTTCTGTTTCATCCTATTATCTTTCATAATAACCTGTTCTATTGATGGACATAAGTGTTGTGGCCGATACTTTGGAATGAAAAATAATAATAAGAAAATTGTTGATATAAACATTACATTGTTTTTTTCTGATTTGGTTAATCCCTCAAATATAATATTATGCTTTGTATGAACTAGTAGTTGTTGAATTAGTAGTTTAATGTTTTAACAAGTGACTCCACGATGAGCGGAAGATCTATAAATATGCTGTAGTTATTCTTAAAGTTCCGTCATCTAATTACGGTCACTTATCGAGTGAGAGCCCACGCAACCTGATTCTCACTATTACATCAAGCTAGGCCCGATTGAGTAATATTTTGAACCACTTTTATCTCTGTTTTTGTTAACAGCCAGGCTAAATTAATAGCACAATCTAAAATAATATAAATGAAATAGTAACGTCTTGAAATTTATTAAAAGTTTGTTTTTGCAAGTATTTCGTTATAATCGTATTGGTTTGAATAAATAAACTACATAAATGGGTTTCCTATGAAATAACAGGTAAGAAGGTACCGTAAAACGGCGTGACTTTGCACCACTTTTGTTGAACTTCATTCTTTAACTATCAATAATGTTTAAGATGCACGTACTAAAATATTTGCTTTGAATAATTAGCTTTGAAATGCTGTTGATTCATCGCATAGTCTTGGAATTGCAAAATTTACAAAACTTATTATTAATTTTATTGTTTCTAACAGGTATCCGGTTGACTTTGCACCATCACATTTTTTCAATTAAAAAAACATTAAAAACGTATTCTGGAGCAAAGTCAAAGCTTGATAGTTGTTATGAGATGCAAAGTCATTTCTTAATAGTGTTTGGAGTTTAGCCTAGTGATTTTTCCCCTGTTTCTAAGGATTTTGTTAAAGGAAACGATTGTAAATCACAATGTTTTCATTGATATGAGAAAAAAAAATTGCACAATTTTTAAAAGTTTATTGAGAAACGATAGAAAATACAAGAACATATATACATATACATACACATATACATATACATATATATATATATATATATATATATATATATATATATATATATATATATATTATAAAGAAACAAAATAACGGCTTAAAACATGCCTAAATAACGTAAACAACTATAATTTTGGTAAACGAGGAACAAAACGATACCTATAAAATAAATTGCACCCAGATTCTTAGAGAAACACTTTTGGAAAAATGCAATCTGCAATAGTTAAAAAAAAATTGTTAAAATATAAAAACTAACACTATGCCTTGAAAAAATTTAAAGCTATACCTAGGCAAAATTTTAACAGTCAATAAATGACATAGATGACAAAAATCTTATTAACAAGAAGCAAAACGCTATCCCGAATAATTTGGATTTTAACCAGCCTATTAACTCCTTAAATATCCTATTGATTTGCTTAGGAGGAGCAAAGCTGCCTAAGACTTCTTTCCACTGGGAGATCACCTTGCGCTAAAATATACTTGGTGCAAAGCCATTTCTAATTCATATCAAAAAGGGGATTCTATTTTATTTTCAAATACCATGACTTTTGGCAAATATTTTGAGCAAAATGATATCATATATTTAAATCACAATAATTATAGAATAAAATTAATGCAAAACTTAATCGATTTGAGAAATATTTAGTTGTTGAAAGCACGACTTTATCCCACAAAGGAATCACACCTGTTGAAACACTACAATCAACTAACTGTTATAAAAGATGTAACTAGGATCAGCCTGAAAATTCCTTAGTCCCAATCAGTGTTGTGTTAAGCAAGAAATATAAAATACCCCTCATTTAGACAACAACAAAACACTTTTTCCTTAACTGAAACTTTGTAGTGAGCTTGGTGCAAAGTTAACTCACAGGTGTAAAGTCAGGCCGTTTTACGGTATTTAAAAAATAAAAAGCTGCGATATTTATATGGCCGATTTTTTATTTTTTTTTAAAGTAGTTTTTCAGCTAGTTTCGAATTATTCGGTTCTAAACAATAGTATTATCGAAGAATTGTTTGTTAGCGAAGTACCTTTTTACTGTCAATTTAATATTGATTAATAACGAACCAATAAAACGTTTATGAGTTCCGATTTAATAAACATAATTTTTATAAAATAAAAGTATGATGTTTATTGACTGATTTTGCGAGTGAGGCATAAGGTCCGAGAAAAAAATCGAATTTTTTTTCTTTTATTAATTTTTAAGCATTGTAAATATATATATATATATATATATATATATATATATATATATATATATATATATATATATATATATATATATATGTTTAAGTATAATTCGATTAAAAATTAATTATAATCCGATAACCAATTAAACTGATTTATCTATTCAAAAATCAACACTGCCTAGGAACATTGATAATTTTTTTCTGAATAATTTTAATTATTAAACATCATTAGTTCCCATTGTTAATGTTAAAATTTCCTAAAATATAAAGAATTTAAAAAGAAATATATAGTGAATATGTTCAAATTTATTCTCTATTTTATTTTTCTATTTACCGCTATTTTCCTTTGAGCTTATTTACCCTGTTGCTGCTTTCGATCCTGTTTCTCCATTCCTTAATTGGCCTCGCTGTTTTTCATTTATCTTAAGAGCTTCTTGCTGACTCGGATTGATTAATTGAGTCTATTTCTATCTCCATATGACCTTATCAGCTGTACCTTATTTCACGTACTATTATTTTCTTACTCTCCCTAGTATATATGTTTAATTAAAGTTTAATAGTATTTTATTTTTATTGGTTGTCTGTGTTTAATGGATATGTCTTTTACCTGAGGGGGGGGGGGGGGGGTATAACGTTTTTTTCGCACTCAAAAATATAACATTTTGACACACTATTGGTGACACACTATAGTGGTTTGAATGAAAAAAGTCACGTTAGCGTACATTGTGGCTTTCTTTGGCACGGTCTAACACTTTTGGCGTAGCTCGGATCAAATTTTTGATTTTGAATAGTTCCATTATCAAAAATTTAATGGAGAATATTTTTCATTATATAACATTTTTCGCCAGGACCTACTTTTAAGGAGGTATAATGGTTTGAATGAAAAAAGTCCCGTAACATGTTTTTACCGTCAAAATGTGTAACCTTTGTGTACTTTTGTTTTTGTTGGTGATGCGCAGATCTGTAATTTGACGACGGCTGCCTTATCAGAAATTTATTGTAGAATATTTTTTGTCAAATAACATTTATCACTAGGACCTACCGTTTAGGAGCTAAATTGGTTTTAATGAACAAAATCACATTTGATTTCTACTTTCTCTCAGCATTGTTTATTTATATAATGATTAATTGTTAATTTAGTTTCATTATTAATTGAAGTTATTGCTTCCTTTTAATTCTAAAATGTAAATTGAGAACAGCAGTATATAGACGTGACCAAGATCTATTGTTTTTCCCAGTCAGGGAGAAATTGAGTTTTTTTTTTTGTTTTTTTTATTATTTTATTGATTTGTTTATGGACGAGTACTTTTGTATTAATCACTATTATTTATTGCTTTTCTACTATTTACCAAATGAATGAAAATATACTTAAACATTATCCATTTATTTAAATTAATACATCTAAATTTAAAACATTTAAAACATCTAAAAAAAAAAATAATCATTTCCAAAAACTAATAATTTCTGCGCGTTCCAGCGAGTTTTTGTGGAATCTGAATTGTGGTGATTGAGTTGATCCACGGTAACTTTTGGTCTGCCGAATCTTGGCTCTCAGCCCATCCGGAAGAAGACAATCGGAGAAGACTCGGAGAATTTTCAATTGCACAGATCGTTTTGCCCGTATATCGGAATGGCGGTGAGTACCGAACCAACCATTACTGATGTCATAAGTCAGACTTTTGCTAGTATTACATCGAGAAAAAATCAAAAATTCCCCCACAAAAATCAAGCCATCGTATTTAACACGATTAACGGGGTAAAGCAAATCGAATATATACAGAAGATTGGAGATATTATAGGCCCTCAGAATATAATATTTGCATCAAGACTATCGAACAACAGATACTGTATATATCTCAAATCAAAGGAATTAGTAGATCAACTGATAGGTAAAAAGGCATCTATAACAGTCAACGATAGCATTGTTCCTATTAGAAGGTTAGTTTCGGAAGCTAAACGCATAATTATCTCAAATGTATGCCCTAGTACACCCCATTCAGTACTTGGTGAGGCTCTTAACAATTTGAATATTATATGTGTGTCTCAGTTTCAATTCTTGAGTGCGGGCTTTCGGGCTGCAGGCTATGAACACATACTTAGCTCTCGTAGACAAGTTTTTACGTAACCCCTGAAACAGCTCATCTTTTACCTCAATCGTTAACTATAAACGACGAAGGTTTAAATTACAGAGTATTTTTAGCAGAAGACACAGGAGCTTGCTATCGATGTCAAAACACCGGACACCACACATCTGCTTGCCCAATGGTTAAATCTAAAGAAATAAAAGAAACAGGTACTCCATCACCGGTTGTAATAAAAAACAAAGACACCAATTCAGAAAAAGAACAACACTCAGGGCACAATCAAGATTTCCTTCCAGATGTAACAGAACCAACAGAAGAACCGAAGACAAGTTCCTCAGATAAGATGTTAACTTCTTCTGAGTTAAAGGAAATGTCAGTCCTCCCAGTTCAACATGAAGCAGGAAAACAAGGTATAACAGACAAGAAAACACAAGAACAAACACAAATCACCGAAACACCTCTCACTCCACAAAAACACACACTATACGAACAACTCTTACCCTTAAAAGAAATCATAGACAAAGATAAAGAAAGTTACATTCTAAATTTTTACCAATTGCACAGCTTTCTAGATGACTCAAAAACTACTAAAGACCCCGTAAGCAGTGCGCTAAGCATAACAAAGGACCTAACTAGATTGATAGCTATGCTAAAAGATTTATATGTCCATCTCAAATCCAAACCCCTTCGAAACCGTTTTACACGTAATGCGCATAGCCTAGAACAGTTCCTGAAAAATTCATCTACATAGATCTCATTTCAACTTCACTACAAACTCAATTACAAAACTAGATTACATAAACTCAATTACAAAGTCAAAATTTTAGTAAACGCAATCTCATTTTTCATATATTTCACAAACAAAATATGATAATTCTTAATTGGAACTGTGATGGTGTTTATCAACACTACAATGACTTAAAACTACTATTATCAAACTATTGTCCCTCAATTATAGCACTACAAGAAACCCATCTAAAAGCCCATCAATCTGTCTTAAACTCATCTTATAACTGCATAAACAAGACATATTCTTCAAATACATATGCTAGCAGGGGGGTATTGTTGGCATTTAAAAAGGGAATAAGTTACACAGCATTAAACCTATCCTCAAAAATAGAAGCAGCCGCAGCAATTGTTCACCTCCCCGTTCAGTTCACCGTATGTACTATTTACCTCCATCCTTTAGAAATAATTACATACGAAGATTTAAAAGAACTTCTGCTCGAATTACCGCACCCTTTCATTGTATTCGGAGACACGAACGCCCATAGCCCGACGTGGGGTTTAAATAATCGCACCGATTCTAGGGGGAAAATAATTGAATCTTTAATAGATGAATTATCTCTTATTTTGTGTCCCCACAAACCATCTTTTTATAGTCGTGCCCACAAAACGTGGACCACAATTGATATTTGTTTAGCTACAGCTGCATTTCCTGTAATCCCTCTATCTTATTTTCATTGCGATTTAGCAGGTAGTGATCACCTTCCGCTTTTGTTGTCTTTCCAAATCGAACCGTTTATTTCTGGAGAAATTAGAAAGTGGAAATTAGGTGCAGCTGATTGGAACAAATATAGACAATTATGTGAAGAACAGTTCCGAGATTTTGCCCTGTTGTCTTCCCATGAAGAAAATATCGAACATTTTACCTCAGCTATAATAGAAATAGCAACCCTATCGGTCCCAAGAACAAAGGCAAACAGTCTTCCAGAAAAATTCCTTGGTGGTCTCCAACATGCCGGGCCGCAATAACCAAACGACACAGAGCTCTAAAATTGTTGAAAACCCAACCCTCTTTGACCAATCACATAAATTATAATAAAGCGAAGGCGAAGGCCAAATGGATCATCAACCAGGCTAAGAGAACTTCTTGGTCTCAATTTCTAACATCCATTAATACTTGCACTCCATCCAAAGTAGTTTGGAACAAAATAAGGGCTATTAAAAGCAGGTCAGTTACCAAAATTCCGAGAACGATAAAATATAAAGCTACCATCTACACCGATCCAATTCAAATAGTTAATGCCTTTGGAGAATATTGGTTAGGTCTCTCAAAGAACTCTCTTGCAAACGATCAATTCTGTACTGCTTCGGAAGTTGTTTCAGATAACACAGAGCCATATAACTCGCGTCTCACGTTGGAAGAATTGCAGTTTAGTATAAATAGTACGCGATCCAAAGCTCCAGGTCTCGATCAACTTCATATTGAATTCATTAAACATGCACCTCCGTCTGTCCTATACTTACTCCTAACTCTTTTGAACAACATCTGGACTAATAGGGTTTTTCCTAAATGTTGGCTTTCTGCAACAGTATTACCGTTACTTAAATCTGATAAAGATCCGAAATTAATAGAAAATTATAGACCAATATCTCTGACCTCTGTTATTTGTAAATTAATTGAAAAGATCATAAATAACCGCCTTATTTGGGAATTAGAAAAACGAAAACTTTTAAATAATGAGCAGTGTGGTTTCCGGAAATCAAGATCTACAATTCATCAAGTTTTTAAGTTTCATTCTTACCTAAAATCAGCATTTGATAACAATCAACATGTATTAGCGCTTTGTTTAGATATAGAGAGTGCCTTTGACTCTTGCTGGAAATCAAAAATTATCAATAAATTAATAAATTGGAATTTCAAAGGTAATTTATTATGTTTTATTGAAAATTTTCTGACAGATAGGAATTTTCGCGTTCGTTTAGGCACCAACATGTCTAATACTTTTTTTCCTGAATGTGGAGTACCACAAGGCTCGGTACTTAGTCCAACACTCTTCAACATAGCAATCAACGACATTAACAACGATTTGCCTGAGCCTGTCAAAATTTCCCTTTTTGCAGACGATATCTTGATATATCTCAAAACGTCTGATATAGCTTTTGGTCAAGACGTTATGTCACACGCTTTGCAGAAATTAGAGATATGGGCAAACCTTTCTGGCTTTCGTTTCTCTGTACGAAAATCTTCAGCGAACCACTTTTGCAAAATTAAAAGATGTACTCAAGCCTTTTCTATATCACTGGATAACCAAGTAGTAAACAAAATTAACCATTTTCGATACTTGGGCATAGTCTTTGACTCAAGACTCACATGGAAATTCCATATCGATAACATGATATCAAAAATCACAAAAAAAAAGAAAATATTATTAAAACTCTTTCAGGCCTGAATTTTGGTTGCGATAGAAACTCACTCTTAAGAATTTATCGGTGCCTAATTAGACCCATTTTAGATTTCGGATGCGAAGTATATGGTGATGCAGCTAAAAATATCCTCAAGAAACTAGACTCCATTCACCACAAACTGATACGTAGAACAACAGGAGCGTTCAGAACCAGTCCCATATCAAGCGTGCTGTGTGATGCTGAAGAATGGCCTCTAGAGCTCCATAGGCACTACTTACTATTAAAATTCTTAGGGCGCCTTAAGTCGAGCAAAGATTTTTTCGAATTAAGTAAATATAAAATACCTCCCCGATTTTCTACTTATCCACTTCTATCAGACCTATTCCAGATTCCAAAGATCTACTTAGCTCATCCCTATTCTATGCCCCCATGGAAAACAATTAATGCCTCCTTCGACTTCTCACTTTTATCATACAATAAAATTACTTATTCGCAAGATTCCATAAAAAACCTTTTTCATGAGTCTAAATCAAAATATAAAAATTTCCTTTTTGTTTATACTGATGACTCCAAGGAAAACAAAGACACAGGTTGCGCGGTAACATTTTCCGGAACGACAGTTAGATATTGCCTTCCTGAATTATACTCGGTTTTCTCGAGTGAATTATTTGCTATCCAATTAGCGCTTGATATTGTTAAATTTTTAGATAGCAACAAAATAGTAATTTGTACAGACTCTTTTTCGGCTTTAAAAAACTTACAAAACTCACACCATTCTAACAATCCCATTTCACACACAATAATAAAACAGCTACTTACAATTAATAAACTAATACACTTTCTTTGGGTACCCAGTCATGTTGGAATACCTGGAAATGAATTGGCTGATGCAGCTGCTAAAGAGGCGAGAATTATGTTTCCGGTACCCAACTTACCAATTGTCCTCAGCGACTATCAAATATATATTCAACAGAAGTGCAAGGCTGCATGGATTTATTATTGGAACAGGATTCCGGATAGTAACAAACTTAAAATGATTTACCCTAATGGTCAACCATGGCCACTGCTAAACGGCTCTAGGAGGGAACAAGTGGTGATGACTAGACTGCGCATCGGACACACAAGACTCACACACCAACACCTACTTCAAGGTACTTCACAGCCCATGTGCTCAAGGTGCCAAGTTCCTCTATCAGTAGAGCACATATTTAGTAATTGCAGTCTACACCCTACAGCTGGAACACCCATCTTCAACAAAGACCTTGGTACAATGTTCAAAAACTATCAACCAGATGTTCTGAAGTTCCTCAAGAATTGCAGAATCTTTAATACCATTTAGATAAACAAGAAATCAGAATTTGGTGCCTCTGGCCATGTTGCAGTACACGGCACCTTAAAATAAAATAAATAAAAAAATAAATTAATACTAATAATTGACTTTATGTGCCTTGTCTCTTCATTTACATCTTCAAACCAAAATTAACTTCACCTTTGTGTTACTTACCGATTACAAAATTCTTTTAACTGACGAAGAATAGCTTAACGCAGTTACTGTGAAGCCGTTTCTAATCTCGGGAATTTTTCGCCCTTTCGCAGTACCTACACTCAGACTTCCTGCTTGAAGATTCATAAGTATAATTAGGATTGATGAATTATTTGCCACTTCTATTGAAATTATTTTATTAGAAAAATAGCTTCGAATGCTAAACATTCATCTTCAGTTCTAAAACATACAAAATTTGTTTTTTCAACACATCAGTACTATGTTACATAGATTATATATACTAAAGTTTTTGAAAAGGTATGACAAGAAATAAAACATGGGCACCTACATTAAGCGGTCTGAGAGGTAACTAAAACAGAGATGGATTTCTCACTGAAATCGTGAGAAGTAGAAGGGAGCAGGTAGGTTAAATTTTTGCGATTTACTATGGGATTTCCCTTAAGACTCATCGAAATTTTCCGTTCCTATAGGAAACACATTTAAAATGGGGCTATTGGATACGTTTATCTGATCATTTCAACAAAAATCTGGATCGGTTATAATTTATACTATAAATGCCATAAGGACACTGTTTTACAGATCTGCTAGGATCTGACGATTTTTTGAGGCCGAAGGACATCCTTGGCCACTCTCTCCATCCACAATTAGAATTAGCTTTTTCGTCCTTAATGATAATATGTTATTAACGGTTTTTAAGTTATCCGAAGAATAACTTCCGCCATTGCTGTCCTCCAGGATACTGTTTTGAAATATTTAACGGTTTTAAGATGGCGGACCTTAAAAGGACACTTTTTTAAAAATATTTAACGATTTAACTGTTTTAAGATGGCGGAAGGATATTAATTCGTTGTTAACGCATTCTACGGGAGGCTGGAGTTTATTATAGAAATAATAAAATCGTTTATAACTGATTCAAAAATATTTAATTTTAGGCTATTTTCTACTTTATGTAGTATTTTTACTCCCAAGTCTTTATTAAATTTGTGGTTATTTTCATTTAGATGAATAGCGAAATGGAGTGTATAATGCTCTTATATGTTCTTTTACTCTTTGATTTAACGATCGTCCAGTTTTTCCCGTGTATTTTGCTTCACAGTCATTACATTTTAATTCGTATACACCGCTTTTTTGGAAGGGTCTATTTTGTCTTTAGGTGAAGGGAAGTATGATGACAATTATCTATATATTTTAAATGCAGGGTTTAAACCTACTTTTTGAAATTCTTTCCCGACTTTAGTGGATATTGGGCCGTAGTATGGTATCAAAAGTGGTTCATAAGTATTGTCATGAAATCATGAATACTTAAGAAATTTTCTTTAGGACAATTATGTTATAGTTCGGACAGATATTTCTCTGTGATTCATGCCTCCTAAAGTTTTAGTCTCTGTTTAGCTTTAACTTTAATGTTCAGCTAATGCATTTGTATAATCCCCTCTAGCGACCTTTGTACCCTATTGATCCTGAGGGGAGGAAGTGGTTACCGATCTCGAGTGGAATTTCTGTATCAAATCTGATCTTTTGGGAAAGTCCATGATAACCGGTTGACTTAAATTTATCGATTTAAAAAAAAATATTTTAGCTGCTTCACCTACTAGATCGAAAAAAAACTTGCCGGATACACATTGATTTCTGAATATAATTAACATGAAAAGAAGAGCAATCGTTTACTTGCCGTCCAAGTCGAACGAAATTGTACATAACCTATAGAACTGACGCTAATGCTAATGTAAAAAAATGTTAGTAAGTTGTACCTATACACAGTAGGGATGTTTGTAGTACAATAATGTGTAGGGGAGACCTGGGATGGTTGGAACACGAGCATGGTTGGAACAGTGAAATTTTTTATTAATAGGTTGGCACTACTTAATTGGCTTTACAGCTGTTAATCACACTCCTGAATTATAATACTGTGCTTTGGCTGACATATTTAAATTTTCTGAGAAGAGAGGTAAGATTTTTTCAATTTTCACTACGAAAGTAAATATTTGAATGAACTTTAGGATAGTATTTTCTAACAGTCAAAAAACCCTGCCAGTGCCTTAAATTAACATAAAAACTCCTATCAATTATCATTCGATTCCAGTAATCAATCTTGAAATACTAACCTACATGTTTGTCAGGACCACGTATTGAATAAAAAAGTAACCAAAGGGATGGTTGGGACATTTGATTTCTGGGATGTGTGGGACAGTGTTTAACCACCCTGTTATATTTTTGCAGTTATTTATATTTTGTTACTTGCATTTTCTTATTGTTTTTTTCTTTACAGAACCTTATTTTTCAACATCGTGCCTTATTTATTTATTTGTAAAAGTTTTCCTTTTTTAATTTAATTTATACTATTATTTGTGTAAGAAACACGTAGTACTATTTTATTATGTTTACGTTTATCATTTAGTAAATAAAAATATTGAATTGTACCTAATGTGTTACCTAATGTATGTATGTCCCAACCATCCCTCATCGCTGTCCCAACCATCCTGGTGCCCAGGATAGTTGGGACACTTTTAAATATTTTATATTTTTGTTTTTTTACTGACTTGTGTTCATTATTATCATTTAGAATAAATCATACGTACTTCTAAAAAGTTATTAAAAAAGAAAAATATTTCAAAAGTTACAAAAAATAATTGTAGCCCTAAAAAAATAAAAAATAAAAAACTTGTCCCAACCATCCTAGGTCTCCCCTATATATTTTTTTTTCTTTTTCGGTTGCCACTACAGACTATCGATATGTTTGGCCGCCTAGTATCGTCTTCATTACAGACATTAAAGTAGGATTCATGAATTAATTTCCACTTCTATTGGGATTATTTTATTAGAATACTAGTTTCGAAGGCTAAACGTTCATCTTCAGTCCTAAAACATACAAAATTTTCAACACTTCAGCACTATGTTACATCGATTATATATACTTAAATTTTCAAAAATGTAAGACAAGAAATCAAACATTGGTACTCACCTGAGCATATCTAACTGATATCTGAAATATATCCATTGTAGAAAGGGTAAAGGGGCAGGTAGGTTAAATTTTTCCTTTCCTACTGCAAACAAATTTAAAATGGGGAAATTGGAAATGTTTATCTAGTAATTTAAACAAAATTCTGGATCGGTTTTAAACGATTTTATTATTTATAATGATTCATAAATATTTAATTTTAGGCTGTTTTCTACTCGATGTATTATTTTGATCCTGAGTCATTATTAAATTTATGGTTATTTTAATTTAGATAGGAATTTTGGGTCTTATTATTGTATGCTCTTATATGTTCTTTCACTCCTTGATTTACCGATCGTCCAGTTCAAACACTCTGACTCAAGAACAATTACAAATCGGTCTAGTTCCGTAGATTACTTTATTGCTTAAGGTGAGCAGTATTGGAGCCTATATATTCAATAATAATGACCAGCAACCGTGGTTAATATGCAAACTCACGCCTTCAAAATCTTCTCTTCTTTTTTAAACGACTACGATCAGGCTTTATAAAACCCTCATAACGCATGTTGTGACACAAGGCACCGACACATGACACATGCAGCCGAAACAAGGTTCCTCAGTGCAGCTGCATCTAATGATCTTAGAATTTTATTTATTTATTCGGTGCAACAGTTCTTAGAGCAGGACCAGGACCTCCTCAATATGTCTTCTCCAACCTTCTCGATCAGCGGCCTTGATCATCCTCTAGCTCCTGCCTGACGGAGGTCTTGCACCACGTCTTCTAGCCATCTCAATCGTGGCCGCCCTCGAATTCTAAAACCTTCTGGTTTTTCTTTTAGCAATTTTCTAGGAAATCTATCTGCAGGCATCTTCTTCACGTGTCCCAGCCACCTTGACCCTAGGGTGGTCCCGCGTATGACCATATTCCTCCACTGCTCTTTACATCGCTACTGTGTATTTGTTTTGGCATGGATGAATATGACGAGCCTAGAGTCTGCAAAAAGGAGGCTAGGAGGGTAGTCTGCGTACCTCTGTTAGTTGCTATTTGATATTCCCGACCTGTAATTCCCATTTGTTTTGGTTGGCTAATAATTGTACTCCACGTGACCTTTCAATTACTTATTTTTAGTTACGTATATTTTTGTCTACATTAGCAAAATTAATACAATTAGAGTTTGTTATAATTACATTGAATGCCCGCTACTGACATTTTTGAAGTATTGTGCTATTTGAGTGAATTGTTTCGTTTGTCATCCACACGACCTTCCCCGTAATTATTATTTTCAACTTGGCATGTGTTGATAATGATCTAAGTACTTTCTTTATATTTCATTATTTTGAGTAAATATCTTATTTTTCTTATCCTTTGGAAAGTATCTTTTAATATAAAGGGATTTAAAAAAATGCTTATTGCTAAAACACCAGAAAACTTAGTGGATGACTATAGTCATCCGCTCGACCTTTCTTGTAACTGAGAGATACGCGACCACTCGTTGGTTAATATCGCTTTCTTTATTTGGGCGACTATATTTTGCTCACCAAACAATGTCATTAATTCTTCATTTTTTCTTATTCTTCATTCGCCATTTAGACACTTTGGGCCAAATATCTTTCTGAATATTTTTCTCTCCTAAAGTCGGAGTAGCGCATCACTTCCTCAGAACGATGATCTTAGGATATTTGAGAGAAAAATACTGGGCAAAATCTAAAGACCGATAGGCAGGGGGATGGAGAATTAAAACAAATAGATAAATGAAAGAGGCATATTAGGACGCAGTATTGTTCTATTTGTAAAGGCAAGGTGTCTAGAGTGGTTAGGACATGTGATGAGAATGCCGGAAGACTGAAGCCCAAGAAAACTATAACTTGCGGAAATCTATAGCACAAGAAGTAGAGGACGTCCCAGAAGTCGATGGTTATAAGATGTGGTTGATGATATGGAAGCATTTGAAGTAACAAATTGGAAGCGGAATTCTCTTGATAGAGACTAGTGGAGGCTTATCATTCAGGCCCACATAGGGATGTAGTGATATAGAAGAAGAATATATATATATATATAAAGAGATTTTTATTCGCATACCAGTTTTATTAAGAGAATGCTTTTATTCGCCAAAGTAAAATGTGAACTTAAATGTCGGTAATTTTAATTTACTAAAATTCGTTTTCTTAAGCCTACATAACTAACTACTTGAGCATATATATATAACAACTGTTTCTTCCTTGGCCTGCGAACGTAATTTTGAATAGGAGGGTTGTAGATTACTTGTAATCTAGGATATTACTAGTATCAATCCAGAAAATGTCCCTTTTACGATCCCAGTTCCCTGGACGATTTGTCTTATTTCATTCCTAGTTTCATTCTAGTTTTAGCGTAATTGTTTTTCCTACTCTGCATAATTAGTAAGACCCAGGTAGGTGGGCTTCATCACAAATTAAATAATAAATAACACCTTCTTAGATTCATTTTCGTTTTTTTTTTTTTTTTTAATCATATTTAATCATAATTTTTTATCATAATTAATGTTACTTTTTACTTTAAATACCACATTTTAAAAATAGATAATAATTATCCCCTGTTCTCGAACTGCTGCTGGTAATTATGAGTTGAAGTAACACCTTATTTGAGCATTAGTTATTTTTTTATTTAAAAAAAAAATGTCTTCTTATGTTAAACATATATATTTTATCATTAAAAAATGATGAGAGTTCTTTTCATCCAAACGAGTACATAACACAGGCCAACAAAAAAAATGTTTTTGAATTTTTTTTTTTTTACTTTAATAGCTGATTTTTATAGATTTTTGTGTGCTGAATCCAAATCTGGTCTTAGTTTTTTTTTTTATCACCCTTATATAATTAAAAAAAGCATATATAACTGTTTCATATAAATATAAAGCATTGTATAACTGTTTCATGAGGCCTAACTTTATATGGATGGTAGAGGTGGTAAGAGAATGTTTCTAGGATCTACAAGGTTTTTGCGGACAATGTTCTTCTCGCCCGGTTTTAAAGACTCCCTCACAGGCCAGTTCTTTCTGCACCAATGTTGATCCCTTGCTCTACTGTTCCATTCACACAAAAAACATGGATATTTGTTAAACCGCCTTGCTGACCAAGAAGCATGCATGTTACTTTCAAGTCACCACTTATCATCCAACCATGAGCCGAATAGCCAATTTTTTTTTGCATTCAACACCAAACTCTCCAAAATCCTGGAATGTCTGAGCAGTACACTAAATCACCTTCTTGTTCAAAAAATTTCGGAAACTGCTGCTCTCTTCCTATACACATATATGCTAGTCCTAACTGCCAACAAGTTCTTTTCTTTTAGTCTAGAACCAAGCAATTCAGCTTTTTCTTTTTTTAACACAAGATCCCTAAGTCGTTAAGCTCATTCTGAGTAAACAGTTTAGACTCTATATTTGCTGTAGCACATTGCAACTCTTTATCAGCTTGCTCAACTATATCTATATCTGTTTCAGCAGTGCTGCCAACTCTTCTACATCCAGCACAAATTATTTTACAATTTTATTTGTAGTATATAAAAGCTGTTAAATTCTGTAATAAATCAAAATATTTAATATATTGATGTGCAAATGTGGAAAAATGGTAGGTGATATGGCTTAATAAGTGTCACATTTGGATTTAGCACCCTAAAAAACAGAATAATAAGGTGTTTTAAGTAAAAAAGTTTTTTCATCGTTAGCCTGTGTAATAAATTGATCAGAACAAGTACCATAACTATTTGAAAATTAAAACACAATGCTCTGCCAAAAATAAATTATAATTTTATAACTAAAAAGAATTTTCAATATTATATATGGTAAACTAAACAAACGGTTTTGAAATACTATATCCAATTAAGTCCAAATCTTTGTATTAAGCAAACTTTAAGTAATTAGCTAAAACACTCAAGTTATTTTTCTGATTTTTGCCTGGTAATTACAAATATGAAGAAAATTTTTGTGCGAATTACAAATTTAAAAAAAGAATAATTAACGGTTTAAAAAATTAAATGATATTAATAATATAAATAGTTATGATTTTTATCTGTTAATTTTATTTTAAAATAATTTTTAATTGATTTGAGAATTTGACTGTTGAAATGTTTATTTATTGAATCAGATTTTTCACTGTCATTCGAGGAAAAATATTGTCTAAGGTGAATTGGCAAAAAACAAAACAAACGGAATGATCATTAATTTTGATTTTTTTTTCAGATTATTAATAATGTCTATTATTATTTTATATTATTAATTCTGTTTTAATTTTTACTTTACTATATTACATAAATGCCTTATTGTTATGATTTGTTAGTTATCCAGTTCGCTAAGTTACGAGCAGCAGTAAGGTTCGTCCGCTGAGTCACCAGCTGATTCAGCCCTTGTAAACAAGTTAGGGCGTCTCATTGAGGCTGTTGACACATTTCCAAGCCACGTCACTCAGGAAGATAAATATGTATGGAAGCAACACAATCTTCTGGAAGAGATAAACCGCTTTATTTTCGTATCAATAGGTTCAATCCAAAATTCCTTTGTTAGCAAAACAAGTACAAGCAATAACATATGAAACAAAATTTGAATTGCCTCCCAAAATTTTGCGAAGTGGGAGTTGCAACTATTGAAATATTTCCCATAATTCGTGGGATGAATTCTATGATTATGTGAACACAATTATATAAGCTTTCCTCGGAATAGGATTTTTTAGAAGTTTTTTTAAGTACTATTAAAGGATTCCAACAATGATTTTTTTTTTCATGTGAACGCGACTGCGCATGGATGTTGGATTTGTTACGACATTGATTCGCCGTTGTGATATAACAAATAATACAAAACGAATTGGTTCCGCTTGGTTCGTATTTTGATTAATGTACTTTCCCTCATAGGTTCTTATTTCTGTACATTCTTTTAACTTTTTAAACAACATTTCCGCAAAAATACTACTTTCATCAAAAATAATATTTAATATATATACAGTTAGATAGATAGATAGATAGAGAGAGAGAGAGAGAGAGAGAGAGAGAGAGAGAGAGAGAGAGAGAGAGAGAGAGAGAGAGAGAGAGAGAGAGAGAGAGAGAGAGAGAGAGAGAGAGAGAGAGAGAGAGAGAGAGAGAGAGAGAGAGAGAGAGAGAGAGAGAGAGAGAGAGAGAGAGAGAAATTCTTAATATAATGTACTATAAAATATTAAAATAAATAAAATATACATTTCGCATTTTTTTCTTTTCTTTTTTTTTTATTTATTGATATTTACAACTGTACAAAATAATTTACATCAAGTAAATGTGTTGATAGTGAATACAATGGCATGTAAATAACTTGTGAAGAACTACTGACTAGTAGAAGTGCTACCATAAAAAATCTCCACTAAAAGGTCTCTTCTAGGCCATTTTCTTTTCAGACGCCTCGGAGGATTATCGGTAATGGAGTTGGAAGCAAGTTGGGAGACTTGTGGTTATGGAGCTTACTATGGAAGGATAGGTATCTGGTTTGGGCTAATTCATCAAAATATGGAACATTAAGATTTTTATGGATAAATTAATTGTTCATAAAGTAAGGAGCATTGAGGATTTTTCGAAGGATTGTGGAATTGGATGGTTTAGTGGAGCCCCAAAGCTCAACTCCGTACGTCCAAATAGGTCTAATCACAATCATGTAAATGAGTCTTTTGTAATTGATTGGAAAGTTTAAACGTTTGTTTAGAAAATGTTGAAGTATTCTGTAACGACGAGCAGTTTCTTGTTTTAGTCTTGTATGTGGATTCCAAGGAAGACGTTTGTCCAAGTGTAATCCCAGGTAGCGAATATACTACTATGAATTCCGAATTTATTTAACAAGTCCAAAGATTCACTACATGAATTGTAATAAAAAAAATATTGTGTAAAAAATTAATTCTGTCAATATATTATATTTTCTTAGTTTAACGACCTAAAACGAATTGATGACTTGTATAAAAGATTCAACGAAGGAAAATTTGGATGCCTGCGTTATTTACTTGACAGGCCAATAATAGGAACTGGATGATCGTGAATAGACCTAGATTAGATTGCTCGATCAATAATCTTCATTCTCCGTTTTCGTTCACTTCACAGTGATGTTTATCTCGCCGGGACTTTTATATTGGAGGTCAATGTTTCCTGGAGAATTGCCCCTGGAGAGTCCACTCCATGATCTCTTTATTCCAGTGTCCGTCTTTGTCTGTCACGTACCACGCGGTCGTATTACATTCCCTTCCTCCTGTCAATAGCCAGTTCAATGTCATTATATTGGCTCTTGCTGTTTTGCCCTTTTAAATTCAATTTAATTAAATTAATTAATTTTTTTTTTTTTACATAACATTATAGTTATATAGGGTGTTTTTTAATGAATCAGTTTTAAATAACACATAATCAAGTTTAAATATATTGACTTGTAATATAAATATATAAATAAATAAATATTTACTATTATATAAAAGGACAAGCCATTTTTCGTTTTGGTCATTAACCATGAAAACTACTGAACCAATTTGCACCAAATTTTTACATCATCTTTATAGCTCCATGATAAGCAATAATAATTTCTGTCTCTCAACACTGTACAGTTCAATTTTTATCATTGGTAAAAACTATAAATATGTACCATAGTTAAAAATTTTTATTCATGGGCTCAGTAGTTTTACCATTGTAAACTGTATTGCGGTATGATGCTAACCACATATCATGTAATGAAAATCTTTCTAACTTCACTGAGATCCACATGTCACACCGAATATTTAAATCAGATTAATATTAGTAAATTTTATTATTTGTTTCTAGCTCTATATAACACCGTACCTTTGTAACCTCTCATGTAGAATGGTGCCCGCCGCCTATCGTCAAATTTTCAAACTTCGCTGTTAATAACAAATTAATTGTAAATCAGTAGATTTTATTATTGCTGAAACTTCCAGGAATTATTAAGACGGTGTTGTCAAAATTTGGTACAGTTTGGCTGAGTAGTTTTTGCGGTCAGTGATCACAAACGGAAAATGATTTGTCCTTTTATGTAATGTGTAGTATAGATTTATTAATAACCTCGTGATTAACGTTGAGTGCAGCAAGTGACATTTTGTGATGCTTGAAAACAATTTGAGGTGAATTTCTAATAAATAGCTACCAATAATTGTTATTATTGGTAATTATTAGAATTTTAATTTTCCCCTCCTGGTCTCTATGAATAATTCTGCAATAACTATGTTCATTTGCTGTAGTTGGTCATAAAATAGTTGCTAGAAGCATATTCAGGGCAGAGAGCTGTCTCCGTAACTCAATGTGATAGGCTTATCAGCTTTCAGCAGTGTCCTTTAAAACGTCAAGTCTTATCATTGGAAATACAGGGTCCTTTAGTAGTCTATAATGGCATCTTACGCCGTAGGCCTAAGTGCGAAAAATTTAATTCTTTATTTTATCGCTACAAAATTAATATATGTTGTGTATTTAAGTTATTACAGTTAATACTTTATGATTACTGTTGTTACTGTTTTTAGTTTTGTTGTTTTTTATGTATATTTTATATCTTATATCGTTGTCAATCTTACGTTTGAAAAAAAATAAACAAAGAAGAAAAAAAATCATTGTTTTTATCCTTCATTATACAAGTAAGGTAGAGTTACAAAGTAAAGTAGAAATCATCTAAACAGATATAAATTAAATATACATATTTTATAGTCGCTCGGGATGTTGATAATTTAAGAGGTTAAGAAATAGATATGGTTCAGGGGTTAGAGAGGGGCAAGGATTTATATAAAGAGAGAACGGATGACAGAGGATATTTTGAAGGACGCAGTTCGAGGAACAGGAGTGTACAGGTTGATGGGTTGGGTTCTGGTATTTAAGAGGTGGACGAAGAAGCGCAGAACATGAAGGTCATGAATATGAGTTGTTTTTTTTTCTATTTTAGGGGATTTTTGAGGTCAGTGTCAAGGTACTAGGATTTTAAGCCCGAGTTCGAGTCTTGCTGAAGGCAGAAAATCACTTATTTTTCCCCAGCCTATATGGGTACCATTGATTGGGGTAAAACCTGGCGTTTGAGCGTAATTTAGGCTAAAAACAACATAGGCCCAGTAACAGCACATTAATATTTTATATAGAGATTGAATATAAACAAAAAATTAAAAATATATTTCTTGTTGAAATCCTTATCTACCAATTATACTTCCTGTATTGCTTGTAAGCGCAAACAAATATATTCGATCTCAGATCCTTATTTCCTCTTAATCATAAATGGTTGTTATTTCAAGTAGTTTACTTAATTATTATCTCGAGAGGCTGGTTACTCCTCTTTCGAGGTCTAAATTCTTCATTAAAAATTCTGAGAGTACCTAGAGATAGAACTTCTTTTTTCTATAGCTAGTTTACAGAAAGGGAAAATCTGTACAACAGTGGATCTAAGCACTAAAACAAAACAAAACAAAAAAAAATAGTTTACATATTTTTTCTTCAGCGCCAACAAATCCAGTATATTTGTGTTTGTTTCATTATAAAAGAATTTAAATTATCAACTGTCATTCCAGGTGTCTTTAGTTTTCTCTTAAGTGACGCTCGTAAACAACTATATTGTTTTAATTATAATTCATTTAAACTTTATGTTCTCAAAAATATACTAGCATCAAGTACAATATTGTTGATGTGTATTATTTCAAAATTTGTTTTGTTATTCCAAAGTATAAAATCAAAATTATTGCGAATGAATTACTGTAATTGTAAATTAGGTGGTACAGCATGGATTGTTCTTGGGTTATTTTCTCAGAGATTAATAGTGTCTTTAAACACCAGTTATATACATTTATTAAATCCATGGATTGAAGTATCTTCCACTGGTATCCAAAATGTGATTCGTGAGGATGTGTTTGTTACTGCAAAGACGAAGTAAGACATACCGAATTCCTCAAAATATTGCGTTCGGATTTCCAGAGCATACACTCCGCCCCTTATTTATTCAAGCAGCTCTTCAGTTATCCCCACGGGACTGCTTGGGCTCCTACCCTGTAACTTGTCCCTGCAAGAAAAATCCGGGTTGTACAAATTAAATGTGCATAAATTTGAAGATAATTTATACCGGTTATTATTTGAGAATTAAAAGACCATGCCTTAGTTTAGTCCTGTAATACTAAAAGGACATGAAACTGCTTCAACATTTACTAGACAAACGTTTCAAGCTTCCGATAAATTACAAAAGGTTCATTTACATATTTATTAGACCTATTTGGACATGCTGAGTTGGGCTTTGGGGCTCCACTAAACCTTCCAATTCTTCTCTTATCCAATCCTTACCATCCAAAACCCTTCGTAAAATCCTCAATGCTCCTTATTACGTCATAAACAAACTTATCCATAAAGATCTTAATGGTCCTTAAGTATTTTGCTGATTTGGCCCAAACCAGATACCTATCCTTTCATAGTAAACTGCACTCCCACACGAATCCATTAGTCTCCCAACTTGCTTCACATTCGATACCTGATAACCCACCGAGGTGTCTGAAAAGAAGATGGCCAAGAGACCTTCTAGTTTAGTACTTGTATTGAAGTACCCTCTAGAATCCACTGGCTTCTCAACTGACTCCATACTCGATTTCCTGTAACCCTCCAAGACGTTTGAAAAGAAAATGGCCAAGAAACCTTCTAATATGGATCTTTTATTGAAGTACTGCTCAATAAAAGTACTTTAGTAGTTGTTTACAAGTTATTGGCATATCATTGTAATCATTATTCTCAAATTTACTTCTTTCTTTTTTATATTGTATGCAGGAGTATACAATCAATAGAAAAAAAAAAGTCCATGCCATAGTTTAGTTAAAAGATAACGCCAGTTCCAACTCTACTCCAAGGAAAATGTTTAAATTATCTTTCAATACGTCTTGTTATATTCAGCAGCTAAAGTGCGCAAAATAAGTTGACATCATTAATTTAAGGTATGTACTGCATATCCAGATGACCGTTTTATCAAATTCTAGATTTCAAAAGTCTGTAAATATCTTAATGCTATTTATTATTTACCAATACTTAATAATCTCTTTAGAGCATTCTCTAAGTTAGTTTACTAACACTTGACTTCTTCAAAAAAAGCCTCAGTTCAGTTATCTATTTCAAAGAAGAAACATGACAGTGTCCTATGAAATTCTCGTAATTTTAAGACATTGATTGAAAAAAAATTCCACAGCCGCTTAAGCAACTCGTGAAATTATTAAATATGAAGGGGGGGGGAGGTGTCCTTAAAGAGCGCACTGCGCGGCGTTGGTTTGAA
Source organism: Euschistus heros (assembly GCA_003667255.2). Taxonomy (NCBI): domain Eukaryota; kingdom Metazoa; phylum Arthropoda; class Insecta; order Hemiptera; family Pentatomidae; genus Euschistus; species Euschistus heros. Next base: position 1,312,499 of record RCWM02000249.1, read on the forward strand.
AAATTTAGAAGTGGAGATATGACGTTGGAAAGGAAGAAGGGTTCCGGGCGGCCATTAATGAATATTGATGAGGTTCTGAGGAAAGCTGTTGAGTAAAATCCGTCCACAAGTACTCGCGAACTTACCAGGGAGTGTGGTGTGTCAAAAAATACTGTTAGTCGCCATCTTCTCTCCATGGGAAAGGTGAAAAAGACCTGTAGACTGGTTTCTCACGAACTTACTCCTCAACAATCAGCACTCGAACCAATGAAAAGTTTCAGAACTTCATGGGTTTGAACTCCTGCCTCATCCACCATATAGTCCAGACCTCGCACCTTCAGATTACTACTTGTTTCGACCAATGGCCCATTTTCTTCAAGGGAAAAAAATTGATAATTTTGCGGAAGTTGAAAATGCTGTCCTAAAGTTCTTTGACAGCCATCCCAAGGAATGGTATCAGCGTGGCATCGAGCAATTGGCTAGCAGATGGGTAATGACGGTAGTTAACAATGGACTATACTGTGAGTATTAATTGTATTTTATATCAAAGAAATAATAATACAAATATTTGTTTAAGAAACGGTCATTTTTTTTATTATACACCCCATTATTTGTATAAATTATTTTAGCCCAACATTTATAAGAAAATAAATTTTATCCTGGGACAGCTTGTCCCCTAAGAACAGCATAACAGTACAATAAATAGGGCAATCGCCTGGCTATGATAATTTATTATAAATAACATTATAAGTTACTAAGTAAAGGAAAAAGATTGATAATTCAGAAAATAAAGAAGTATATAGTGTTTAAAGGAAGTTAGAGAGAGGCAAGGATTCGATAAATAGGAAGCCCGGATGATAAAGGATTTTTTGAAGGGTGCAATTCGTTGTGTATGATTATACAGATTGATGGGTTGGGTTCTTGTTTTTAAGAGGTAGATGGAAGATCATGGAGTAAAGAGGTCATAAATGTAAGAGTTTTTGTTGGTTTGTGAGGTGGAGTGGTGGATTAGTTGACAATGCGCTGGAATTATAACCCCGATTTCGAGTCCGGCTTGAAGCAGAAAATGTATTTTTTTATTATTTCAGTCCTGGAGACCCTCCTGGAGTGCACCCAGCCTCAGTTAACGCCAAAATCTCCGTCCACAACCGTTGGCCTTGTAATAGTGCATCTTTACCCAAATACTGATACCCAAGTAGTGCAGTAAGTGCAGGTTTTTTTTCAGAAATGAGGATAAAACTAACCTGATTTCATAATACTAATGAAATATGTGAGGACATTTAAAGGATGTTTGCCTTCAAAAACTTCTGACGATGAAGTTCTGAGTTGTGCGTTTGCCATTCTGGTGTGTGATATATTAAGACGACTTCTGAACTTCTTGTGAGGTTAATCTGACTTAATTAATCACAAGATGAGGTGGTTTTCCCTTGGTATGCAATGTAGTCTATACCGATTAGATCAGTCAAACCCATCGTGATTGGTTATTTTTATTCTATGTGTGTGTGTGTCAATCTTTTAGTTTAATTCTCATGACCAGCTCCCAGGTACTATTTCAATTTAATTCAAGTTCGAAATTCAAACCTTGTTCTATTCCAAGTATGAAACCCTTATTTGAAAACCATAAGCCACTTATTGTTGTACTATTACTTTCCCACTATTAGAAATGACGATTGAACGACGATGGTTTTAGTATCTTAAAATATCGGATGGGGAACTAGGACATTTCAGGAGGAAATGAAGGAGAAAATGAGTTCTCCGCTGTTTCTAAACAAGACATTGTTGTAGATCTGTTCTATCAGCAACAATAAGATAATCTGAGATAGGTAAGACGAGAATGCCCGATAGTATCTCACATTTCCTCTTCTGTCCTGTCATTTTTGTTCTCAGGAAGATAGATTGGTCTCTCGTACGCTGCTCTCAACTGTACTCCTATGAACTACTTTTATCAAGGTACTTGCCCCTTATTGTTTTAAAACTATTTTTCAATATTTGTTTGGTTATATCCAAAATATGCTAATATTTCTTTTCATTTCATGATATATTTTTTTTAGCTTTTTATGTCGATTTGTTGATATATACTTAAATGTGAGAGATTTACGTACTGAGAGAGTGGCGCAAACTAATTTTCTACAGCTGATAGTAGAAGTGAATATAATATTTTTAATTTCGAATTTACTTGGAAACTCACAAATGTATTAGTTTAAATATTCTGATTATATAGATGTCCCTCCCATACATACGGCTCAAAATATGTTCATAAAATTTAGAAATTGATTTTTATTAATTTTTAGTTATTTATTTATTTTTAATTTTATTTACTTTTTTTTTGTCTACGTTATGAAAATATATTCTTAAAGATAATAGCATTTTGTTAAAAACCCATATTATTTTCTATATGTCACAGGTACTATAAATAGTGATCTTAGTTCAATTAAATCTAATCTTAGTTTAAAGTTATGCATTTTTATGAACATTAAATACCAAATTAAATTTTCTGAATATTTATGTCATAATTATATTCATATTTGATAAAAAAATAATTAATTCTGTTTTAAAGAAACATTTCCTTATATAATTCTCCTAATAAAGTAAACCTATATATAATAGGAGCCTGTATTAAACAATTTGTACATGTACCATGTTTACAACATATTAGATATATCGATTGTAATTACAACGTTTCAGGAATTACATAAATTAAAAATTATTTAAATCGATTTAAAGATAAATTTTATTAAAAGGTAAAAATTGAATTAAAATTAAAATTTTCCCAATGTAACAGTAAATGAAAAAAAAAATAATAATGAACAATAAATAAATGTTCAGCTACACGTCGGATCTTCAAGAGGTTTTAAGGCAGCCATTAGTATGAATCGTTTCATATTTTTAAAAATTAGTTTGTTTTAAAATTAAGACAGTGAAGACTTTGATAAAATGTATTATTTTGTCAAATTAAATCGTTTCAAATGAGCTTTGTTTTTTGTATGTCTTTATGAACGGAAGAAGTTTTTAATGTGCAATATTTAGAATCAAATTGTATAGAGGTCGTAGTTTTGTTGTTGGGCATTTGTATGATAAGAAAATTTAAACAAATACCTTTGTTAATTTTGTTTGAAATCAACATTTATTCTTTATTATGTGTACTAGGTATAGAAAAGTCATGGCTTACACCAACGGTTTAATTGACAATTTTAAATCTTCTTGCTTTTATTGTAGCTTAGCTTAGCCTACCATTTTGGATAAATATTTCTAGATATACGAACAATTATTGTTATTCCATTAAAAAAGCAAAGCTATTTTAAGATACTATTATCTTACTGGCCGTGAATATGATACCTAGCAGCACTAACCCTCAACAACGGTTCCGGAAATGAATTTCTCCTTCTTGATTCTGTGGTTTAGCTGTTACACCATCCATAATAGAAAATATACTCACACTACACTCGCCTGTGCGTGCGTGTGTTTGTGTGTGTGTTTGTGTGTGTGTGTGTGTGTGTGTGTGTGTGTGTGTGTGTGTGTGTGTGTGTGTGTGTGTGTGTGTGTGTGTGTGTGTGTGTGTGTGTGTGTGTGTGTGTGTGTGTATACCATAAGTGTATATCATATTAATATGTAAATAGTAAATAATAAATAAACTTGGTTTTACGATTTGGGGCTACAGGAGGCGATTGTGTGAAATTGTGTTGCATTTCGTTACAGTTTTTATTTAAAATAGAACGGATTGTTTTACCTGCTTGTGAGTAATAGTTTGTTGATGAAATAGGATTAAAAAATATATATATATATATAGTTAAAAATATTTACCTTATCTTCTTCGGCAACTAATGTTCCAAAGGCGCCTTTGAACATCTCTTCAATAATAGTGATCTTTTTTTTTATTCCAGAGGCTCTCCTTTTCTTGAATCAATTAACAAAATTAACTTTTCTGTGTCCATATTCAAAACTGCCCTGCCAAATCGGAAGAAAATCCCAGAAGGATGGGAGCGATAGAATCTAACCGCACGTAGTCGCACGACGGTGTGAGAGCGCTGATTATCTTCATGCAAACAGGAAAGTTCATGCTTAAACGTGAGACCAAAAGTCGTACTAAGTCGGTTCCAATGTGTGACCAGCCTTACGATCGATGGGCCATTGACCTAATAACATTTTGAATGAAGTTTGGGGAGGGGGATTTTCGTAATCTTTCGTTAACTCCTGAAGTGAATATGCTGAGATGAGCTCAACAACTCTTCCAAAAATAGCTTTCAGTTCTGGACTACATGCTGGTCAACTTAAACATCAGATAGAAGCATTCTCCAAATAGCGGGAAACAATGCAGCTTGCGCATTGTCGTGTATAAACAGAAATTCACCTTCAATACCTATGATGACTATTGCCTCCAAAATAAAGCTTGATTCTATTTCCTGTGTGAGGGTGATTTGATGAAGGCAGAGCAGATCGAATAAATAACAAACAGCTGCTTTGCTTTGGTACTGGCTCAACTAAGAACAAATTCATTGCTTTCACTGCAGTAATGGGCACCACAAAACCTTTTATCGTGTAAAACTATTTACACTTTCAATCTAAAAACAATAAATAACCTTACGATTACCAAGACCTAAATTTACATTTCCTGAATAGTGCCAGCATAAAAGCAAACCAATGTGGGTTAATTATCAATCTTGGCTGGAGAAAATCCAAGAATAATTTTTTGATGACTGTGTGGAACAGTTGAAAGCCACAGTGGAAAGGCTTAAGATCAAATGAGAAGTAATGTATTCTATGATTCATGATATTTCCTTTTTTTTTCTATGAATCTATTGCCTCACAATTCCAAGAGATTCCAATAATTATTAAGTCGCAAGTTATTACCCTCTCTAGTTATCAACTCATTTGATATTATCAATTATTATTGAGGTTTGATTTTAAAAAGAGTTAACAAGTTATATGCAGATATTCCGAAGATTTTCTGTTTGTTTGAAACATAAATTCTTAACAACACTCGTAAAGACATTTCTTAAATCCTCCAATTGACCTGTAATGAAGAGTATTTTGATTTTGAAACATTTTTTAGATCATTTATTTTATTTTTGATACTTTAAAACCCCTGCATTAGCCCAATATAAACATATTGAGCCTATTATAATATATATATATATATATATATACAGTTGCAACGGCTACGGTTGTTTACATTTTTATATTATATTTTGATTTTGAAACATTTTTTAGATCATTTATTTTATTTTTGATACTTTAAAACCCCTGCATTAGCCCAATATAAACATATTGAGCCTATTATAATATACCTTTATATTTATATATATATATATATATATATATATATATATATATATATATATATATATATATATATATAAATTTAAAAACTTTTTGTTTTCTAAAAGTTTTTAAAATATACAGTTTATTGTTTACATTTTTCATCGGTAACTGATTGTATTAAGGGGTTTCTAGAAATCGATTACAATGGTTAGGAGTCAAAGCTAAAATTAAAAATACTCAGGAAAAAATATATAGTGTAAACTTGATAGATATATATATATATACATGCTATAGATTTATATATTAGATAATATATTATAATAATATAGGTTAAAAACTTTTTGTTTCCTAAAAAAATTTTATTTCGTTTTGTTGCAGGTGAGGAAAGCGCTTGTGAGTATACTCCTAATGCCTCTGGTACTTATTATAACAGAGGTATGTTACTATTGTATGCAATTAAATCTGAATGAATTTAATGGCGCGAAAAATATGGAAAAAATAATTAGTTTATGTTTTAATTCAGAAAAGATGTTTCTTAAATTAATAAAGTTAGCTTAATTATTCTAATAACGAAGTCTATGCTTCGTAACATGTGGATATAAACCTGCTTAGTAAAATATATACAAGGTGTTCAGCATAAGACTGCAGTAACTTCGAGAGGCGATTCCAGACATCATTTGCAACAAAAAAATTCATATAAACTATAGCTCGATTCTCATCTGTTTTATAGATATTTTTAATTTTATGTTTTTTCAAGAAATTTTCTAATTTTTGACAATTGGCACCTAGAGGAATTTCAATATGCTGATTAGAATATTAAATATCCTTTAAAATAATGTTATTTAAACTTCAAAATAGCAGCGTCCAGTATTTAACTCATTGATCCAAACATATGAAATAACAAGTTTCTGATTCCGTTCCAAAACTTTGACTGCATTTTGACTCACATTAATTATTCGTTGAATTAAATGTTCTAGATGTTGTACAAGGAATACCTAAATACTCATAACACAATAAGTATATTCAATATATCCATTTCACTCTACGATAGATCTTTTCATGTTATCAATATTTTTTTTTTATTTTTGAAATGTTGGGGTTTTGAGTTTGAAAACCAGGAAGTTAACTCAGACGTTGTACTTCAAGAATGTTTTCCAATAATACTACCATTAAGACTGATGGATGTGTAGTACGGCATGAAGAACGACTATAATTTGCCCACCTGTTACTGACGTCTGCTTCAAAACCACGCAAGTGGCAACACATGCTGACCACATGTCGCCTTGAAGATAGTTTCTAAGAATACCGAGACATAGCAACTGCTGAAAATTAGAGTTTATATTTCCTTGATAAGAGAAATCTTTTGAATTTTATTCGAACATAATTTTCTCTTTTACTATTATTTATATTTAAGAAGCATAAACTGCGGTTTTGATTGTAAGGCAGACGGGGATGAAGTTTGTATTGAGCATTCTTGTCTTATTACCCTGAACAAGTACCGTTATGTAACTATTCTTTGAGTAGAACATTGGGAATGATTTAGTTTTTGTGAATAAAGAGACATTTCTCTCCATTATGGGCAAAAATCAATTAGAATTAGTTTCGTTCTAAGGAGTTGTAGACCGATCAAATAAAATTTATGGTTATTAGTAAGAATATATACAGGATGAGTACCTCTTAGTGTAAAAAAAAAAAAAATTGGGTGAAACTAGATCAAAAATGTAGAAAAATGCCGCAGACCTCACCTTTCTATTCCAATCCGTTGCATATATACGATAAATCAAAGGTCTTTTTTGAGGAAACCAGGTTTTTTGCCGTAAAAGCTGTAATATCTCCATTTTACTTAAACATTTTTTAAATTTTGACCACATTTTCGGATTTAGCATTAAATTTCCTATAAAAGCAGAGTATATGTAACCTTGAATTTTACATTCCTGGCATCTAAAGAATGGCTTGATCTTCACCTTATTTAGCAAAGTTACAATGTCTTATATTACTTCTACGTTCACCGGTTTTCGAAAAAAAAAACTATCCGCAAAACGTCAAATTTCACAAACTTGCAAATTTAATCAGCTTTCGGATGATATGTTAAAAGTAATGATTCTTTCATAGGGAAATTTACTTATGAAACCGAAAAAACATGGTGTTCTCATTTGGTATACATATCAGTTACTTGTGTAAATAAGATATTATGATAATTGCTTAATGGAAATATTAATTTTAAATATAATAAACTCTTCATTGGAATAAAAAGCAAAGAAAAAAATTATTGTTTAATAGAAAATAAAGGAAAACTGTCAATAAAGCAACACCAGATCAGAGGATCTTATGTTATTACATGTATTTATTTATTATTATTATTTAGGATTTATTTTATTAATTTTTAATGTAAGGTTTAAAACCTAATGATAAAGAACATTGACCTCAATTTTGCCATTAGCTTCTCAATACAAATGATGTTGAAGAATATCACTTTTGACGTGCATTTTATGGACAGATGAGTCTGTTATTATAGGGGAAAAACAAAAATTGTTCTTTAGGTCACAAGTTTGTAAAATTCAAGGTTACTTGTACTTTGCTCTTATAGGCAATTTAATTTTAAATCCGAAAATGTGGTCAAAGTTTGAAAAACATTTAAACAAAGTGGAGATATTACAGCTTTTATGGTAAAAAACGTGGTTTCCTCAAGAAAGTCTTTGATTTATCGTATATCTGCAACGGATTGGAATAGAAAAGTGAGGTCTGCTGCAATTTAATCAGCTTTCGAATATGTTAAAAGTAATGATTCTGTTTTAATTTCATAGAGAAAGTTACTTTTGAAACCGAAAAAACATGGTGTTCTCATTTGGCATAAATATCAGTTACTTGTGTAAATAAAACATTATGTCAATCCCTTAATGGTAATGTGCATTTTAAACATAATAAACTCTTAAGATTATTTGAAAAACGGTGAGCGTTGAAGTAATATAAGACATTGTAACTTCCCTAAATAAGGTGAAGATCAAGCTGTTCTTTAGGTCACAAGTTTGTAAAATTCAAGGTTACAGACACTGCTTTTATAGGAAATTTAATGCTAAATCCGAAAATGTAGTCAAAATTTAAAAAAATATTTAAACAAAATGGAGATATTACAGCTTTTATGGCATGAAACGTGGCTTCCTCAAAAAAGCCTGTGATTTATCGTATATCTGCAACGGATTAGAATAGAAAGGTGAGGTCTGCGGCATTTTTCAACATTTTTGATCAAGTTTCACCCAATTTTTTTTTTTCCACTAAGAGGTACTGACCCTGTACATATATATATATAAATCCCTCGTGCTAAGGATCAAAAGTACTATCATTTTGTATTCGTCGTTGAGTTCAGTTAATTCGGTAGCTCAATATTTTATAAGTTGTGAGGTGAAGTTCTAATCACCTCCTGACAACTTCTCATCCCTGGCCTGGGGTTAAGGCCAGCCTACGGTCCTAGTTTAATTACCCTATTGAGGTTACTAAAACCTCTATTTTATCCTTATCTGGGCAGAATAGAATTAGAATTATCTCTTCAATATACATTGCTCATTAAATACTACGTTGTAGCACATAACTTGTTTGAGTAGACGCTTTATGCTAAATTGGACTTAATATTTGATTATTTGATTTTATATCCTCTGGTGTTCTTAGTTGTTGTTTTTTTTTTTTTTTTTTTTTTTTTTTTTTTTTTTTTTATAATTTTTAAGATCTCGCTTATATTTTCATTTAAGGATAATTTATAACATATAAATTTCATTTTTAAAATATCGGCCTTCCGTGATCACTCGATATTTTTAAAGATCCTTTGTCCCCTTCCTCCACATCGACTGGACTTATTTAAATAAAACTTTTACAAGATTATAGTTAAGTTATATAAGGAACGTAAAACGGAAATGAAACCTTAACTCTTTTTTTTTTTTTTTTTTTTTTCTTGGTTCAAATTTTTATTCGACTTAGTTCCTTAAAGTATTAAATTTCTTAGTTCAATTTGAAGTCCAGTTCAACCTAGAACAGCCTTGAAATCAATATTTTTTTTTTTAAATATTAATTTTTATTTTTTTATAGTAATTTAAATTTCTTCAATATCTTTGAACTAAATTTGTTAAAGATTCCTGTAATCATTTTAATTGAACAAAAATTTAAAAAGAATTTTAATAAACTTTGTATACGTGAAAACATTGTTTGAAAACAATTGGAACCGCTGTATTTAAAGCCGTATTTTTTGGCAATGGGTCTCCCAGATATGAAGTAAAATCGTTTCACTGCTTTAAATTTCTAATTTAATTTTACTTTTCTAACTAATCAGTCCATTTTTCAACTATTTTATTCAAAACATTATAACAAAATAAGGACTATAACGTAGTTTAATGATTTTCCATAAAATATGGGAAGCCTTGAAATTGGAGTGTTTTCCTTTAATTTTCAGAGAAAAATATTTAATTTTACAACAAAAAAATGCATTAATTATATTGTAGAATATTTTGAGTACAATTTTATATGATTTTTTTAAATTAAAATATTATTTTTATTTATTTATTTACTTACTTTCTGGTGTCATGTACCACCACATTTGGTTAGAGGCACCATACTAAGGTTGAGAACTATAATTCCTTGTACAGGTTTGTTTGTTTTAAAAATTGAATAATGTGGTTGTGAAGATACGATTTGTTTTCAAGCAATGTTGAAATTTATTTATTCATTTATTTATTTATCTTTTCTTAGCTTTTGGTATTTTTGACATTCAACAAGAATGTGTTCTATAGTCAGATTTACCTGACATTCGTTGCATTTTGGGGGTTGCTTGTCTTCCAATAAGAAACGGTGGAATTTTGAGTGTCCAATTCTTAGTCTTGTAAAGATGACTTTTTCTCTTCTTGGTCCTGGTTCCTCTTTCCATGGTACTGGAATTGGTCTAATTTTTTTAAATTTGTTATTGTTGTCGGTTCTAATCTTTCATGCCAAACTATGTTGATTTGATGTTTTAGGAATGATTAAAATATTATATAATAAATGAATATGTATAGTAAATAATATTAAATTCTAACTAAACTTAATGCTGGTCTAAGTCAACAAACAGTTGAGGTAGCAACCCATCAACTTTTCCCCCCTCTGATATAGTCCCCCTTTGGATAGAGTCTCAGTGATTGTTAAACATATTTGCCTTTAAATATTTAGGTATAGTTAAAACAAGTATGTTTTTTGTATCTAAAAGTTATTACAAGTTTAAGCTAATATTAAATAACCAATAATTTATTTTTGTGGGTCGTTGTATTGTTCTAATGAACAATTTATTCTTTAATTATTATTTAATATTTGATACGTCCAATAATAATCATCAAAGCCTCCTAAAAATGGTCTCAAATGCCACAACCAAGCCTTGACTTGAAAATTCCGTTCGTCAATGACCTAGTCTTAGATGACTAGAAGGACGTTTCTCACAATTCTTGTTTTCTTTTTCTTATTACTGTTCTTTCTAATGTAAACAATAATTACAGTCCAAAATAAAATCACAGTAATTATTTAAAATTTGAAGTAAACTTTATAAACTGCGTTTATATTTTGCTTGATATAAAAATTATTTTCACAAGATTCTTTTTTTCACTGTTTGCTTTTTAATGTAACCATTTTTAATGATTTAGTGATGTTTTTAATTTTGAAGTTTATAAAGGAATTGAACTGCTTAGAAATTTCAGATTTTTTTAAAATACTATTTTCATTTTTGAAACGTTTCGACTCATTTAATCACCTGATATTGTTAGTGGTCAGTTGTTTGAGGTCCATGGTCACTTTCAATTTTTTTTTTTTATTATTATAAAATAGCTTGTTAAAATAGATCTATAATTGGCGGGACATTCATATAGAATTGAATTCGTTTCTATAAAGAACAGAATCAGTTGCCTCTTTAAAGAGTCCAATTTTGCTGTATTCAGTAAGAAGTAATTTTAGTTTTACTGCCTCTTTATTTTATTGGTTATTCAGCTATCCCTGAGGACGCTAATTCGGACCTATCAATTTTTTTTTCTTTTTTTTATGTATATCAATTTATTGAAATTTACAACTATACAAATATCTTCATCAAGTAAATGAGCTGATAACGATTACAATGACATGTAACAACTTGAAAAGAACTATTCATCAGTAGCACTTCCATAAAATTCTACACCAGAAGATCTCTAGGCCATCTTCTTTTCAGACGCCTCGAAGGATTATCGGCATGTAGCAAGTAGAGAAACTAATGGATTTGAGTGATTATGGAGCTAACTATGAAAGGATAGGTATCTGGTTTGAGCTAGGTCAGAAACGTAAGGTATATTAAGGTCTTTATGGATAAGCTTATTGGTGACAAAGTAAGGGGCATTTAGGATTTTTCGAAGGATTTTGGATTGTAAAGATTGGATACGATATGAATTGTATGGTTTAGTAGAGCCCCAAAGCTCAACTCCGTACGTCCAAATAACAGTTATGTTAATAAGTCTTTTGTAATGAATTGGGAGGTTTGATCGTGTGTCTAGTAAATGTTGAAGTAGTCTGTAACAACGAGCAGTTTCTTGTCGCTTTAGTCTTAATGTAATTTTGAAGGAAATGCCCCATCTAATGCTAAACTGTAATAAATCATATTAAATCAAAACTTAAAAAAATTAAATACTGCTTCCTTTTATTTAATTCATGTTTTTAATACTTCTAATATGTTTCATATGACCTGGTTAAATAATATGGGGGACATAAACAACTAATGGAAAATGAAACTTGTAGCTAAAAAAAAAACTGACCAAAACATAGGTGGAGTTTTTTGCCTGTCTATATATATATATATTGAATTAATAACATTTTTGTAGAAATGTAAAAAAAGTTTATATGAAAGAATGTCAACAAAGCTTTATTATTCGCTAAGTGTGTCGATAATAAATCCCAAAACTAACATATATATTGTGTTCTTTTGTTTAACTTGTTTAATTTCCTCCACAGACACATTGACCTTTTACTAAATGAAATGTTACTCCTAATGGACATAAGAAGCATAATATTATGTCAAATTTCGAATATTTTGACTTTTGCCTTGCGTACAGGGCTGCCGATTGGGGGGTAATTTTCCCGCGTGGGGAAATTTTGGAAGCCTTTGCACTTTTGGGGGTAATTCGGGAGAAACTCGAGCAATTATTGAAGGTTACACGTCATCGGCAGGGATTTGGGAGATATTTTCTCCCGTGGGAGAAATTTGAATTGAATATTTTAATCGATTTGAATTTTAAAAAATCGATTCGACCTAGTAGCCTATAAGTTTGCTATAATAAGTATTCTTTTTTATTTTATAACAATATCTAATTACATAAATTACATTAAATATACGAAGAATATCTTAATTTCTAATTTAGACATAAAGATATTTATGCCTCATTATTAAAGTTGATAAGCAAGATTACTCATTTTGTTATTTGGAGGTAATCGGGGGAAATTTTGAAATGGTTAGGGGAAAATTGGGGAAGTTTTGCTTTGACGCGGGGGAAAAATGTTATTTCAGAATCGGCAGCACTGCTTACGTAGTACAGATTAATTAATGACTTTAATTATGCGCTTTTTAGTTAAAATTATATTTTTTTTAAAAGTACCCCAGTATTTTTGATTTTCCTCATTTTGGCATGAAGATTCTACTTTTTCCTAAAATGTTAGTGTTAACATAGTAAAATGTTAGAAAAACTTTTTAATATGTTATAACACAAATCCACAATCAACAATTCATCGGAATAGTCAATATTTGGGGACAGGAAAAACTTAGAAACTATACAACATTATATAAAAAAAATTTACTAATGAATGTAAAATGAATAATTAAAACAAGATTAATTGCTTATTTATTACTTATGCAGTGCATTGACTAATAATGTCTCGTTCGAAATTAAATTAATGAATACACTTTTCTTTTTTTTTATATGTCGTAAATCTCTTTTTATATAATTTATATTTCAATCAGGATATTTTGTTTTCTTAAAAAATATATTTATAATTGAAATTAAAACAGTGAAATTTTCAATTACAAATAGAAACTGAATGGAAAGTTGCTTAAATCCTTCACGGTCACTCATTACAAAACGTGATGTGTTTGCAGTAATGCTCATGGGACAATACGCAAGTCATTTCCGAAAACAAGAAATACTCGAATTACTGAGTCGACGAATCCTAAGATTTGAAAGTTTAAATCGATATAATTTGGAATTGATGGAATATTCACATCTTCTATCGTTAAAACAGACTAGGTCCTAATATTACACGTTCGTCTTCTGTCCTAAAAACATAGAAACATTCAAATTATCAGCTACGTGATAAACAAATTAAATAATTTAATTTGTTAATTTAAGTCGAAAGTCAAATGCACGTTGGTACTCAGTTGATCAGTTAAACAAAAATGCTTATTGGCTTTAAACAGTTTTATTAATAATAAAATAAAACTAATAAATGATTCATAAATATTTAATTTTTGACAAGTTTCTTTATGAGTTAGATTCTCATTCGAGTGTGATAATATTTTATAATATTTTTCATAGATTTATATACAGGGTGTTCGGAAGATCGTTGACCAAAGAGGTATCTCCGGTAGAGAGGTTCATTTTGAACCTATTTAAGGTCACTTACCTATATACGAAGTCTTACGGTTTTTTTTTTATGAATTTTCTTAAAATAATAGCCAAAACCAAACAATTATGCCTTATAACTTCACTGTTTACTAATATATCACCGCCATTTTTTTGCTGTGGTTACTAATACATTTTGTATTCTTACCTATATACAAAGTCTTACGGTTTTTTTAATGAATTTTTTTGAAAAAATGGTCAAAACCAAACATTTATCCCTTATAACTTCTCTGTTTACTAAAATATCAACGCCATTTTTTTTTTTTTTTTTTTTTTTTTTTTTTTTTTTTTTTTTTTTTTTTTTTTTTTTTTTTTTTTTTTTTTTTTTTTTTTTTTTTTGCTGTAATTACTAATACATTATCCATGTAAAATAAAAAAGATTTGATGCGAAAAACAAATACAACAAAAAAAATGGGAGATCGTTAAATCTTGTTAAAGGCAAAAAAATTAAGAACTTCAAGTTTAGATCTAGTCTTAAAATAATTTGGATTTGGCTGTTGCGCTTACTTTTTTTTTTTTTTTTTTTTTCTAAACTTGAAGTTTTTTTGTTTTGACAAAATTTAGCGATCTCCCGATTTTTATATTTTGTATTTGTTTTTCAAATCTTTTTTTATTTTACATGGATAATGTATTAGTAATTACAGCAAAAAAAAATGGCGTTGATATATCAGTAAACAAAGAAGTTATAAGGCATAAATATTTGGTTTTGAACATTTTTTTCAAAAAAATTCATTAAAAAAAAAAACGTATGATTTTTTATATAGGTAAGTGACCTTAAATAGATTCAAAATGAACCTCCCAACCCGAGATACAAACCCTGCATATGAATATCATATATATATATATATACGAGGGTAAATCAAATATAAACGGTAATTTTCAAAATTATATTTATTGAATAATATTATACAGAAACTATACCTTCAACATTTTTCAATGTAGTCTCCTGCATTATCTACACACTTCTGCCACCGATTTGGAAGCTTGAATATTCCCTGTTCATAAAAAGACTAAGGGCGAGTTTTTAACCATTCGCGCACGTGCTTTTCGACGTCTTCATTGTTTTCAAATCGTTTTCCTCCAAGTGATTCTTTCAGGGGCGCAAACAAAAAATAGTCACAAGGGGACAGGTCTGGACTGTAAGGAGGGTGTTCGAGAGTTTCCCAGTCCATTTCTTCCAATTTACCCCTTGTCAACAATGCGGTGTGAGGCCTTGCGTTGTCATGGAGAAGGATGACATCTCTAATGGGCACACCTCGTCTTTTGTTCCGGTAACTGGTTTTTGCTGACTGTAGCACCTGGCAGTAGTAAGCCGCATTCACTGTTCGTTGATCGTGAAGAAAATCAATGAGTAGAACTCCCCTTGAGTCAAAAAAAAAATTGTTGCAAGAACTTTTCCGGCTGAGAGACGAGTTTTGGCTTTCACTGGGCAGCCTTCATCCTTCCTTCGCCACTCCTTACTTGCCATTTTCGATTCGGGGTGTAATGGTGGACCCACGTCTCATCACATGTGAAGAATCACTTGGAGGAAAACGATTTGAAAGCAATGAAGACGTCGAAAAGCACGTGCGCGAATGGTTAAAAACTCGCCCTCAGTCTTTTTATGAACAGGGAATATTCAAGCTTCCAAATCGGTGGCAGAAGTGTGTACCATAGATAATGCAGGAGACTACATTGAAAAATGTTGAAGGTATAGTTTCTGTATAATATTATTCAATAAATATAATTTTGAAAATTACCGTTTATATTTGATTCACCCTCGTATATATAGCGAAGTTGAAATTCTTCGCTGTAATTACGTCGCAGTCATTACATTTTAATTCATATACACCGTTGAAAGGGTCAATTTTGTCTTAAGGTGAAGAGAAATAGGATAACAATGGTTTATCTATTTTAAACCAATTTTTCTTAGTTTCTTTCCTGTGTTGTTGGGTATCGGGCCGTAATGAAATTTTTCAATATTTTATTTTAATATCTCGGACACATTACTGAGTTTCGAGTTTCTACATATACAGAACAAATATCCGGATATCTAACTTCTAGATTAAAGAGGCTTTGATCATCCAGCAGATGTTATTCTGTTTTCCTTTGATCTGAAGTTGAAGGGATGAAGTTTGAACTATATCCCACCCTGCTCACACTTCACTGATATACATGTTTATAAATTCAGGAATATTTAAGAGAGATGGTAAAGTTGCTTTTGGGACGTATTCAAATTATAGATACTTTCTGTTTAAATAAAAAAATAAAATTAATGACTAATAAGAAATTACAAGAAGCTATTTATTTTATCAGTGCTTCGAAAATATTAAAAATTGTATTGATTCATTGAACAGTTAATACGAATTTTGTCCGACACCACCATGAATCAAATATCTGATACTGAATAAGTTCAGTAAAGGTGGTTAAACCAATCCACATTTTTGTTTAAATTACAAAATAAATGTTTAGAATTGTCTTTAAAAGTTTAGATTTGTTTTACTGTAGGAACAGAAACCGAATTCTGATATGGATAACTTAAGTGTTATTCCATTTACCTCAGTACCAATCTACAGTTTTATCCTATCGAATCATTTTTATACCTGCACCATCCGCTGCTCTATATCTATATCAGCTATATTTTGTATGAAACTATGAAGTTGATACGTTAAACCGTCTAAGCGTAATTCATCTTTTTGTCAATTTAAAAAAAAAAATGCCTACCAATTTGGTCAGGCACATTTTGAAGCTTTCGAATTTTTATTTTTATTTTTGGATGGAATTTTGTATTTAAGGGTTCTTTTTAATGCTCAATTCGATTCCGATGTCGGTTCTTGTTAAAAAAATTATATTGAACGTAGTTCAATGAAAAATGATATTTTTTGTTTTTATTGAATAAACGTATTTCAATGTTTTTGAGGGTGCTGAATTTTGAAAATTTATAGAGGTAGTTTGCTTGAAAATCTAATCATTTTCTAGAATTTAATTAGCCTAAACCAAAATCTATGGATCAGCTGCATTTTCCCTTAAATTCGCAATCAAAAATAAAAATCATGTCATCATTTTTTAAACTCGAGATATAAAATATTTTAATTTAATGCTGTTTTATTTTTTTTCTCGGCTTCTAGATCCCATTGGTCGGAACGGCAAAATGCGTGTCTAATATTTTTTGACCAGGAACCTCCAAAAAAATTACCAACAAGATCCGTGAGAGACTGAGTGTGTCCTCCCCTTGTTAGTGTAAACTAAAAAAAAAAAACGAGTGAAACTAAACCAAAAATAAAACAAAAAAAAAATGCCGATTTATCTACATTTAGGGATTTAGCATTAAATTCCCTATAAGACCAGAGCACATGTGAGCATGAATTTTACAAACTTGGGACCTAAAGAACAGCTTCATCTTCAACTTATTTGGGAAAGTTTCATTTTCTCATATTGATTTGTATGGCAAATTAAAACACCAGATTTTTTTCCGGTTTCAAAAGTGTATTTCTCCATGAAATCCACAATCAATCATTAATCTGATCATGCATTTGAAAGCTGGTTAAATTTGCAAGTTTTTGTAATATTTGCAGCTTTGTGGATTGTTTTTTTGAAAAACGTTGAGCGTTGAAGTAAAATAAGAAATTGTAAATTTCCCGAATAACTTGAAGTTCAAGCTGTTTTTTAGGTCCCAAGTTTGTAAAATTCAAGGTTGTATGTGTTCTGGACTTATAGGTTTTTTTTTTTGTTTGGTTTTTTTATTGAAATATATGTACAATCTGCCTCAATTAAGGGCAATAGGTGACAGTGCTAAAGATGTATTCATTCATACAATATATACAAGTACTCATACACACAAAATTAATGATAATAGAAGATAAAAATAAAAACAAATAATAATTATGAAAATAAAATTAAATTCAATCATCGAGAATAAAATGAAATAATAAAAATCAAGTAACAAAAATAAAAATAAAAAAATAAAATAAAATAAAAAATAAATAAAAAGAATAAGATACATTCTTACTATATGTAAAAAACAGACACACTCAGCCTGGGGAACCCCGAATCGAGCCTATTCCCCCACTTATTGGGAGTCAAGGCCAGACCTTAAGAGATCCCAGCGCTGCTCTCTCAGCTGCATCACTGGTAATATCCAGTGGAGGCTGAGTGGAAGCGCTATAGCTACATATGCTCAGGGCATGAGTGGTGAAGCTGGTCAGTGCCGGGACTCCAGCATAACATTATATTACAAAAGGTCCCGGGGCCATTGCCGTTTCAATCTTCTGGGAGGGTTATAGGGATGATTAAGACGGGATAGGGATTGGGCTAGAGGATTGGGATAATTGGATAGATTTTGATGAAATTTCGAGAATTTTGAATGAATGAGATACAAAGGTATTTTTAGGTCATCGTGTAGGATTTTGTTAGTAACATAATAAGGTGCATTGACAATTGAAGTTTGAATGCGTTTGATATTGGATTGTTTTGCTGTCCCCCACAGTTCAAGTCCGTATGTCCATATTGGTTTTAAGATTGTTTTGTATATTAGGAGTTTGTTGTCGACTGAAAGATGAGAATTCCTGCCTTATAGGGAATTTAATGCTAAATCCGTACATGCGGTAAAAAATTTAAAAATCTTTGAGCCAAGTGGAGATATTACAGTCTAAAAAATCTTAGAATTTTCATATATCTGCAACGAATTGGAATAGAAAGGTGCGGTCAGCGGCATTTTTCTTCAGTTTTGGTCTAATTACACTTTTTATTTATTTTTATTTTTTTCCACTAAGAGGGAATCATCCTGTATAGCAAACAGCCGAGAGGGATCGAGCAAGAGTGGTCAAATCCAGGTTAATTTTTTTCATTTCGTATCAGAAGAAACATAGCCAAAAGGAGCTCACTCATTAAAACCTGACTCATAGTCAAGATTAGTGTTATTTACTATAAGAGGAGTTGAGTTCTTAACTACTTCTACTCCCCAAATATCAAACTATCAAATCCCTCGCGTTCCCCATAAACGTGCCACTTTTAACTAACTAGTTCACCGCTAAAACATGTTCGATGGTAAAAAAAATCTGAAATAACTTTTTCGAAATTAATTATACTTTTAATTAATATGAAGGTGATTCGGTAATTTAAAATTTGGGTATATTAAAATAAATAACTTCTGTTGTGTTTTTCTGGGTCCCCTCATTTTTTTCTCCTAGTGACTGGATTATTGGCTGTGAGAACGCCGAAGGGGAAGAGGGGAGAGGATAACACCAAATCCGGCCCTGTCAACTTGGGTTTCCATGCTACTTTCCGCTGTAATATTTATGGGCTCCTTGTGATATCAGCATCGGCAACGTGTGATGTGGCTTATGAAACAAATGTGTCCGTCAGTTGATTTTTCTGCGATTTTTTTTTTATCTCTAATTTAGTAAATGGATTCAAATATCCTTCGAAATCGGTTAAACGAATAATTAGATATAGCAGAAATTAGTCTTCACTTTCCGAAAGAACGAGATAGTGTACACACCTTTCCAGAATGTGTGACTCCTTTAACTAACTAGAAGTTTTCAAGAAGAGGAGACTTGTTTGAAACCTGTAATGATAGGATTATTGACGAATCCCCTTTGGCGACCTCTAATGGCCTTAAGCCCCCACCAAGTTGAGAAGATAATGGCTAATTAGTTCGACAATTTAGTTCATAACATGAATCACCCTCTTTAACTTTTCAGTTTCTTTGATAGAGCATTAAAATTCTCTTGGAATTAAGAACCAACGCCGTAAGGAGTAACATATCCTTACGCTGTTAATTTCCATTTAAAGCTGTTTAATTTTTTTTAGATAATCTGCGTGACTTAGCCATGTATTTACAAAAAAATTAAGTATAGTAAAAGCTTACTAATCCGACTTCCGCTATACCTACTCTCCGGGTAATCCGACCGATAATGTCTAGGGGTTAGGGGAACAATATTTTCGCGGAGTACCTAATAGCCCAAAAGAATTGTTCATTTTGATGTGCAAAGAGGTAGTTTTGAATTTTTAATATGTTGTTAGTGTTGTGCTTGTTTACAAAAAACCAAGTTTTGGATCTTGAAGCGCAACCGCTTGCTACTTGATAGCGTCAAAACGTCTAATATTGAGCTTTTTATATTCAAAATAAGACTAGACTCAAATTAATCCAATTTGATCATAAAAAAAGGTATGTAGCTTAAAACGGGATCTAAGTGAAAATTTAATTTATATACCTATAACTAAGAACAATCAAATTTTGAATAGATTTATTACAGAAATTGTTTTTACATAATTTTATATGCCCATTTTTTTTTTTTAAGGTTAAGGTTAAATATGCATGGACCATAAAATGTATATTGTAGGGCTTTTTTTATTTTAGATTTAAGGCCGAATCAAATTATACAAAACATAGTGTTTGATTAAAGGATCGTTTTAATTGAAGAAAAAAAACAAATATTTTTAACTTCAGACTTAAATTCATTTCTTTTATGGTTCATAGGTTTTCAAAGACAGTTTTAATGAAATCATTTCGTTTTCCATAGTCACAAGGGTTCGCTTAGTCTTAGTACAAAAACAATCAACCTTGATGAGAATATTTCTTATCCACATCTTTTTCGTTCTTTATTTAATCAAGGACACAGCGCTGGTGGGATTAGGTTTATCTTTTCTTTGTACCGTACGTGATGCCATTTAAAAGTTTAGATAGTTAACTGTAAAATTCGGAATTCAATCATGCCAAAAAAGATGTAGTTTTTTAGACTCACATTTATAACAAAATAATATCATACATGTAATTTTAAATAAACACTTATGTAAATTGATAAAATAGCATTTTTCTTATTCGTGTTCCAACCTTTATATTATATTTCAATTGAGAGTTAATAATTATTAATTATGACACAAAACCAAAACTATGATAATATTACTTTAAATAATATTTAAAAATATTAGGTTACTTAAGTTCTTATTCAGTATAGTAGAAGTTATCAAATTTATTTTTATGATTGATCTTTCTTAATGTATAATAATTGATTTGCAAAAAAAGGAGAACCTATTCCTAGAATAAATATCAAACTGTAAAGATGGATCTAAAATAAAAATAAAAATCCATAAAGGCCATGTTTTCATTCCAATCAACTTATTCTTAAGGTGTAGAAATATAAATAAACAAAATGGCCGACTGGTCGGCGGGTTTTTGCCGACTACAAAAGCAGCCAATTAGTCGGCCCATCTCTATTAAATATATTTGAGGATAACGTTAATTCTCTACTTGTATTTTTTATAGTTTATCCCTATAGTACTCAGAAAACTGTTAGTTCTTGCTACCTCGCCTCACGTGCCTCGCCAGCCTTCCTGGCAATCTCTGGAACGTGTCTATTCCTCTAACATTGTATCTTTTTAACTGTTGTTTCACTTCCACAGTTACGCCAATCATTGGGTTAACATTTTATAAAGCAACAATGGAACATTACTAATCGATTGTATTTTGACTGTTGCAGAACTTACTAAAATTCCTAATAATGAATTGATATTTTATCAATATTTTTATAAACAGTAAGATGCGCACTACTTTTCAAACTAGCGTTTATTTCTAGAGATACCAAGCATTCAGTTTGTTCTCCGAAAAAAAATATTTTTTCTCTTTCTGGAAGGTCCAAATATAAATGACCGTTTTACAGTAAAAAAAAAAAAAGAGACAAATCGTACTTGTGTTTTATTTTTTTAGGAATATCTATTCTTGAGCATTCGTATAGGTTTGTTTATTTTTTGTTAATAAATGTATGTATCTTGTTAAAGATTATTATTAGTTAAGACTGAAATTAAAATATTCTTATCTTTGTATACAAACCATTAAGTAAAAATAAAGAATCGAATGGAACGATGCAAACTCCTTGCGTTTTGTACCACAAAAAACAAAACAGCAATAGGCATTTATTTTAAAATTATATTCGTTATATCTTGTCGCTTAATTCTAGTAGAATACATGTATTTAATAATCTTTAAAAATAAATTTAAGTTTATTGTGTCTTCAATAGGATTTAGGTTAATTAAATAGAATTATTTGTGTTCTTGAAATCTATTGAAGTAAATAATGTCATATTCACTGAAAATAAATTTAAGTTTACGAAAACATTTTCAGATTATCCCATCACAATACGATTTACTTTGATTAATGTATGTTCAAATCGTGTATGTTAGTGCCTCGGGTCTTATATTTTTGGTTTATTCTGCCTTTTTTTTTTAAGGTTTTTGTTTCGGTATTTTTTTATTTACAGAACATTAAAATTATGGAAAAATGTGATTCCTTTATTATAAAAACAAATATCCTTTAATCCATTATAAGTTATCATCGCAAATCAGATTGTATCTGGACTGCGTATTTCTCTGTATCGTAAATCTACTGCATTCTTCATATACAAACTTTTTTTTTTTGGATTGTTTATTGAAAATAAATTACATAAAGCCGAACCAGGCTATTAATGACATAGGCCCATGCTGGTACACATCCATCTCACATGACACAATAAGTAATTTGGAGGAATCTATAAACAAACAAATCTAAAAATGCTAACAAAATAAAACATTCGACAAAACTAAAAGGAATCTATAACAAAATAAATATAAAATAAAAATTTTCGAATAATAATATTTAATAGAAACTAATAGTTGCCTATCTCTGAGATTCATTTAGCTTTTAATGAGAATGGGGTAAAAGAAATTAGAGAAGATGGTAGAGCAATTCTTGAACGATAGTTCCAGTCTCAAAGAACATATTTGTTTATAATAACTTAACTGGATTTGTTGAATAGCATTGATTTAGTAGCCCCTGGATTTGGAAATTCCATGGTCGTCCATAATCTCAGAATTACTAAAAAAAATGTTATACACCTAATAATTAAACAATTGACTCATTTGTACGTATTATTTTATATTTTTTCAACTTCTTCCGATAGTATTTTCTCATAAAAACACTAATTTCAATTTACTCTGGCTACGAAAATTGGAGCCTAAGATTTTCTGTTTTCCTAGATTCAGAAAATTTAACTAAATATTATTATAAAAAAAAAATAAATAAGTTCTTATTTGAATGATTTTTTTTATAACATTCTTCTAAAAAGATCGGATGGACCATTTGAATGTAAAATGTTCAATGAAATATAAAACTACAGTTTTATTTCAGTAATTTTAATTGAAATCAACCTAACTCGTTAACAAAGGATTTAAGGAAAGGAAGGTGTGAAACATTTTTTATTGCTTTTCAGCTTTGAATTATTCCTTCCTTAATTCCTGAGTTTGTTCATTAAATAACAGGAGTTCCTAAAAATATTATATCTTCTTTAAATCGCATATATACAGTGATTTTGTATTCTATTTCAATTGCAAATAAATATAGAACGTGTCGTAAATACACTAGCTGTCACCTTATCAGATAAGTTGTGTGTAAAGCGCTGTCTGGTATCCATCAGTGTAAAGATGGCCATCCACGGAAGTTGAGGAAGGGAACTCTGGCCTTGATTGTCAAACCTATTCATCTTATCCCACCCTTTGATTTACCTCAAAATAGTTATTTTTATTTCCTGTTTTCTCTTTACAGCACCAATCTTGGGTTTCAGGCCAGCAAAAGTAAGTAATTTTGTACTAATTATCGGGTGTTAAAGACTTAACATTGTTTTGGTTCTTTACAAGAGGCTTAAACTTCTAATTGAAGTTTAAATCAACTTTTTAATTTTCCCATTTTACAGAAAGATGGCGTCATTTTTAAATCAATTGTTTACTCTTACTATTTAATTTTAGTTTCAACTCTCAACTAACCTAACCTTAACCCAGTAGTCATAACAAAGTTTTACTTTGTCCTACAAAAACATTGTCAGGATGTTTACCTTAATGTTTTTTTCCTTGAAGAATTTGCTCCTTGGAAAACCTTTCATCTTATATATTTTATTATTACATTTTCTAAGTCATTGACAGATAGGTTTGATTTAACTTTTTAATGTGAAACAATTACCCATACATTGATACTTCAAAATTCGAACAGGTGGTATAAATGACTTAGAAATTTATTATAAACTCTTTCTTATTCAGATAACTTTAAATAATATTCATCTTCAAACTATGAACGGATTATGTATGAGTCATAGGAAAACTCTTACTTCACATTGAGTGAACAGAATATTTAATTTTTAGGTTAATGTCCTTATTAATTTTAATGCCTTTTAAAGATAAAATAAATTGTTGTAGGTAACTTGGTTTAACTATTTAAAAAAATAATGATTCCACAGTGTCCTATTTATTTCTGGCATTTATTGACGTTTTAAAGGAAACAGTGAACTTAATTTATTGAGGTGTACCTTAAATGAAATTTTGCCTTGTATTTACTTCAAATTATGTAAAACTTGATAATACTGGGAACATGTAATTTTCTTTTACCAGTATTATTTTGCTTAATTCATGCAACCATTTATCCTTGCAATTGTGAAATTAAATTTTTATTGTTATTTTCATATTACTTTGTTATACATTTAGTTGTTTTATTTGTGTATTGATAACATTATAATATTCGGAAGTATACTAATATTGATTTTTAATGCTAATAATCATGTTTTTCTTTTTGTAGATGGGAACAACATGGGATATGATACTGGCATGGTTAAAACGAACATATTTCAACAATCCGTTACACTGACAGCAAAGATGTGGCCGCCTCAGGTAAATTGATGTATAAGTCTATATTTGTATGTTTTAATTTTATTTTTGAAGACCTGCTTACTGGGTTATACTGTGAATTTAGTTCCCAGGCATGGTTACGAGTCTGGCTGTGGTAGAATTCAATTTATTTTTTGGTTGTTTGAGCTAAGGATTAACTTTGAAAGTATATGCGGTGGTACAGTTTCTTTTCTTTTTTTTTTTTTTTTTTCTGACGTCTTTTTAGAATAGATTGGAAACCCTTAGGATAGCCTGTATAATTCCCTTGTCAAATTACAAAGGGACATTAATAAACATAAAATGTTACATTATATGTTTAAATTTGCTAATTAAATCAAGCTGTCAGTATCATGTTAGACTGTAACATTTAGGAAACTATTCGCTATCTAATAAATTAAATTTATTATCAAATGAATCTTTGATGTTTTTTATTATTTTTTCTTTTTTTTTAATATATATTTCACTACCAAATTCAGTTTTTATCTATTATTTATTTTAAATTTTTATTATGTTATTAGGATAAAAACAGCACTGGGAAGGGCGAGCGATGGAACTGGTCCACTTGGCGGGTCCCAAGTGACCAACTCCCCGTCGTAATAGCAGCCTTCAGTGGAGGGCTGCTAATCGTCATTCTAGTCCTTGCTGCCTTTTTATGGAGATTTTGTGTTGCTCCGCACAGGAACAAGGATTATCGTATGTATATCACTTATTACAAAAGTCTATGTTTTTGTAATGAAATGAAAAATGAACTTTATTCTGGAATAAATTTTCTCTTAAGAATAAGAGTAATCCACAAATACTAGAACAATTTTCTGGCCGTTTTAATTACAAATCTAAAAATCAGTAGTTATTGTATTAAATATAGGGGGAAAAACATCTTCAACACTGAAAATATTAAACACACATACATGTATACTCACATTTTTTTTTTTTTTATATATATAAAAAATAGAAACTTATGAGCGCTTTTTATATTTTAGTTTCCTCAAAAATTAAACTTCTTTATATTTTATTAATTTTAATATATAAGATCAGGGAAAGTTTGTAGTAAGATTTAACTTGATTACTTAATTTAAAACAGAACTTATATTATAACCTCATTAATCCAAACCCTAAGAAGCCATGGGCAGGCCCGTCAAGAGCCAACCCGGGCCTAAGGGCGAATATATTGGCCAGGGCCCCCTGATCTCCCCCCTTCCCAACATCATCCAAAAAATACAAATTATTTTTTTACTGTACTAAACTTTTAATGAACTACAATGTTTGATTTATTTTCTAATACCATAAATCGCCATACACGATTATATAACGGTTATATAAAGTAACACTTGTGTGGTCACCTTAGCACAGGCCCCTCAAGAGCCCCGAGCCCCATGGATTTTGTCCCCTCTGTCTGCAGACCTGACCAAGGGGTGGGCAGAATGGCCAAAAGTTCGGATTAGCCACAAATTTCAATGAAACACATGTTTTCATTGTTAAAAGTGTTATATTATATTATATTATATGTTATTTTCATCAATAGACTAGTATGTCTATGTTGGCTAAGATATACAATATTATAAAACAGAAATGTTTTAGCCAGCTATATGTATAGAAGGATTGGCTGCAATGATGCTGTATTGTGTTTGGTTTATAGCAAACTCATTTTTAAAATTGTTCATAATGAAGTGTACTTGGAAGTTCCTTGTTCAGGACATATAGAGCCAGACCCATTTAAAAAAACAATTTCTACCACTTTTTGAAAGAATTATGAAAATATTTGAAAGTCTGTATCTCAGTCCCCATTTAAGCTACAGAGTTTATTTTCTGCTCATATTGTATTAAATTATTCTAGTCTAATTTGTATATAACAAGCATTCTTATTATTTTCTTTAGAAATAACCATGCTGCAGATATTTTGGAGAAACTTAAAAAAAGTTTGAAATATTTGACACTACCAATTAGCGAGCGGTGGCGCTTCAGGATCTAAAACTTGGATTTAGGTACACGAGCACTAGACTAACAACAAATCATAAAATCAAAACTACCAGACCTGTCACATAGCAAAATGTACAATTTTACTGGACTATTATGGATTCCTCGAAAATATTGTTCCCCCACCCTCTGTATTCCCCAGGAGGATCGAATTATCCGGAGAGTTGGTTTAACGAAAATCGGATTAGTGAGGTTCTACTGTGTATTGCTTATTTTCATTCCTCTAAAAAAAAAAAAAAAAAAAAAAAAAAATCCAATAGATGTACTTTAAGAACTCTAGTTTCTCCACATGCCTGACTAGTTTAATAGGTATATCGTCAATTCTAGCTTCCTTGTAAGATTTTAATTTTTTTATGGCCAATTCAATTTGCTCCTTATATAGTTCATCTCTCTGTAGTTATAAACTCTAGATTATATACAGCCAGCCTACCTAACACATATATTTTTATAAGTCATGTTTTGCAGTTCTACTTACTTTTCTTTATAAAAATGAAATCCATTATATTTTTGTTTTTATTTTTAAATGGTTAAAATATATTTCAAGGGAATTTATAAAGGATCATGTAGACGATAGACTTCGTAGTTAAATCTTAATGAACCAGAGATATTCACTATTGTGTTGGTAACAGGTTATTTTGATTACAGGGGTGAAAATGGACGATACTGGAACATCTTATCAGGCGAGGCCTGTAGTTCCAGTTATGCCTAGGTATTATTTGTGTTACATATATTTTTTTATTGTGCTTCAATTAGTTGAATATTTTAACTTAACACTTATAATATTATTTATATTTATTATCCAATATGACTTTTGATATTTGTTGTTTTAGCCATTCAGCTGTGTATTTAGACCCTAAAAGTGGTGAATGGTCCGTTAGTTCGAGATTGGTTGGTGGAGGACACACGAGCCATTGGTTCTATAACAGTCATATCTTGAACCCTGCTAGGCTAGAATCGTGTGCTGTTCCCAGATCAATCAGTGTACCTGCACCCCATAATCCTCAGGTATGCTTTTTCTAACAACTTTAATTATATTGGCTACAAATATTTTGTCACAAATAAATAATTAAATTAATTTAATATAAAAGTTACGAAAGTTTATTATTATATATATATTAACTTGTAGAAAAAAAGTAATTAAATCCAAATAGTTTTTTGGTGTTTATTGACTGTGGAACTAATGAAGATGTAGGTAGTTGGGGTGTGCTGTCATGGAAATACAATACTTTTATATAAAAGGACAAGTCATTTTTCGTTCATGATCATTAACCTCGAAAACTACTGAACCAATCATCACCAAAATTTTAACCACATCATCTTTATAGTTACAGGAAGGTTTAGCAATAATAAATTCTACTGATTTTCAATTAATTGATTATTAAAAAAGCAATCATATGTGGTAGCAGTGAATTGGTAACGAGTGCCAATCTGCATGAGAAGTTACAAAGGTGTTATAAGAAGCTGGAAATTTATAATTATTAAAAAAGATTTAAATGTGTGGGGCAACGAATGGATCCCAGTGGTTTTAAAATCGACAGTTTACTATGGCAAAACTACTGAACCCTTCTGTACTTATTTTAACAATGTCATAGTTCTACGAAGATTTAGCTATAATAAAATTTACAATAATACAATTTTGAGTGGGAGGAACTATTTTTACTACATTGTCAAATACTTTTATGGTTAGAAATTAAAATCCAACCACATGAAATCAATTAAATTATTTCTGTCGAATATAAATTATTACCAAAACAAAATGTTGATTCTTTGCTTTTTCTTATTGTGTGTAAAAATATGATCCATGGGCCTTCAGTTGTAAGCGCTAATAATGCAGTCCATTATCTACAAGAGTTTGTTAATAGTCTCTGTCCATCTGAATTACCAACTCATATATTAAAATTAAAAATTAAGTGTCCAATTATGTTTTTATGTCAACTTCAACAACCTAATCAGTGCAATGGTATGAGGTTAAAAATGACTGGTATGCATGGAAATATTGAAGAATTAATGCATGCTTCAATACGAGATTTTTAATGATAAACTAATATAAATTGTGAGGGAAATATAACATCTGTTTCCCTTTGCACGATGTACTTTTAAGTTTATAATACTATTTTTTGTCATATCTTTTTATTTGTTTTTCTACTAGCCCTGATGAAGGCTTACAGTTTAAGCTAAAACGTTGGCACAATCAGTTAAAATTTAGGTATATTTTAATTGTGTTTCCATGACTGAACACCTTAGCTACCTACATCTATAGTTTTAACTTTTCTTTCCTTACAATTAATAATATCTTAGTTTATATTAACAAATCCAATATATCTTTTTTTTTTTTTTTTTTTTATTGGTACACAATCCCCAATGTCTGTTGGAAATATAAACCTATTTGCATTTTTAGTTTGTTTTTGACAGATAAAAAAGTTAAATATGTTTTTATGTTCATGGTAAATGGTTGTTTCTTTTTTTAGTTTAATTGTTGTAATAAACTAAGCAGCATACAAAGTATTGCAAATATAATTTTTTATTGTTAAGTCATATGAACAATCATATATATTTTTTTCTACAGAGCGAGCTTAAAAGACCCCCTCGGCCACATAGCCAGCCTTCATCCATCTCTCCAGTATCAAAACGAGCAGAAGGCCCCTGTTCCCTTCCCCAAATATCCGAGTTCAGCCCTCACTGTGCTTCCAGCAGCAGTAAGTTTACATTAGGATTTAGTTTTAGACTTACAATAGTTTTAAGAAGATTTACCATCACTTGCCCCTTTGACTTTAGAGGTTTTCAATTAGTTCATTCACTAACTATTAAAAATAGCATTTCGATGTAGAAAACTGTAGTAAAGATAATTTTGTTTACAAATTTCTGGTTACAATATTTTAAAAGCCAGCATAAATACATTTATTTATTCAATGTAGGTCTTGCCTGTATTGAATTTAATGGGAAGAATAGATGACACGGTCAAACCCCTGTACCAGAGTTGGGGAAAACTTAATCATAACTTCTCATATACAAAACAATCATCAAACCTATTTGGACTTATGGACTTAAACTGTGTGGGACAGCTAAAAAGTCTAGTATTAAACGCATTCAATCCAAAGTCTCAATATGATCAAATATACCAAGCGTCCTCGATCTCTTAGCCCTTAAATTTTTGAAATTCCATCGCAACGTTTCCTTCCATCCTAACCATCTGGCTCAATCACTATCCAGTTCAACA
Source organism: Euschistus heros (assembly GCA_003667255.2). NCBI lineage: Eukaryota > Metazoa > Arthropoda > Insecta > Hemiptera > Pentatomidae > Euschistus > Euschistus heros. Next base: position 1,342,232 of record RCWM02000249.1, read on the forward strand.
CATCCTCATAATCCCCTTCGCATATTATAACAGCAGTAGCCCTGAGACCTTTGTAAAAATTTATTTATGTTGGAGTTCTGGTAATGGCCAGCTTCTCAACTCATGCCCTGAGTGACTGCGCTCTCACTTAGCCTCCACTGGGTTTTCTTTAACACCAGTGATGGCAACTGAGAGAGACGAGCTGGGACCTCTCTGTGCCGGTCCGGTCTCTCCATTAGTGGAGGGACAGGTTTGATTGGGAGATTCCTGGATGAGTGTATATATATATATATATATATATATATATATATATATATATATATATTTTTTTTTTTTTATTCATATATTTCACTTGTATATATATTTTATATTGTATATTATGTATGTATATCATAGTACTTTCCTGTTTTTATTGTTTTGTTATTCAATTATTATTATTTTCTTTTTTCTTTCTTGTACATAATGTGTGAATATAATCATGAAGTCATCTATATTACTTATTGCCCAAATTTGTGGCAGATTGTGAATATTACTTGATAAATGTTTTTAAAAAATAACTATTTGACAACTAATTTCTTACTTACTCTCTGTTATATTATATATTTGAAAATAGAGCCTACAACTAATGGCTGCTTTGGTTCTTAGCTGTTTTTATACTTATTCCTTTGATTTAACTTCCTAGAGGTCTGTAATAAATAAATTTTATTCTATGGACATTGCCTTTTAAGAATAATTATAATGGCAGCCTAGCAGCTGTTTATAAATTTTTACAAGAAAAACATTGACTTCTCAATTTCTCCAGAATCCTTAGTAATGATTTTTTTTTTCTATATATAATTTTATTTATTTTTCTTCAGTATTAGACGAATGTGGGTCTCGAGAAATGTACCTGTCACCGTTCTCCGGGGCTGTAATGAAGACGCAAAGCCTTCCAGCTTGTGTGAGGAACAAAGCAAGACCTATTTCAACTGCTGATGACCTTTCAGAATTATATGCAAAGGTATATTTGTGTTGTTTATTATTAGAATGACAATTAAAACTACTGCTGAATTGTATATCATAAATAAAAAATCAGTTTATATAAAAACAAATTTATGAAATTTGCTATGATATATATATATATATATATATATATATATATATATATAGGCATATATATATATATATATATATAGGCATATATATATATATATATATATATTTTTTTTTTTTTTTTTTTTTTTTTTTAATTTCTCTAAACCGATTTTCAATCCTGTATATTGTATTCAATTACATGATTAAGTTAAAATATTCAAAAATACCACTAAACAATATTGACTATTTTTTTTCCCTCAATGGTTTAGTTCGCTCTTGAACCAACTACTACCAATACAACTTCTTAGCGACATGTGCCACTAATATGTTTTTCCTCTACATTCCTATCTATTTTAAGTATAATTTTAAAATGTTTAATTTATGTTCAATATTATTACTGAATTCAAATATTCATTTTGGAACAAACCATCGCTTATGAAATGTGTAGAGAAAAAAAGGTTCAGTTAAACATTAGCTTCAGAAGTGTAATCTGGAAAAAAAAAATTGTTTGAGAAATTAAATGCTGATGGATTCAAACTACAATACCATATCGTTTTGTTGTTTTTTTTTTATTAATAATTTCCTTTCAATAACACCCTTGGTTTTGATTTGTCTAGGTTTCCGATATTTTTAATTTACAGTGTAATAAAATGCATATTGTTGGTTAGTTAACTATTTGCTGTTATAAAAAAAATGTTTTTTTCATTATAGATAAAAATGGTTGTTGTTGCTTTGTGTTGGAGAAAATTTTATAAAACTCAAAGAAAATCAATACATTTTAAACAAGATGGTAAAAAATAAATCTCAAGTTACATTAACTTACTAATGCAAATTTAATTAATTTTCTAAAAATTGTAAGAATAAAAACACACCACAAACATTTGTTTGACAATAACACTATTAACAAAAAAACTGTTAATCTTAAAATTAGATTTATTATTTATTCAGACGAATACGACAAAAATCAATCTAAACATGTCATTAAAAATCAACACATATATAGTAATTTTATTGCATTATCTATGAAGCTATCTATGTGTTAAACTTCCAAGGTAGTTTTGCACCAACGTAGTTTATGGACATCCACTATCAATTACTTAAACAACTGAAATGGCGTAATGTCCGAACTGATCACTGTGCATCCTGTCAGAACAGTGGATGATGCGTTGGCGCGTCAAATTGGGATGTTCTTTCTGACTTCTAAAGAATGGCGGATAATGGGGATCGTTCTGTCTGGGAATCAATGCTAATACTTTTCAAAAATTCTGTGCGATCCAAACCCATTAGGCGCTAAGCTTTACTATTTATATTTCTTTGTTCACTTTAAATCTTAATGGATATTAAAGTTTATGTAAAATAATTGTTTTTTTCTTTTTCAGGTGAATTTTAGTAAAAAACGAAAAAACAGAATGCGAAACGATGAAGCAGCTATTATAGCCTTAAGTAAATCTCGAAGTCAGTTTCTTCATAAAGATACTGACTCACTTGTTGACAATGAGGCCGTAGTTGTGTATGACGAACGAACGGCCCTTTAAATATCTTCTCTCTGTGATATATGACGGTCTAAAAACGTTCCATTCCCCCATACTTGTATCTATTTAAACAATAAATTTGGGTGATATATAAATTAACGTAAACAATAATCTCATTCTTGATATTAACAGCTAGAGCTAGTTATATTAATTCTTTTTAGAAGTATTAAATGAGAAATCATGATTACTAAGACTGTGCTATATATATATATATATTGTATATTATATAAATAAATTAATTTCTTTTTAAGTACTTATCACATTGAAATAATCAAACATATTATTTAAGTAAATATAAAATATTAATAAAAATATGGTTTATTTTATTTATCCTCTTATATGAAATTCCAACAAAATCATTTACTCTTAAGGTGAAACTGAACTTTTTCCTATATGACACCTTTCTTTAAAATTTCTCATGAAGATATGGAAGTTTGTAAAAGATTTCAAAGAAGACTTGGTAAATTTTTATATATTGGTGATAATGAAATTGTTTATAGTTGTTCTTTGCGCTCCAAATCAATATGCTTACATAACATGGTTATCTAAGAATAAACCTCCATCATTAGTAGTTTAATGAATAATATTTAGAAAAACAAGGGCAGTCCATAATGTCCGTCTGTCTAGTGTAGAGGGAGTAGAATCTTTGCCATGACTTCTTTTCACAATTTTCAGTTGGCTATTTTTATTCTACAAAAATTAATATCTAGTTAAAACTTAAAGGTTTGTGAACTGTTATTCCTTATTCTTTTTCTGTACCTTTCAAATTCAATAAATTTTAATTTTAATTATAGTTCAGTTAATTTTTTTTTCAAAAGGAATTAATAATATTGGCTTAAATGTTATTAATATTCACAAAAATGTTTTTGTTTTTTTTCATAGGAATAGTGAAGTTCAATGTGTTCGGAACCAGAATTTCCTTAAATAAAATAATGACTGTTATAGTAGGACTCAAGAATGTTATCTACAAATTCCAAATTTTTGGCATACTATACAACATTAGAGCAGTCGAATACATATTCTGTATGCAATTGCAGATCGAAGGTTATTGAAAGATCTATTTAGTCCCATGTACTTGACTTTATCCTAGAAAGAATGCTTGGTAATTAGCCATAAGACATTATAGTAAGGTTCATTACATTTTTAACCACATCTAAGTATAATGAATCATAACCTGTTTTTCTGGGACATTTTGTCCCTAAGGAAAGCATAAACTAGATGTTCATTAGTCCACAACTAGTTTAAATTAACACAAGAGGCCAGCACCGTACAAAAATCAAGCTATCTCCCGGAAAAATTTTATTTTGTAGCAGAATATCAGTGCAAAGCAGCTCACCTTGGTCAGCTAAGATTTTGAGTGTTAATCTTGACAGTTGTTGCTGACTCTACATTAGTTTCAATTTGCATTGCTACATTTCACTATTGACCTAATTTTCACTCTTGTTCTCCTATGACTAATTAAAAATTTTCCTCCATGATTTTGGAATGTACAGGGTGAGTACCTCTTAGTGTAAAAAAAAAAAAAAAATTGGGTAAAACTAGATCAAAAATGTAGAAAAATGCCGCAGACCTCATCTTTCTATTCCAATCCGTTGGAGATATACGTTTTTTGCCATAAAAGCTGTAATATCTCCACTTTTTTTAAATGTTTTTCAAACTTTGACCACGTTTTCGGATTAGATATTAAATTTCCTATAAGAGCAAAGTACTAGTAACCTTGAATTTTACAAACTTGTAACCTAAAGAACAGCTTGATTTTCACCTTATTTAGGGAAGTTACAATGTCTTATATTACTTCAACGCTCACCGTTTTTCGAAAAAAACTATCCACAAAACTTCAAATTTCACAAAAACTTGGACATTTAATCAGCTTTCGAATGATATGTTAAAAGTAATGATTTTGTTTCGATTTCATAGAGAAATTCACTTTTAAATCCGAAAAAACATGGTGTTCACATTTGGCATACAAATCAGTTATTTGTGTAAATAAGACATTATGATAATCGCTTAATGGAAATCATCATCATCTTATGGCGCTTAAGGTCCTTGTAGAACCCTGGCCTCCTCAACAATTCTCTGCCATCTCTCTCCATCCTCTCACACCCAGAGTCCGAAGATCGTCCTCAATCTTCAAGTCGAGGCCTTCCTCTCCTTCTCATTCCACCCGGGTGCCCCTCCAACATCATTTTAGGGAGCCTACTTGCCTCCATTCTTTGCAAATGCCCTAGCCATCTAATTCTGCCTCTTTTTATGTTGGCTACAATATCTGGAGCAGCATATAGAGTTCTCAGTTCCTCATTTGTTCTCATTCGTAAGAGATTCAGACATTCTTGATTGGACCATATATTTTGCGAAGGATTTTTCTTTTCCACATGTTTAATAATTTTTTGTTGTGTGATGTCAGGGTCTATGTCTCACTCCCGTACATAACAACCGGCTGAAGGATCGTTCGATATACCCTTATTTTGAGATTGCAGGATATGTTTCAACTTTGAAAAATTTTCACTAAAGACCAATAGCACCTGTTTCCTGCTATTATTCTTGATGTTATTTCTTCTTTGATACTATTGTCCTCAGTGACAATAGCACCCAGATACTTAAACTTAGGCACTCTCTCAAAGGAATATCCAGCCCCCTCAATGTATCTATGTCCTCTTTCCTCTCTAGTTGTTACCATGTATTTGGTCTTTTCTTTATTTAGTGTGAGTCCTACACAATGCTAACTGTTGGGTTAGTCGCTGGTATATACATCCTCCTGATCTAGTGCGGATCTGTCTCATAACTACTTCTAACATTAAATTGAATAATATTGGGGAAAGAGGATCTCCCTGTTTAACACCCTTATGAATTTTAAAATCTTTTGACAGCGACTTATAGTCGCGTTTTATGACTGGCAGGAGAAGCACCAGGCCTATTCTGATCCGAGCCTGGACAGATTTTTAATGGAAATATTAATTTTAAATATAATAAACTTCATTGGAATAAAAAGCAAAGAAACAAATTATTGTTTAATAGAAAATAAAGGAAAACTGTCAATAAAACAACACCAGATCAAAGGATCTGTTGATGGGATGTAACAAAAGTCAATTTTAGAATCTATGACTTTTAAAACATATAATCTACAAAATTATCCCATGCAGGTGAGAAAAAAAAATTTTTTTTGAAGGCCTATATTTTATCTATAACTAAGCTCAATAAGTCAACATAGCATATTATAATTATCTTGTCTTGTTAAATTTGATAAATATGAAGTTAATATCTGAAACTTTATTTAATGCTAACATTACAGCATAAAAATAAATAATAAATCATTCAAATAAATAGGCAAAACATTTTTTTCAATTGAATTGAGTCATGCCTTTCATATTAAAAAAAAATATAGAGTTGAACGGAAGTTCTAATGTTTTTCAGTTTACCAAATGAAATGTTTATGATGGACATCAAAATATTGTATGAAATCTTTAAAAAAAAAAAAAAAAAAAAAAAAAAATTAGAGTATAAATAAAAATATATTAGCTATTGAAATAGCAATAACATTCATAGAATAATTGCTAATTTCTGAAAGTATTGTCAAAGGGAATTGGTGTTAGATGTTTGTTTATTGTGGCTTAAGGTCCTTAACTTATGTACTCCAACCAGGACAGGTTATCCTACAGATTAATAGCCTATTTCAGCCCTGTAGGGTTGGTCAAGATTAATAAATTTTAACCTGTCCTGGGATTCGAACCCATGACTTTAAGTACCGAGCTCGCTGAGACTCGTCCCAACTCACTCGGCCATCGAGTCGCCTGATGTTCAATGTTTTAAAAAATAATCTAGAAAAAAAAAAACACTGAATACTACAGCTTTGATGTCATTAACAATTTTTTAAATAATTATTATTACATACTACCTTAATGAGTTCTGTCAGAGTTCCTAGTATTCATTATTTGTTATTTTAATTATTCTAAACATAAGGCATCTTCATTCCAATTCCCTTATCCCATCATTTCTGAAAAGCTTTGATATGGAAGTAACTATGGAATGTATCATATAAATACTTTATTGTTTTTGTTTTTTCCTAGTGCAAGTTAATTTAAAATCATTACTTAAAGTTTCACATCCCATGGCGCAATCCTGTATAAAGAAGTTTCAATGCTTTTTACACAAATATTCATTTTAGTTTGTTAATTAATACATGCAAATCAAAATTATAAATAAATTAATAGTAGATTTTTAATGAAAATAAGGTATAGTTGATGCATTATTTATATACATTATTCAGAGGTTGAGCAAATATAAAAAGCATTTAAAAATAAAACTTGTAATATTTATTTACATATGTACAAATATCGCTTAAATCAACTCATTTTCTCCTTTTGAAACGAGGTACTCTTGAAGGCATTCTGAACTTAGTAGGAGGAGGCCGTGCACTAGCTCTCCTTTCTTCACGGTGCTTCTTAATAGTATCAGGATCCATGGGTCCTTTTTTTTTCTATAAAAATTAAAATTTTTAATGAGAATAGTTGATATATTACAAGAAAACCAACTATAAAAATGCAAATTTAGAAATAAATTTTATGTACATATTGAGGATAAACCGCCCATTATCTGCATATTAAAGATGAAAAGTGGATTTTAGGTCTTTAAGAGAATTTCAAATAGAACACAAAAAGAGGATTGTACAGTACATTACTAAAGCTAGAGAAGAGAAAGTTTACTTCATTGGTATGAATATCAAAGTCCTAACAAAATATTTGTGTTAATATGTAGATCAATTCCTAAACTTTAATTTTACTCATACTAATGTGAGGTATATTTTAGATTTTGATGTTTAAGAATGACTGTTTCCTAATAGATGGTAATAATAAACATAAAAACTAAAGATAATTAAAAAAATAATAATGCAAATTATTACTAACCTTAATAGTAAAAGTGATTTCTTTATTTCCAGCATTAAATTCTCGTATGGTGTGTTTATTTTCTTTCTTAAGCCTTTGAGCTAGTGACAATCTAAATAATAAAAAGAATTAAAATAAAATAAAATGACATAAAAAGTGATGATCAATAAGATGGAGAGTTAAGTCAAGGAAAATGGTGAATCTTTCTAGGAAAGGTTATGGATTCTTTTAAATTTTCTTATTTTAACTGAAACTTTAAAATGCTAATTACTAATCAGTACTTAAGATAAATGTCCACCTGAGACAAAACAGTCTCAAGAGTAGTCACGAGACGCAACAAAAATGGATAGGGGCTAAGAGCGGTATTAGAGACAAGACCAGACAGGTCTCTGAGATAGCACTGACCACAAATGGACATCCACATTCCTGCTCTCAAGACAGTCTACAGTCTTCTGTTTGTGTTATATAAGTTTCCCAGGTGTTGGAGACTTAAATATATTTTGACAAGTGTGGATAAATAAATAAAGTTTAAAGACAAATTAACCAGAAAAGAAAAAATAGAGAAATAAAAGAAAAAAATATATATATACAAATATTCTTATAAGTAAACAATAATAATACTACTTAGAAAATATATATAATGTGTAAACCTTATTTAAAAACTATTTAATTGAAAATATAAAAGGTAGAATTATAAGTAGTCTGTTCAGTTGTTCAGCTCTAAGCAGTCAACTTGATCCACAAATGCATCAAATTATTGATTATTATTATAAATAAATGATGAAATAGAAAACCTAAAGGGTCACTGATAAGTAAATTATCCACTGATATTTTCTGTAATTATTTATCTGAGTTTTCCATTCCTAAGAACCAGATCCAAAATTCAATTGAAGGTACCAAAATAGAATATTATCAGGAAAGCAAACTGAAATATAAATACATGAAAAAATATTTACTGAACTAAAATATTTATACTTCCTTATTTTCAATTATGACTTAGAAGAAATCAGCGAAACAAATTTCTCCTTACAGGAGTTCAAATTTTATTGCAAACATCCGAAAAAATTGTTTTAACTGTTGTGCATCTTTTAGCCTCAACTCATTTACAAGTGTATAACAAGCGCCTAAACTAATTTCTTCTCTTCACCCATTTCCTCACCCAACTGTCCCTTTTTTTCATTTTTCATCGTTTGGCGATTCTGTAAGCAATAATAAAAGCAAGATTCTGATGATAATCCATTTAAGAATAAAAGAATTGATAATCAATAACTTGTCATGGCTGTGAATGGAGTCCTGGAATAATCCTATATATAATAAGAAATAATCCTGGTCTCAAGACTGCAATGGCTATCGAATCTCAGGAAGCTGCTACAAGAGCGAAAGAGATCTCACATGGACATAACCCTGAGACTGGTCTCAAGGATTTCTCTTTCTTAGCTTTAGTGGGTTTCAAACCTATCAGTCATGTCACCCCGAATTGTCATAGTGTATTCTGTTTTCTTCATTGTAGTCCTACGATAATAATTTAATAATATTGAAGATAAATCTAACTCTTTTCCTCGGTATTTGAATGATACTACAGGGAGTCCATACGGTCTCAGTGCTTTATTATTTTTTAGCTGCTTCAGGGCTTCATAGAAATCCTCCATATCAGACAGTACCAATTCTACAAGAGCCATCTCTATTTCCCATCTCACTCCTTCACCCACATCATTTCAGAGGACATCAAAGTAGTTCCACCATTTTTCTAGAACATGCAATCTGTTTTTTATCAGATTTTCCTTCATTGACTCTACATCCATTTATTCTTGGTTTATATGACCCAGCTGCTGTTGGTTTCTTGGTATAAATTTGTTGTCACACTATTTTTTTTTTTTCGTAAATAACTTCATACATTTGTCTTGTATTAAAAAAAACAAAAAATAAAATGATATCTGAAGCATGATGAATACCCAGTACTCATTGCTACTTCCTCTTGAAACACTTTTTTTTTTTTTTAAACTTTAATTTTGAAATTTTTTTATTGTTTTGTTTCATTTTCCCACATAAATTTCAATAGTCCAAATTTCCGATAGTTCGAGACAGTCAGGGTTCCATTCAGTTATAACTATCGAGACCCTACTGCATAAGGAAGTTGTTATGTTAATTTAATTTTGGAAGTATAGTACAGTCAAAACCCGATAAGTTGAAGTCTAAGGGAGAAAAGATTTACTTCGAGTCATCAATTTTTCGAGATAACAAATTTTTGAGATATCGAGTTCACAAAAAATATTATTTCGTGTTATCAAGTTTTTCCTATAATGTAAAAAATTACATAATTTAAAATAGTCTGTAACTTTCTTAAGCATATAAGTAGGGTTGCAGCGATTTATAACACGCTGAATTGGGTGCAAAGCAGCAAAGACATCAGCTTCTACTCCTGGTAGCCATAGCTAATAAAAAACGATTAACACTATAAACATCTGTCTTGTCCCAGAAATGAAACAGTGCTGAGGATAAGCGAGGATAGGGTTGAGATAGACTGGTTTATAAATGATCATGGTTCTAGGAAAATTCGACTTACAGAGCCTCACACCTCAGGAAATTCGACTTAAAGAGTCTCAGTAGTTGTGTCGACACAAATTTTATTTTGAGTTAACGATTGTTGGTTCGAGTAAGCAAATACAATTTATCATATAAATGTAATCGGGAAATGGGGTTCACTTTGACTTTCCGAGTTTTTTGACTTATCGAGTTTTGACTGTAGTTTGCATGAAAAACATTTGCAGCAACCTACTAATAGCCAAATCATAAAAAAATAAATAAATTAAAAAAATAAAACAACAGCTTTGAGCACTTCAAGATTCAAGTTCAAACATCATAAGATAAATTTAAGATTCAATAGATAAAATTATGATTAAGTAGTCAGAATTAAAAAAAAATGTATTTTGTTTTAACACTCACTGTGCCATAGGATCCTCCAGCACTTGACCAGCCTTGTACACAGAACCAGGCTTCAACTCGTAGAGCTTTGGACCACTCTCCATCAGCTGCCTCCTCTCCTCCATGTCTTTTTCCTTCTTCAATTTCTTATGCTCCGCTTTCACTTCCTTAACCCAATCCATATCGTCATCAGAGCTGGAACTCTCATCAGAGCTTGCTTTCCCTTCAAGCTCTTCATCCACCTTTTATTTAAAAAAAAATATATTAATATTGTATGATGCTTTACTGTTTCAGTCATAAAAAACAAAACAAATTAATTTAGGCATTGATGAATCATTTGCCGCTTCTATTGGAATTTTTTTTTATTCTAAAACTAGTTTCGAATGTTTCATTCAACATTCATCATCAGTTCTAAAAACATACAAAAATTTCAGAACATCAGAACTATTCTACATAGATTATGTATATTATTATTTTTTTTTTTTTTTAATGTTAGACAAGAAATCAGGCATGTTGATACTCAACCAAGGAGACAAAATCAAAAGGACTTTTGAAAGATAAAAGAAGGACAGAGAATAAAGAGACGAGAGGGACAGATACAGACCTATTAGAAACCAATTTAAAATGGGGCTATTGGAAATATTTATCAGTTCATTTAAAATAAAATCTGGATTGGTTTTAAATGATTTTATAATTTCTAATGATTCTCAAATATTTAATTTTAGACTTATACCAACTTGTACTAGTTTCACTCCTGATTCATTGTTGAATTTACGGTTTCATTTAAATGTAAACTGAAGTTGAAATTCGGTGTCTTATTATTGTATGCCCTTATGTGTTCTTTTAATCTTTGATTTAGTAATCTTCCAGATTTTTCCTTTCATTTAGCTTCACAGTCATTATATTTTAGTTCACGTACACCACTTTTTTTTTTTTTTTGGAAAGGGTCTGCTAGTCTTTAGGTGAAGGGACATAAGATGAAAATGCTACATGTATTTTAAATGCAGGATTTAAACCTAATTTTTTAAAAATTCCTTTCTGACTTTGGTGTAGATATTGGGCCATAAGATGGGATTAAAACATACTTCCTAGGGGTAGCTTTGTCGTTTGGGGGTTTTAAGAATATATTATTAATGATCATAAGGTATAGTTGACTGTGATATATATAGGAGATGTAGATAATTAGAGTAGGCAGTCATAGATATTCAGCAGATCAAAATAAAATGTTTATTTTATTCTAATTCTTAAAGCCAACGTTTCGACTTGCAATGAATATATTGCATATATGTGCATATATATGCAATGCATTTATTCATATATTTTTACAATGTAGTCATACCTCTTTGCTTGTTTTCTTTTTTTCTAGCCCTGATGAAGACTTGCATTGCAAGTCGAAACGTTGGCTTTAAGAATTAGAATAAAATAAACATTTTATTTTGATCTGCTGAATATCTATGACTGCCTACCCTAATTATCTACATCTCCTATATTATTAATGGTTTCTTTAAAATGTTTTCGATTGTGATTTCACTGTATCAGTTATTGCTGGCTATAGAGTATATGGTTTGAATTTCTTTATAATAATTTTGTTCATTTAGCAGTACATTTAAAAGATGGTAAATCATGTTATTACAGACTGCGAGCTTATGGGTTAAAGGCCTCCTGGTATTATTGGGTATTTAAAAAAAAAAAAAAAGTTAATATAGATAATGTATGTAGCAAAGTTCTGATTTTTTAAAATTTGTTTATGTTTTACAACTGATGATGAATGTTTAACATTTATAGTTCGAAACTAGTTTCCAAATAAAAAAATTCCTATAGAATTAGCAAATAATTCATCAATCCTAATTGTATTGATCCTTCTATACCACCATGCGTATCGCAAGTAAATTAATTTAGGTAATAGTTTTGAATACGCACTTCTGACCCGCAGCAAAATAAAATCAGCTATTCAATAATCACAAAAGATTTTTCATGGTTACATGTGTTATTTGATGCTTTCCTAGCCTATTATATGATCCTTTTCAGAGGAAGTCAGACATGTAATAAACATGTCCATTTTTATGATTATCCTCAAAGAAGTAGGTTTTCTTATTATAACCTCCAAGGCCCATTTCTCCAAGAAACTATGGCCAAAGAATATAGTGTAAAAGAAAAATTAGTTAAAGGAAACCCACTGATTTGTGGAAAATCATAGAAAAATAAATCAACGTATTTGTTATACACCTAACTTTTGAAAAATATCTCATATTGGATCAATTGATCTTAAACTTCAGATCACGATCACTTAAGTGATAACAAAATCATGAAGAGGATTCCTCTTAGTAAAAGGCAGGCAGATAACAATAAGTTTATTTTCTCCTGAATAAAAACTGTTCTTAAATTGCTGCTGATAATAACTATTCTAAAAATCGATAATAACCTATTCCAATAACCGAATAAATAATTTAGATATAGTGAATCAGAAGTAGGTATCCGGAGCAATCAACTTTCTTTTGTTAGTAATTTAACACAATAATATACCTCTTCAACAGGCTGGAATTGCTGTTGTAACAATTCTTTTTCCAGTTCCTTCTTCCTTCCTTTGTCTAGTCTTGATATTACAGGATTTAATAACCTAAAACAATAAATGATTATTTACAACTGACAAAGAGTAAAATCTTATTAACAGTTTAATAAGAGTTAAAACAATTTTTTTTTTTTTTTTTTTTTTTTTTTTTTTTTTTTTTTTTTTTACAGCAAAACCCTTTGTCCTTATAATTATTTATTCCTCTAGGTGTGAAGTTAAAATCTTTCATGTCAATCAATATATTAAAATAAAGGAGAAAACATTATTATAGATATTCATATAAATAAAAATAAACATAACTTTCAGGTAAATTATCTTCAGTTTCCTTTAATTAATAAATGAAGGGGTGTGTGACAAAACACAACTCTAAGTAATTTATTTTCCACAGAAAAGATATAAAATAAAATAAGGGAAAAATTCCACAGTAGTGTTTCTACAAGAGAATGATGAAAAACCTCAATATTGCTCATCACTATGCACCAAAATCTATATTTAGATAAGCTCACAGTCTTTTAACTAAAACCTGTTGTAAACAAAACTACAAGACTACAAAGATAATTAACTACTTGCACTAAAGCACAGATTTTTATGGAAGCTCTAGGTTTCCCTTGAGAGCAAATAGGAGAAATCCTTTTGTGGCACAAACTATCTTGACTGGCACTAAGTTGTAGCATTTTACATTATTTTTCAGTTTTAGTTTTAATTATTTAATAGACAAAATATTACAATTTGCCTCATGAAAGGCAACAGCTAATATAGATGACAGTGATTTCATTCATACAATAGTTTACGGTATTAACTTCAACAATGATATTTGATTATTTATTGTATTGAAACTAAGCTAATTAAATTTAAATGTATAGTTTTATCCTAATACAGAGTTTTTAAAATAATGTTTTTATTTATTTATCTTTTTCCTATTTTTTTTTTATCCACAAGAGTGAATAAAGAGGACAAAACTATCAAATGTTATAGAAAAGATTTATATATAGATATATATAACTGCATCTACCTGTACTCTTCTGTATTAGTATCAATCTGGAAATCTGGATTTTCAAACATTTGTTTGAATCTATCATCCTCTAATAATGATGGACCATTCTTATTCTTTGGTTTCCTCGATTCATCCATAAGTTTCAAAGCCAAATCTTTGTTAACTTTGGGCAGAGACTGAAAATATTACGCAAATAATTAGATTTTTTAATTTAATTTTATTCTTTTACAAGAAATGAAAAAGTACAGCCTGCATTCATAGAAATATATTAATGATAAAAACCTTAATTTGAACTCTTGATTCTCTTTCTGATTCAATTTTCTCTCTAATCTTCTTCTTCTTATATTCCTCATAATTAAATGATTCAGAAAGAGATTTAGCTTTGTTATATAGCCTGATACTCATGAAATAACCATGCATGTACGCTCGTAACATTTGTGTTCCTATAACAAACAAAATTAATTATGTTGATATGTCAGTGCTTATCATTTAATAGCTGTTAACTTAATTAATAATACTATAATAATAGCTACAAAGCTATAAAACAGATTTATATACATTTAAAATATAATAGTTAAAAATTAGATCCAACAATATCAATCTCAAATTCATTTTTGCAAAATCACCCAGCAATTTTACTACTATGATTGATGTTATCAGACATTAATGAATGATTTAATAACAGGGAAATCACACATGATAATAATACATTTCAAGAATATTTAGTGTTAATCATTCACTTGAACATAATTATGAAAGATTTCTATTACTTAAAAATATGATTGATTCATTATCATTGCAAACCAAATATCACCTAGTTATTTTAAAAATAGAAACAGCAAGGTTTAGATGGTATTGATTAATTAATATATAATTTGTTCTGCCTAGAAATTCTAATTCAGACAAAAATATTAAGTTATGAGCATTCAAAACTATACCAAAGGGACAGAAGTAAAAACAGTTCTGTAAATAAAAGAGCAAATATTATTTATCCAAAAAAACTGAATCTTCATAAAATTTTCACGAACTCTGCAGTAAATATCTGAAAATTTGACTTACAATTGATTACACTTACCAATAAGGTGTGATAAATTAAGTTCCTCGAGTTCCTTTTTAGTAACAAATTTATAATCATCATAGATTTCTTCCACTCTGCTTTCTTCCAACTCTTCAGTAAGATTATCCAGGAATGAACACCATTTAGGAGCTGGTCCTAATGACTATAACAGAAAAAAATATCTATATAATATTTAATAAAGACAATAAGCATAAACATTCATCCGAAATGCTAAAAATATGGGGGGGGAATACAAACTTTTGTTTGAAAAAAAAATCCCAACAATAAACAAAATTTAAAGTAAAAATATTAATTTTATCACAAAATCAACCAAAATTACTCACTGGAATATAATAGCAATATATTTTTGGACTTTCATTAGCCATAAATATGAGTCCTGAGTTTGGAACATGGCAAAGATTGTTGAAAGTGAAGTCACCAGACTCGATAGAAGTATACAGTTTTCCCTGAAAAAGAAAAAAATAATAGTTCTTTTTGTAATAATAAATAGTTCTAGAGACTATATAATAAAAGAATGTTTAAAATCTTAACGTATTCGGAACACTACTGAACAACTTAAAGTACAAAAAAATATGGGCTCATCTTACAGGATGATTTCCATATTTATTTCCTAAATATTGGAGATGAATGGGAAGACGATGAAAATTACGATAGAGCTGTAAATGAAGAAGTAGTTTAGATAGGGTTGATTTTTGAAATTCATTGATTTGAATTCGGTCATTGATTGAATTTGAATTTATTTTAATTCGGTCATTGATTTGATTTTTGAAATTTGTTCTGATGTTTCAGTTTTATTAAATAAACCGTACCATTGGTTGGGCGAAAGAGCTATAATTTCACCAGTGCTGCTGATTCTGAAATAACATTTTTCCCCCGCACCAAAGCAAAACTTCCCCAATTTTCTCCCGATCGTTTCAAAACTTCCCCAATTTTCTCCCGATCGTTTCAAAACTTCCCCCGATTTCCCCCAAATGAGAAAATGAGTAATGTTGCTTACCAACTTCAATAATGAGGCATTAAGTTCATAAATATTTTTATGTCTAAATTAGAAATTAATATATTCTTTGTATATCTAATGTAATTTATGTAATTCGATATTGTTATAAAATAAAAAAAGAATATTTATTATAGGCAACTTTTATGCTACTAGGTCGAATCGATTTATTAAAATTCAAATCGATTAAAATATTCAATTTGACTTTCTCCCATGGGAGAAAATATCTCCCAAATCGGCAGCCCTGCTGATGACGTGTAACCTTCAATAATTGCTCGAATTTCCCCCAATAAGGGCAAAGGCTTCCAAAATTTCCCCCTGGGGGAAATTACCCCCCAATCGGCAGCCCTGAATTTCACCTACAAATATAGCAGAGAAAATAAATAATACTACTGAAAAAGTAAATGGTGACAGCAGAGATTATCTCTCTATTGATAGAGTGATAAGAGCTAATAATGCAGCCCATTATCCGCAAGTTTCTAAATAGTCTCTATTCATCTGGATTACCAAATCATAAATTAAAATTAAAAATTGGATATCCAATTATGCTTTTACATTATCTTCAACCACCTAATTTGAGTAAATGCACCAGGTCAAAAATTACAGCTTTGAAAATATCATTGAGGAAATAATTTTCAACAAGATTTTTATTGATAAAGAAATAATACCTCAACTATTTAAAATTATTTAAGTCCTTTACTTTTGAAAGCAGGCGAAGCTGCCATGGGGGATGCTAGTTATATAAAAACTTATTTAATCATATTTAAACATCATTTAAAATCATGAAGAAATTTTATGTATAAAAATCAAAATTTCAATGTACGTAAGAGAAAACTAAATAACAAAGAAAATCATATTAATTTTATTTTTAACTTACATTATCTTTCTCCCATATTTTCAATATAGCCTTATCCATAGATAGAACATAGTCATCATGAAATACTACATCTAATATGGGATTGCTGTACATGTGATCCTTCAGGCGAAACGGTTTATCAGACCTGAGATCATACAGTAAAACTTGGCCAGTAGCTGTACCGACACCTAATGTCAATGCACCATTAAACTGCAGGCTAGTCACTGAAGGAAAACCATCGACCCTGAAAACATTGAGTGAATTAATTAATAACCAGTAATTTATATAATAATGCAGTGATAATTAAGTTCACTAAAGAAACAATCAATCCATAAAATAAAATAAAAAATTTTACACTTATAACCCAGGAAAGATCTTGGGTTCAAGTACTTGTTATAGTAATATAGTTACGAAAACTATGGTTATACATGGAGGTGCTGTTGTCAGCGTTCACACTCAAACACCAGTTTTTCCACAAAATGAGGGAACCCATTTTCTAGAGGCTTGGTGTGCCTCAGGAGGCTATCAATAAAACTTGAATTGGCAAATTCAATAAAAATTTTTTTTTTATTTTTAAATATCAATCTAACAATTTAAGAGTAATTAAAATCTTTAATTACACAGAAGTAGACTTCCCAGCTCCCTAGGCCCAAGTTCGAGTCTGCAGACAGATAATATTTTCTGTTATTTCTGCATTTGACCAACGAGAGAACTTCCAGGAGCAAACCTAACCTCTATGAAGTGGATACCCTTGATAGGGGAAAAAACTTACTGGATGAATGTGATTTCAATCTCTTCCTTTCACAACCATTGGCCTAAGAACAGTACTAGGTTGTTATAAAAGTCCTTGTGCATGAACATAACCCTTAATTCTAATTTTAGAGAAAAAAAAAATATACATTACTGTCTCTAAAAATTATTCTTTTCATAAAATCTTATTAACTATACTTATTGAGCCTTACTAATACCATATCAAGAACTATTGAACACCATTCTTCTACCAAAGCACAGATTCACAAAATCATAATGTACCAAATGCTTCCTTCTATATTTATGTTGAATCATCGATTCATTGGTAATTATATTATTATTCATTGCCTACTGGTAAAATCTTCACATGCCTTATCAATTTATGTAATTGGGATATTACTTTCATTATGTTTAAATTAGTAAAAACTTGCTGTAATTTATTTTTGTAGAAAAAAAACAACTTTAGGTTAACAATTAAATATTTAAAAGTGTTTGTTGTAGTGTGTATGATATACATACTGACCTTGACGAACGAAAAGTAACTGTCCTTATCCTTCTAGATTTTACCAAAGCCTTTGACACCCTAGACCATTCTATTCTCCTCACGAAACTAAAAGCCCTATCTTTTTCCTCAAGCTCTCTCCTCTGGTTTCATTCCTTCCTCTATAGTAGAACTCAAATAGTATCCATACCAAACCAGCCACTTTCCTCTTCCCTTTCATTGACATCAGGGGTAGCCCAAGGTTCCAGTGTCTCTCCTACTCTTTTTTGTGCCTACATAAATGATCTACCAAATTCCATTCACCATTGTTCCTACCATCTATACGCGGATGATTTCCAGATATATCTATCCTTCCATCCTTCTGATTTAATTAAATCATTCTCCCTTATCCAAGAAGACCTTAATAGCATTTGCAAGTGGGCCTCTGACAACAAATTAAAATTAAATGTAGAAAAAACGCAGGCTATTATCATAGGTTCTAATACCCATCTGAGATCCCTTCCCCACCTCCCGATACTGTCAATGAACTCCCAACCTATTCAATTCCACCCCACAGTCAAAAACCTTGGTATTACCTTTGACCAAACCCTTTCATGGAAACCTCATATCTCCCAAATTTCTAGACGGGTTATATCCATCCTTAAGCTATTCCATTCTTCCCAGGACTCCCTTCCGAAACCTACTCGTCAACTCTTGGTTTCTTCCCTTATCCTACCCCATTTTGACTACAGCTGTGTTGCATATGGTGGCTTGACGGCGGAACTCGAGAGTAAACTAAGGAGACTAATGAACTGTTTCATTAGGTTTATCTTTAGGGTTCCAAAAGCCTCCCACACATCACATCTATATACAGAGTTAAAATGGCTTTATCCTTCATCCCGCATAAATTACTTCCTAGCCTCCTTCCTCTACCAAACCATCAATTCTCGGAATCCCTCCTACATCTATAACATCTTCCAGTTCAGATCCTCGGTCTCCTCCCGCACTACAAGATCTCGCTCCTCTGACCTGTATACTTCTTCCCATAAGAGTACATCATTTGACCACTCCTTCATTTCCCGTGCTACTTCCTTGTGGAATTCACTACCCTGTAATATCCGTAATGCTCCATCTCTGTCCACATTTAAATCCCTTCTCTTTCAATACCTCCTTTCCCTCCAGAATGATACTGACTAGCAAAACTTCACTAAAAAAAAAAAAAAAGAAGTGCATTCAGTAGATGTAAATAGGTTTTTATTCTTTCTCCTGCAATTATTGGATTTTGTAATTTTTATTTCTATTTTTGTTCTTTATTTGTAAAATTGTAAATAGTTAACCAGAGTGTTAATTTATTTTATTTCATCTTATGAAAGCTAGACTCATTGTATTTATTTATGTACATTATATTATTCTTAGGGACATCGTCCCAGAATAAAGTTTATTTTCTATTCTATTCTATTTTCTATTTATAATTTTGGGAAATTTATTACTGAGTGTCTTCAGAAAGGCAGCTTGCAGCGACATCAAGGCTTCCAACTTTGTTTCTAACTCTAGGATCCCAGGCTTCAACTTTTCCTTCCTTTGTACCAACACAAATGAGTTCATGGACTGGATTAATAACAATTTTGTGAATTTCGGAAGCTTCAGTAACCAGTGAGTTCAAAAACTGCCCTCTTTCTAAGTTAAACCGGTATATATCTGAGCTGAAAACAAAACAGTAATTAAGAAATATACTGCTATACATTGAATAATTAAATACTCATAATATATTTTGCAATATAATATACTAATACTATACCTTGCACCAACAACATATAAATCACAAGATAAATAGTGATATTTCATGTCTCTTCCATATTTTGGTATTCTCAGCTTATGATAGACTCCTCCAGCTGCATGAAATTCCACATGACGGTCATTTTGTAAAAAAACAAGCTGAAAAACATTATCTTTAAGTAAGCATAATTACCTAAATCATAATTTTAATTTGACAGGCCAAGTTTAATTACTTAGACATGAACATATCAACGATAATGGGAATGAAATAATTATCAAAAATGATAGTTAAAAAAGAGACAAAACCTATGACTTTAAAATATACTTTTTACCAAGAATTTCAAAATCTAGGATCACAGCAAAAAGAAACTTATATATATTTACAAATATTTTACCTTTGTGTAATCATCAGAAAGAACTTCAAAAGTTACTACTTCTGCATCCATACATCGTTCAAACTTCATTGACAGATTATCAACCTCATAGCATCTTATTCTTGGTTTATAAATACCAGTAGCAAGAATGTAATGTCCATCTTTAGATACACGCACACAGTTGCTAAGATCTGGCATTTCGAAGTCCTGAAGCAGTTCTATTCTCCTACGGAGGTCTGAAATGATAAAACATAATTAATAAACATCAATCATGTTACAATACTGCATAACCTTAAGGCAGCAATTAAGGTTTAAATAGCATCTTCAGTAATACTAACCGATATCTTTTTTCAGGACAGCTCTCTTTTTTCTGTCTGTCAGCCACTGAAATGGGATACAATTTAATAATTAAGATGATGAAAATATATAATCAATACCTTAAAAATAAAATGATACTTACTTCTGGCAGAGATTTTCCTGCTGTTAGATTGTAAATTTTGACATTATTGGGATCCGAAACCTGCATTTTTATTGTATAAAAAATGAACCATTAATTCAAAACAATTAAACCTTAATCACCCTCATGGATCACTTGTGCTTAAGAAGAAGGTTATATTAGTGCTAAACATAAATATATATATCGTTCAAAAGTGCTTAGTTCAACTTGTTCCATATGTAAAACTTTTAGACAAAATTCAAATAATAAAGGATTTCATTGTTTATTTTAGAGGAGGAAATATATTTTATTTAATTATTTATGAGTTAAGTAAGAAAAATTTAAAAACAATAATTTCTCTTTTCTTTCTGACTTACTTTTCAAAAGAAGTAAAAAACTTCAAACTAACACAAATGAGGCACACGTTGGTGTGTTTAATCGGGGTGGAGTTATAAACATATGGATGGAAAAACTCATTTATATGTCATGAAACAGCTTCATAAATCGTTGCGGGAAGCTGTTCTAGTTTAAATAAACAGTTTCATGAACGTATCCATAATTCTTACTAGATCGTTCTCCTTACTGACCGACCTGTTCCTGTATCTATTTAATCTTGTGTTCATTCCTTCATTCCAAGGGTCCACTAAACAATAAAGTTCAACCCGCCCTGGTGGGATTCGAACCCATCACCCTTGTACCCTTGTATGCACTGAGTCATTAAACCCTATATTGTTTTTAATATCAATATTAATTTGCATAGAAAACTGAACTCATGAAAAATATTTCCTATGGAAATGTCAATACATAATTACGAGCATTTGCGGAATATTAAGATGGGTGTTAGTCATTGGCCAGCCCAGCTAACTACCATCTCAAGATCCCAAGGTGGAGGAAAGATATTTAGACCCAAACCTGTTTATACTTAGGAGTCCACAAAGGTGAAAACGAGCGTATAGCCACGAAAATAGTACTGATGACTGGAAAGAAAGGGAGGGTGATAAACAAATCAAATTTATCTTGAAGTTATTCGAGAGAAAACCCGGTTGGATTTCAGAGAGTCGTCTGATGTTCGGTATTATAATGATCATTTAATGGTCCGCCAGTTTCTCGCATTTATTCTGGAATGATTGAGGAATGAAAAACAGTTATAAGAAAACAATCAACTGCCTTACCTTTATTACCAATTAATCTAATAAGGTTCATAATTGTTTATTTTTAATACAAAGTATTATTTTTAATACATAGTATTATTGATGTAAGGTAGAAGGGACTCCTAAGTATAAACAGGCATGGGTCCTGCATCGCCGACGTCTCCTACATCACCATTATCTAGCGGTCCGTCAGTTGTCTATGCAAATTAATATTGATATTAAAAACAATATAGTGTTCAATGACTGCGCGCCTTTATGCAAGGGTCTCGAATCCCATCAGGGCGGGTTAAACTATATTGCTTGGTGTACCCTTGGAACGTATCTTCATCTTCCCAGTCTGGCTAGAATAGAAGTGTAACCTGTATGATATCCCGTCCTTCCTGTTCTATTTGGAGTACATAAGAACATTAACCCCCAATAAATAACAAAAACAAGCTCGACAAGAGGATAGAGCAATATGTCTTTTTTAAAGCTTTGTGGCTTGGCTTGAAAGCTCCGAACCCCTGTAAAAATTAAGAAAACTCAATATTCTGAGATCACCACTTCAGCCAAACTTAGTAAAAGATTTTTCGAAAGTACTACCTTCTTTTTATAATTAATTGTAGTCTCATGTTTTTACATTAGGATGTCAAAAAGTACAGCCCCTCCTAAGACCAGAACTGCTTCCTCAGATACAATCATATTGGCATTCGTAAACCACATTAGATACCCACTGAGACGATGTCAACCTGTTCTTATATCACTGCGTGGGGTTTGACTCTTGAAAGGCACAGAAGCTTCAGAATTCTTATCTTCACTCCTTCATAAATCAAACACAAAAGCCGCCTCCTACTCTCCTGAGCTCATATTTTGGGCCACTTTAAGTTTTAGATAATCTATGTCGTCACATTTATGACTATTCACAACCTAATAGCAAGAAGGTAGGTCAGTACCTCACTTGGAAATATTCAAGTTAGCACTCTGTATGCTTTATATTTTCTGAGTTGTACCCAATATCTTGCTGGCACAACGTTCAGTTTCCTCTTGGGCACCGGTTCTGCTGATGTTGATTTAACCACAACGGCCAAATGCAATACCAAAAGGCTAATACAAGTAACTCTGTATCTGTAAGCAACTCATAAAAATAAGTTTAGTATTAGTCAAAACATAGATACTAAGAGGGGGGGGAGGTCTCTTCTCTATTCCGCCTTCTATTTATAGTTTCACCTTAATTTAACGGTTCTTCCTTGGGCGTATAATTAAGGCTTATAAGTTCCTGTCAAAATTAGAGGTTTTTTGATCCGGTGGCAAGATTATATACCTCTCCTCCAAAGTTCTCAGCAATCGCAGCAGGGTATCAGCGGTTTTCTTGACTCTGGAGGAGCCATAGTCATAGATGGCTTATCACTGTATTCTTGGAGGCTCGTTACAATCAGATTCTGCAGCTCAAGAGCATCATCAGTAGGAAGCATATTCCGCTATATAACTTAGTTTATATCCATGTCCCCCGTCCCTTCCAGAGTAATCTCAAATCTTTTTGAGTACTTCTGATCCAGACAGTCACATATCTTTTGTAGGCGTTCCTGAATATAGGGGATTGTGTTTCTCATGACCGGATATAGAATCAATCCCTGGATCCGATCATTTCGTACCTATCCACAAAATTTAACAGGTTTCCGGTATCTCATGGAGGACCAGGTATAAAACCTACATGGCATTTCTCACAAATATTTCTTTAGTAGCGTATTATTTCAAAGTCTACAGAATGGTGGTGAAACTGAAACATTGAAGAATGAATTGAAACATTTTAAGTTAGAAATATAGTTATTGTTTTATTTTTTTAATAAAGTGTTTTTAAATTAAGTATTAATATAGTTAAATTTAGACAAACAAATTAATTGAATAAATTAATATTTTTGAGATCAATCTTGTTACACTTTTACTATATTGTTAGTTTTTCTGAATTTGACTTACCGGTAATAACATAATAATATAATTTTGAAACTGAACTATAAGAGGAAACTATTTTTAATGAAAATGTAATCAAAAGTAAGAAGTCTTTAATAATTAATAGTCCATATACAATTTTTAAACATTTAATGTAAAACAATTTAATTGTAATGTACTTCGGTAAGGTCTATAGGCGAGGGAGGTACGCTTGTTGGCACTCCTCCACAATATTGATTTGTTTTCCACTCTCATGACAGAATGAAGGTTGCAATTCGGATCAAAGTTTAGAGTTAATCTGTAAGGGTTTTCGAAACATAAGTTAATCCAGCGGTAAGTACACAATTTTGTTAAGAAATTAATGTTTTAATAAAGGAAAAAAAATATTTTCTCAGTGATTAATTAAAAATGATAGAAATTTTATAATATTCTTGAATATAATAATTTATGATTGATTTTATGCGTGTGGTTTCAGTTTTTTTTAAACTAAAACATGTAAGATTATGTAAAGATTAATTAAGATTGCAATTAAAAAAGTATAATGTGTTAGATTAATTAAATACTTTGGATGTGTCTCACCTAATTTCTGTTTTCATAAAAACATGGAATCATCCGACACACACCTGGCTTCTTTTAGTTTAAACAACCTGTTAACGCTACTTATGTAACAGGAACATCCAAACCAGATTATCATAATTTCAATCCTCCTTTTTCAATTTCGTATAATAATAATAAATAATTGCTATAAAATAAATTTTTAAAATATTAGTTATTTTCATTTAATTTTTTTGATAGTTAACTAAGTATTAATATTCTTTTATTTTTATTATTTTAGTTAATCTTTCTTTTATTTTTTATCCGATTAGATGAGTTTTCCTACTTATCATTTTATATTATAATTACTATTCTTACTTATTCGAAAATCATTATTAAAATACACCTAATTTAAAACTGCCTAGCTAACTATAATTAACTATAAAACTTCATTATTCGTGAATTTGACTAACCAGGATGAAAAAAAAAAAAAAGTATATCTAACGAAATTAAATCGCTGTGAATTTACAGAAAACCACAATATATAATATCTAAATGTATTAAGTTCTCAAAATTTAAATGATAAATAGTGAAAGAAAAAAGAAAACACTATTCAAAAATTAAATATTAATGAATCAAGAAAAATATTGTTCAGTAAAATAAAAAGAATATTAGAGCGATTTAAAAGTGATTTCGAGTGTGAATATTAATTTTTAGTGAAAATATTGAAAACAAATTTGCTAATTAATTTATCTATCATCCAACTATTTAAAAACTTTTAAAGACTTTTTTAAAGATAAAATTCAATTAAATTATTTATTTCTAAGTAGAATTTTCGTGGATTTCGTTGAACAGAAAATATTAAAACTATAGATATGGTTTTGAGGAAACGTCTTTTAGTTTTCCCAAATTCATCTTAATCGATATTTTTCTGTTAAGTTCAGCTACTCTTGGTTGAAAACCGGCTGATATAACTCAAAATGAGGTTTCTGTTAAAGTTTGGTGGGAACATCGCCCCGTTATAACATCTTTATTAGGTTATTGTAAATAATTAAAAAATTAAGTTAGGTCATGAAGCTTATATCGGCATTCTCAGAGGAAGATTTTTCAAAAAAAAAAACAAAAAACTACTTACTTTTAAAAGTCCATACAAATTTCATGAAGAGATTCATTCCGCGAAAATAGTTCCAGAAATTACCTATGCTGATTAAGTGTGGTTAATCATTTTTGTTAGTGATACAAGGTGACAAGTATTACCTTATGTTTGTTGAACGCCACTATGAATTTCTAATAAGTAGGATAGTCGAGTTATAAAATAGATTGAGAACCTAATCCAACCTGTATTAAGGTTATATAAATATTATTTGTTTGTTTATTTATTTATAATGATGAAATTAATTATAAATTATTTCGTTGATCTTTATTTATATATTTAGCTCATTATTTCCATATTGGAAGAATACGGAATTTCGTTGAGCTAAGATACCCGAATATCGAAAAAATAAGCTAAATAGATAAAATATATATTGCTTCATTCATTAATATGAGACACACATTTCAAATATTATATAATTCTTCTTAATAATTTCAGATACCATTTCCAAATAAATTCAAACAACTGTGGGTGAAGTCACTGATTAAAAACATAAAATGTTTTTTAGTACCCCCAAATCTGGCGCAACGGCTTACAATTTAAGTATCTGTGAGGATGCCAATGAAGCACTTTCAACAAGTGTCCCAACCGATAAGTCCGATTTGCTTCCTTACGATAAAGTAAGGAACGAAAGCCTTACAAATTTTCAATATAGTTTGAGTTCCTCAGAAAATGACATAAGGATGGGTGAAATAATGATGGAATTAAGCTCCGGTCCTACAATATTGCCTGGGAAAACAGATAACAATAAGAAAGATGAAACGGAAATATCTGACAGGTTACGTAATATAATTGAAGAGGTAGAAGCAATAGCTTCTGGTTCCAACAATGATAAGAATACTTCATTACCTATGAAGATGATAAGTATTTCAAATGATATGACTTCAGGCTACCCTTATAATGGTGACTTGGATCTAACAAGTGAAATGGAATCAATAATCGCTGCTGCAATAGAAAAAAAGGATGATAGCAATCACATAATTACATTAAACCTAACAGACACCATTAGTGATTCAGTTGACAAATATGATTTCGATTTACCTAATAAACTTTACAACTTCATAGCAGAAGCTACAGAAGAAATGGACAGAGAAGGTATGTGCTTTGTCACCAGTTGTGAGAGAGAAAATCAGCACAGCGAGTTATCTAATTTGGTCGCAGATGCAATAGAAAAATTAGAACTGGAAGTCGCCAGAACTGGTGATGCTGTTAATAAAAACCGATTCGATGGCTCTGATAATTACTCCAGTATTATTGCATTAGACTTGGGATCGACGAGCGTTTATCTCTCATCTAGCGACATAACTTGTAGAGATAATAGAGGGAAAGGTAAGTGTACAGAAATTATTAAAATAAATTACATACTACTTTTGTGTGTCACATTTATACAATTCTTTACTTTTTATGTCGGATCGGTATGGAAGTTATTTATCCTTCCTTTCCTAATAAGAAATTGACCTCCACTGACCATTATTTATTGAGGTTTGTGTTTATCTCTTGAGTGAGAAGTCGCTAGTATCAACCTAATGCTATGATAATGTTTAAACTCACTGATAACTCCCCCCTGAATGGGATAGTCCCATAAGGTAACCATTTCCTGCAGCCATCCTCTGTCCGACAAAAAGAGTAAATATTCAAAGATTAACCTTTTCTAAGCCTGCAAGTGGAAACATATTAGCAACAAATTGTATGTCAGTTTCTATCGATTATTAAAAATATTAATTACAAAAACTCTAATCAACTAATAGAAAATAATAACTGATTGGCAGATACCTATCTTTACTGGAACGGGCTAAAATCATTGAGTAACATTTTGAAAATTCGGTGGTTGTTGATAAAGAGAGCGAAAAATATTGAGTTTGAAGAAGAAATAGGTCAATGAGAGAAAAAAATGTGAGATATTTCGTTTAAACCGAGGGGTGTAGGGGTTCATTCACGCAAGTGGTCTCCCTCTCAGCTCTGAAAGGGTTAATCAACTAGTTATATTATTTAAAAAAATAAGATTTGATCCAAGCTACCACTTTCTAAGGATTTTGAATAAACTATTTAGCTATTTGCATTATTAAAATTATTCATTAGTACATATTTTTCATGATCTTCAAACAATTTTTAACCCTTTAACAGGCAGGCCAGGAATTTTTGAATACAATTCTTCTTTTTTTTCCCTTTGAATGGCTATAGCCACGCTAACCCCCACACATGTATCATGAAATTCAAGTTTGAATAAAGGATATTAGACGATAATGAGTAGGATAATGCGTCGGATATTATGTCATTTATTGAGCAAAAGGCATTAAATATGTGTATCCTCCAGGATACATTGCCTGTTAAAGGGTTAATGTTTATATACTTCTAAAAAAGGCATTTAAAGTATTTTACAATTAAACATTTAATTATATTCCTAAATTAATCAAATTAGTAAATAAATATTTGTTATTACATTAAGATTCTTCCGTTGTTTCAGATACAGATGGGAAAAAAAAGTACGTTTGTCATCATTGTTATTCCAAATGGAGTAATTACTACATGGTTAAGTCTCACATTGTGTGGAACCATATTCCAGATATCGAAAAAAAACTAGTATATAGAATCGGACCGAATCAGACAAATGTAAACACGCTGAACAGAATATTTGAAAATTTTTACAAATTAAAGAGAAGAAAGCATTACTTCTCTCCATTCAAATTTCGCATAATGTTTAAAAAAAGAAAAATAAAATATTACAAGTGTCGGCAATGTGAATTTAAAACACCGAAAGAGTATGATATGAGAAAACACAAATCTGAAGTACATAATAAATCAAAGCATCAATGTTTATATTGCGATTATTGCAGCACTACGCAATCGTGTCTAGTGAGGCACGTAATGGCCAGACATACTAAAGAGAAACCCTATAAGTGTACGTCTTGTGATTATAGTGCAACGCAGCACATAACTTTACAAGAACACGTAATGGCAAAGCACTCATTCGAAAAACCACATCAGTGCCCATACTGTGACTATGCCAGCGTTCAGAGAAGCATTTTGAAGGATCATATAAAAGCTAAACACACTCTCGAAAAGAACCGCCAATGTTCCAAATGCAGTTTTGCATCAGTTTCATACGCTACGTTGAAACGACACATAATGGCGAAGCATACACATGAGAAACCATATAAGTGTCAACAATGCAATTACTCTGCAACACAGTCAGGCCAGCTGAGAAAACATGTTATGGCAATACACACACTCGAAAAGCCGTTTCACTGCTCATCTTGTCCTTTCAAAGCAACGCAATCCCACTCACTGAAGTTACACCTACAAAGAAAGCATTCCAAGGATCTCAGCAGTTAGCTATCGTAAACAGTATAATAGAGAAAAAAACAACAATTCTCTATTAAAAGAACTGCGATTGTAACACCTTTTTAGCAGTAGGATGCAAGATCTTAAAAAAAAAAAAAAAAAAAAAAGAAAGAAAAATCAGTTATTGAGTTGTGTAGTAAGACACAGTTTTTGAGAGGGTGAGGAAGGGAAAAAAATACAGGTTTATGAAAAAAGTAATGTGCGGATTGATATTTTTCTCACGTAAGCAGAATAGAACAGATCCAGATTGGAGCATAAGATAAGGTGGATTTAATTAATACAAATTGAAAAAAAAATTCTGTTTGAGGTAAAAAATATAACATATTCTAATAGAAAAAATACTGATAAATGAAAAATTGCAGGGTTGAATGCTCTCTTAACTAATTATGTTTCGAAAGTACGACATTTATTGGTCATATGTATATATATACATTATATGCCATATATATCGTCTCAAGTTAATTTGTTTACACACTCTTACATATATTAAGCGCCTATGATATTTAGTATACATAATCAGATGTAGTAGGTCACAGTCCGTTTTTTATTCACTACAGTTATATCAATGGTCTAAGCATCAACATTAAGCTATTGCTATTGTAAAATAAGCCCTTATGCCTTCAAAGAACTAAAAGTATTTTATATCTGAAGCATTATTTATTTTATATCTGAAACCGTATTTTGTATTTGAAATACTGATTTAAATATGCATTTTGAGTCACATACAAGCAACTCTGAGGCAAATCGCTACTTGGAAAATAATTTTTTTTAAGAATTTAGGGGTATTGACAGTAACATTTTGTATTTTTTCTAACATCGACCTCAGAAAACAAATAAGACAGTCAGGTGGTGAGAGAATGCTCCCTTCAAAAGCAGTTCTTCCCATTACCATCAACCCGAGATCAGCCTCGAGTCCGAATCGGTGTTAAGAGTTAATAAATGATCTATTCTTTAGTTTGATCGTTGGATTCATTGCAATCATCTAATAGCCAATGATAAAAAATATTGAAATTTTGGTAGTATTTTTTTGGGTTTGCATCGAACTAACAAGTCTAGCCGATGCTTTAACAAATCACTAACAGTTATTTACTGTATATTTTATGAAACATAAATTTCGAAATTATTTTTACACGATCAAACCATGAGGACGTTATTTTTCAAAACTTTATCAGTATCTGATAGATTAAACTGTAAAGAAAAATTGTCGGTCTTATATTCGAAGTTGATCTAGGAAAATTTAAAATGTAACCCAAACTCTTGAATTTAAAGTAAATTCTTACAAGAGGACGTTTTGACTTCAAACTCTCAGATTTGAATGCCAATTTTTGTGTGGGAAGTAGGGACATATAACAGTGCATAACTAGTGACATAGCCACCCATGAGCATAGGGAGCCGAGAAAAAAAAAAAAAATGAAAATCACGTTAACATTTTTGAAGTTGAGACTTGGCATTTTCAGGGTTCAACCGAATAAAATAGTAATGGTTTCACTAACCAGCGTGTATTCTGCTTTCTATGCATGTATATAACATTGGGTTTACTCCAGATTTTAGTGGACGAAAACTGGGGTCAGTTTTCCATGTGAAAAACTGTCCACAGATTTACAGCAGATTTCATCGGAATTTTGTAACTTTTTTTTTTTAGTTTTTGAGCACCCTGATGCCGGGTCGTGTTTTGAGTATAACGAAAGTATATTTATTTTTAATAGTATACAAAACTACAATTTTCCGTGAAAGAATAATTTCTCTATCTTGACTGAGAGCTAAGGAAAAAAAAAAAATTAAACGTGATTCTCATATTTTTTTTTCTAGGCTCCCAATGCTCATGGGCGGCTATGGCACTAGTTTTGAACTATTGTAGGTCCCTACTGCCCACACAAAATTCGGCATTCAAATTTGTGAGGAACAAGTCAAAAAGTCCCTTTGTTTATTCCCTATTCTACTTCCATGATGAGTGAATTAATAGGGTTCATATTAATAATAAGTTAAAACTGATATTTGAAGCGTAGAATTCCAAAATCAGCTAAGTCCACTTTTGAAAATTGTTCATAGCTGGACAATAAAGGCAAAAGTCAAAATGAAATAGGAAGGGGCATTATTAACAAGATTTTACAGGGACTAACTCGTTTTCAAGAGTGTAACTGTCTGTCTGTTAACTCTCTTAAGAATTATTTTTTTGTTACTCATTTATTAAAAAGAAAGTAATGTTATTCATTAATATTTCTAAGATTATATTTCCAATTCAAGGTCAGACTAGAGTATAATGACAATTAATATTAATAATTATACAATATTATTATTATTGTTAAATGATTGTACATACTAATGTAAATATATACCTATTTGAAAAACATGTACCATGTATCCTTGCTTTGATCCTTGATCTAAACTGAGATAATCCGGGTGTCTGGGGGTGTCCCACAGAATTCATCAGACAATGCATGTACCATGATTAACACAAATCACAGGCGGCAATTTTTTTATTATAAAACCTTTCATCCAAAGAAAGTCTAGTAGGAAAACTATTTTTTAAAAAATCTGGAAATTGGACCTATTTGGAATTCTACACTTCAATTATTTATGTAAGAAAATAAAGATTTTTTTTTTTTCCTTAGAGCGTCAGTACTTAAATTTATATCGAAGAATTAAGTTGTTTAATGTTTAAAGAACATGGCTGATTATTAGTTGAATTAATATTCCTTTTTTATCTGAAAGGCTGTTTTTGTTTATGTTTCTATATACATTATCATAATAAATGTTGAATTATCAAATACTTTTTTTAAAGTAGGATATAAGTTAGCTTTCTTTTTTTTTTTACTCTCAGCTTAAATATCATCTTCCTAAAAAGTATCTTTAATTTGTTTATTTCATCTCTCTTATTTTTTTCCTTAAATACATTCTAAAATAGGGAGATAAACTTATACCCGAACAAACACAGTATAAAAAAATAAAAATGGACATATATATTTTTCCTTTTAAATAAAGGGTACAAAGTAAAGAGATTTTAACTACAGGGTTAGAAAAATGATAACAACAAAAACAAGTGTTCTAGGTCCAATCATTATAACTATGGATATTTTGAAAGATCTCCATTTTGTGATGACATGAAGACTTCTTTTCGACTTCCCAAATCTTTTGAAACTACAGGTTACTAAGGTGCTTTATAATTACTAGGGTATTGCAGCAAAATTATGTTTATTACTAGTTTTAAAAATGTTTGGTATAACTTGAAAATTAATTATTTAATTTTATAATAAGAATGTTTTGTTTTAAAAACCAAGACTGATATTTAAGCCCCAGAAAATAAAATTAATAGATGTGAATGACATTATATTGTAGAGCGTGAATGACAACTAGAATTGAGAACAGATAGATGAAAAAGCCTCCGGCACTCAAAATGAAAATTGATAATTTAATCCACCATTATTTAAAAAAATTAATTAATATGATTCATCGAAATAAAATAAATAAGATCCAAAATCAATAAATTGCTAAATTTTTAGGGATTTTAAAAACATAGACATCCAATAGTTAGATTTTTTATTTTACACTATTTTTATTTGTTGTGATTCCTAAACTATGCATAAATTTCCACATGAAGTTACGAACAGTTAGCTGAAATTCAACAGGATTTGTGACCATCAAACTCCATATAATGGAAGGAGTTATGAATACTGCCGCAAAGAGCAATTATAAGATGAAGCTTAGTAAAACTAAATAGTGGTATGGGGAGGGTTCAGCAGAAACAAAGCCAGAGGGACCCTAAACCCCCCTCCTGCTTCCAAATTGTTCTGTATTTCTGAGAACAACCAACCTATGCTATTAACATTTACTGTAACCTGAAGAATAGCATACTAGGTTTCAGCTTCCACTGGCTCAGGAGACTAAAAGCTTCCAATAGGTCCTTGATAGATCTGGAACCTTATCAAGAAGAATAAACATCAATGATATTTTACTAATAATAGTTTCTTATCACTAAATATCAGACAGTCAGTATATAGTACTATCAATAAATAGGGAGGAACATAGCCTTGTGGTAACGCACTTGCTTAAGTGTTACCCTTAAAAACTGATCAACTGATTCCAAGTTTCAAATCAGACTCGTGTAGGATGGAATTAATTCTGAGCAATTTTCAATTAATTTTAAAATTTCTTCCTCCGTTCACCTCAAAAAATGTGTTCCACCCAACTTTATCTCAGAGATTCGTCAGTTCTTGGATTCTACTACCTAAAAGTAGTTATAAAGCAATTTTATTTTATAGAATTTTGTTATTTGCTTAATACTGTTACATAAATTATTAGTTTTACTAGTCCAGTACAATCAAATCATTAAAATAATTTATTATAAATAAAAAGCAATTATGAGACCAACTGATTTATGGATGAGAAAGTGGTGAAATTTCTAGGGTGTTACCTGAAATAACAAAATTATTACATATTGATGTTCAATTAATATAAATCATATATATGATAGTTGTGATATTACAGCACAAGTTGATGTAAGGATACTTTTTTTAACTCTATAAAAATTTCTAGAATTTTTCATGATCAAACATTCATTAATTAGATCTATTTTACAGGAAAAACAAAATGTTTCTTTACAATATAACAAAAAATAAAAAATATATAGATATCTATATACATGTTGCCAACCTGGGGTAAGTTTATAAAAATTATTACAAAAATAATGTTACTATAAACAAATAAATGTTAAACAAAACTTTTGTGTGATTTCAGATGCTACTCTATACGAAGTGGCACTAAAAGGTGATGCAAAAGAAGTTGTTTGAGGTGAGAGAAGGATCTAAAAAACATTAATATATTGAATTTGTACAAAAAATGTAATAAGCTATGAGCCTTATGAGAAGAAAAATGCTTTTCTTTTTTTGTTTTAGGGGTCAAAAATCATTTGGATGAGGCTAGTTTGGAATAAATAATTAGTATTTTCTCTAAAGGATATTACTTTTATTAGTTGTTATACATGGAGTAAGGTAATTTTGAACAAAAATACACTTAAAAACATTTTATTCATAACCAAAAGCATGAATAAAATAATTACCAACTATAATTTAATTAAGAAAAAAAAAGTAGTTACCTAACTGTTACATGAACAGAATCTATCATTTAATCATTTGAACTGGTGTTTCTGTTCATCATTTCGTCAACATTTTTTTCTACAAATAATAGATCCCAGATTTATTTTATTTATTTATTTTTTATAATCCCTCTTCACTGTGTTTTCCAGGAAAGAGATAGATATATTGTGCATATAACATATATAAAATATATTACCAGCTAATAAAATAATACAGGGATTTCTCAATAAAAAAAGTTTAAAATATAGTTTTATGTTCCAGGAAATCAAATAAAGTGGCGTAATCATAGCTGAAATGGCAAAAAAAATAAAATAAAATAAATATATAGATATAATCAAATCATCAAGAAGTATTTTCATTCAGAAGAGGCAACAAAAATATTTACTGCAAAATTAATGTTTCTGATAATATAACACTTAATGACAGATGAAGAGAAAATAAAATTGAGCATATAAGAATTATCAACTTTAATTAAGAATGAATTGGAAGGTGGTAATAGATTAAAGAATTGTGATGTTTCATTAATGAGTATATTTAAGCCAATCGACAATCTAGTGTTATCTCATGTATAATTACCTAGATGAATTTACTATATTATGTTTTTAAATTATAAATTTAATTTTTCTAACATTAAAAATAAAACAAGTTTTCTATAAAAAAAAAAACAAAAAAAAACATTTTTTAAGGAAAACCTTATTTACTAACTAAAAGGAAGACAAAGGGATTCTATTATTTCTCCAGAATATGAATCCTAATATTTTAATACTAGCTTATTCCAAACATATTTACATAAATAGAAAATAATTTGGTTACATTTAATACATTTTTATTTTTGAAACAATGTTGAAAACCCACCTCTTTGTTCAATTTATCCATACCTTGTAGGATTAAAATTTTTTTCCTGAAGAAAATAAATAAAGTGTAAGAAATATGTCCTAAATCAACATGGAATGTCAGACAGTTCTGCTAGCTTTGAGTTTCACGCCAACCATATCTTCATATTTGGAACTAAGAAAAAGAAAAAGTTCATAAATATGCTTTGGAACATTCATCAAACCATTATTGATAAGTACTGTTACTGCAGTGAGAGCTTCGGATACATCTTCCTCTTCGAAATTAAAATCATCTCTAAGCCAAACTTTTAGCCAAGAAGATCGCAGTTGAGGGTATGAAGGGGCTGCACTCATCATTAATCTAGAAAGCTCCATGTCCCCTCTAATCAACCCATAGAAAAATCCTAATACAACACACATAGGTGTATTAAACTCTGGGTAGGAATCTCTATAGTAGACGGAGTACTGGGCTGCATACTGGACAGCTTCAAACAGTTTTGTTGACATCTTCTGATCCCCTTTACAAAGATCAGATATTCTCTTGTTTAAAACAGCAAGATATACTTCATTCATCTTCTAAATCTGCAACAAATATAATTTTTTTTTAAATCCAAAACTGATTAAACCCAAAAAACTCATACATTAGAATGATAGTAAGTACAAAGCCAGTCAATATAATGCTCCCCTCCACTCTACACAAAATAATGCCTGATACCAGTATCAGGATGGAGGTGATGAAGAATAGGGAGGGCTTTTATTTCAATGAATAGGATCACACTGTTGTGGACGTCAGTCTACTTTGTCCTAACTAACTAACCTTATAAATTGATAGGGATCAGTTTTTTCACAGTACTCGAGGAAATATTTTGTCTGAACAAAGTAATTGATATAATCTCTGTAAATGAAACTAATAGTTCACTATGGGTGAAAATTGTCCTTTGTTCAGGAAATCTATGTATGCATTTGTAAATATTGGATCGATCTACTGAAGACAATTTTTTTTTTTTTTTAATATTGACTTTATTGCTGAAGGCAAAAGCTTGACATATCAATACCTAAAGCCGTGGTCACACTAGACTGTTTAGCAGCCCCTACTAACCAACTGCTGGTAAATATTGCCATCAGCAAGCGCATATAAAGGGTTCACATTATAAGTAAACAGCCGCTAGTACAATTGTTGTTGATGACTTGAAAACACTATGTGTTTGTGTGTGTGTGCAACATGTCATCTATAGGTGTGAGTCGTGACGTTTTGAGACATGTATTCAATATTGGAGTTAGAGAGTGGTTTGAACAGATGTTGAAACAGAAGAAAAGGCGTTGGTGGGTTAGATCCTGGACATTGAAAAGAAATGATCTGGGGGTATCAGCAAGACTTTTTAAGGAATTAGAATTGGAAGATCCATCATCTTATGCGAACATTTTAGAATGTCAGTTCCTCAATTTAGAGAGTTATTCAGAAAAGACACCAAATTCCGTCAGGCAAGTCCAAGTAAAACAAAACTAGAAATTACTTTACGGTATCTAGCTACTGGAAACAGTAAGTCTTTGGCCTACCAGTTTAGAGCTCCTCATAACTCAATTTCAGTGTTCGTTCCAGAAGTATTGAGCGGCATTTACGAGGTTTTATGGCAATTTATTAAGGTACAATATATAATAATATACCAATGTAATGTAAATATACCGCTTGTGAGCTACTAGGGGTTCACATTGGCTGGTTGGTGTTAGCGAGGAGATCACATGACAGGTAGGCAGCGCTAAAAAGTTGAACATCTTCTACTTCTGATTGCGGCTAGTAAACACTAGCCCACTGGCATTCACCAGTTGCTGGTTCTGGATCAGACCAGGCTGCTTGTTAGCAGTATTACTAGCAGCTGCTAAACAGCCTAGTGTGACCATGGCTTAAGACATGAAAGTTAACCTATCAGACAAGTCATTTCCAAAATCAATAACTTATTTGGAACCTCTGAGAACCAATATATATAAAAAAAAAAAAAAAAAATCGATGAACATTATTGATTAAAGAAAAAAAAAATGAGCCATTTTTAAGTTTTTGTTCTTGATGCGGATTGAAATAAGCAGCATGAAGAATAAATATTCTAAATAAATATAATACAAATCACTAACCAATACCAGAGTTTTCTTAGTCGATTAAATAAAACAACACATGCATCTGGGCATAACTCAAAACTTTCTTCTGGTTTAAATAATATTTTTATTTGGTCAGTACAGAGTACTATCAAATTGTAATAATTTATTCTTCAGGGTTGAATTTTTTTTTGTCAAATAATTACTTTTATATAGGTAGTTTCAAAAACGTGAGTACATCTCTTGTGACAAAAAATTCGATTATAAGATCTACTGTTGTGGGATCCATTCTCTGATAGTGTCACTAACAGTCCAAATTAAATTTTCAAAATACAGACCAACCC
Organism: Euschistus heros; assembly: GCA_003667255.2. Classification (NCBI taxonomy): domain Eukaryota; kingdom Metazoa; phylum Arthropoda; class Insecta; order Hemiptera; family Pentatomidae; genus Euschistus; species Euschistus heros. The sequence goes on from RCWM02000249.1 coordinate 1,379,391, forward strand.
TGTGGTAGTATATTCTTTGGTAAGCTTGCTTTAAGTAATTCGAAGTTTTTTTTTTTTTTTTTTTTTTTTGGGGGGGGGGGGCTTAAATTAATGCTATATTATGTTGATTTAATACTAAATGTAACATAAAATCATGATTCAAGCAAAACCAAAGGCTAATAACAAACAGAAAATTACCATAGAAACAATACATAACAACCATCTGATGAATCTTCAAAAATTTTCTCATAAGTTATTAATGAGTTGGGGTTTGACAACAGATATATGATAAAGATTCTACAAGAGAAGTGTAATAGATTTTTGTAATTGAGTTAAAACCAATGGGCATCTAATAGTACGGATGTAGACTAATAACAGTTTAAATCATTATATCTAATAATTAGTGTTGCAGAGAACAAATAAGCAGACAGTATTTTACTCGCTCATACTTCATCCCCTTGAATAATTCGAGATTAAGTTATTTGCCAAAAATCTACTGACTACATAGACCATATACCATATACTCTTTTTATACCACATTTTTAGACAATACACACAACTACCAGAATATTTAATATCAAATGGGTCCAGAACTCAATTTGGATATCATACTTATCTAATTATAATAAATCTTTTAAAAACGTTTTCAAACACCAGAAGGAAACAAAACTAGATATTGGAATCCAGGAATGCAACCATGTTATTCACTCACTAATTAGAATAAAACTCCCAGCATCTTAAAATTAAATTGAAACCACAGTCAATGAAAAGATCTTCGATAATTATAACCAACAGTAAGGTCTGTTAAAAATTAACAGATTGTATAATGTAATTTCAATGAGATTGAAACATACAAAAATACTATAGTAAATAGCTTTTATGGTTAGTGATCACAAACAAAAAATGGCTTGTCCTTATATATAGTAGCGTAGATTAACTTAATGACCATAATGTAAATACGCTCAACAATTTTTGTTAAACTTACACTTGCTAATGGCACAGTGATGGTTCAGAGAAATAGCTGAAAGAGTAGGTTTACAAATATCGTTCGAAAAAACGGAGTTGATGACTACGGATAGAAACTCTCAGGAAAAAATGGTTAAAACAAAATATGGGGAAATCAGGGTCACAAAGAGCTTTAAGTATTTGTGAGAAATTATTTGTAGTAATGGGTCTGAGAAAAGGGGTATGGAGAGGTTGGTAAACACGGAAAGACTCAGCTTTGCCACCAGTAGCCTATACTGTAAAAAGGGTCTTTCAATAAGAGCGAAGCTTAGGCACTACAACACGGTTGTCAAGCCAGTCATTCTGTATGGAATGGAGACTGCTTCTCTTCCTAGCTTAAGGAAACTTTTGGGAGTAGAGAGGAGGATCTTGAGGAAAATTTATGGGCCAATAAAATTATCAGATGGATATAGGTTGAGGCCTAACAGAGAATTATACAGAGAAATGGATGACCTGGAAACGGACATTAGGTTTAGGAGACTACGTTTCAACGGCCATATGGTCAGGATGAACCAGAGCAGAATAAATAGGGAGATCTTTGGGGAAATGTGGGCATATAAAGGGGTTGGGGGGTACATCGGACAGATGAAGAAAGAAATGGAGAAATTGGGGATTTAAAGTCAAGACTGTTTCGATAGGGATAGATATAGGGAAAAACTAAGGGAAATAAAGGCCCTTGTGGGTACCAAAGAGGTGAGTGGGAGGAGAGTATGGAGCGAGGAAGAAAGAAGGATGCAGTCTGAAAGAATGAAGAAGAAGTGGGAGAAGCAGAGGGGGAGGGTGTATGGGGAGAGTTGGGAGGAAATGATATTCACGTGGTCTCCAAGACCGTTTCGTTTAAAAAAAAAAAAAAATATATATATATATTATATTAGTTTCAAACCCCAAATGATACAGTTCAACTGTTTAGTTTCTAGCAAGTTCTGAGCATCTACCAAATACAAATTTGAAAACTGTTGTTTTAAGCAGAAATACATTTGTTTATGGCAGGCAAGCAGGTATTCTTAATACTGTTCACAAAAAAATTGCTCTATTTGAAGCTAATTAGGAACACTTTTAATATTTCATAATATATTATGTTAACAGCTATATAATGGTGTTAACACAAAATACAGAATTTTTATTATAATTTTTGAAATGTGTGTACTATATGATTAGATCAACATTACAGAATATACTATATTTATATTAGAAAAATTGTATGTAACAAAAAACTCCATACAAGTTCACCTACCTGGCACAAATAAAAATTTAAAGTATAACATTAGGTTTTCAAGTTAAATTTAAATTTAATCATTCAATCTTTTTAATCAGTATACAAACAAAGCTATAGAAATAGATAAGATAAAGTCAAGTACCCTACATAAAGGAGGATATTTGCAAAATTAAGTGTATAATCCAAACTAATTATACACAACATGTCTAGTCAAATGTGAAAGTTCTAAGTCACAAAAACCTACCTAAGAAAGACGAAAATATCAACTCCATTGGAATAAGACTTACTATTTTTTGTATGCAAATTAATGTTAATTGACATACATAATGAGCAATTACGTATAAACTCATACTTACAATTTAAAAGTAAATATATATTTCAATAAACGCTGTAACATCAATACTGCACCATAAAATCACTCAAAAAGCTAGAACTTCCACCCCATTGGAACAACAAACTACTCTCAGAAATACAAAAACAAACAGTGAAGGTAACTTACCAAAGAGGTAATTCAAAAATAACCCTTAACCACAAAAGACTGGCTTTTAATGTTGTGACATACTCTTTACAGTACGGATTCTAAAACTATGTATGCTTATAATTTTTAAACATTATATTTGTGACTTATAAGGTAATTAAGATAAATATATTATTATTTTCATGTTTATTAGTAATAATTATATACATTGTTTAGCTCTATATGTCCTGAACAGCGACGGTTAGAGCAAAATTCATTATCACTATTTTAAAGGTAAGTTATTTCGCCATAAATCTAGCACAGTATGATGTTACTACGACCAATGCTTATCAATTTAAAAAACTGGCTAAAAAATATCTATACGAATACATCAGTCCAGCATAATTGTACATTCTGGTATGCAGAAGATTTGTATAGTTTTGATGTTTTTTATATTACAGCCTCTGAAGCTTAATACACCAAAAACTGACTATTGATCACATGCCGACAACACATGGTCAAAAACAAATTAATGAAGATCCTTAAAGAGAAATAATATATCTGCTTCGATGAGATGTGCTGAATCGATAGCGAAGGGTCAACACAATATGCTGAAAAAGATGCATTGTAGAAAATACCGATCCAGATTAAACAGCTCAAGTATGAGAAATGCATCCCTTTCCTTAAAGAAAAGTTCCTTGCGACTTTAGAAGACAGAGACTCCAACGTGAGAGGCCTATGGTTTGGAGCTCGTGAAGTTATACCGAATTGAACAAGGAGCTTCATGGAGGACTTAGGTGGCAGAGATTTTCACCCTAGAATTCCTGGGAATAACGCACCACCACACATACAGTAACTAATGGCATGGACAATATCTTTTTGTAAAAAAAAAAAAAAGATATATATATATATCGCATTGTTGTTTTATTGATATAGTTTTTATTTTATGTACATAGTTTTATTTTTATTTATTTTACACGCTTACATTATATACTTTATCATTAAAGTTATGTTTTGTATTTTTCTTTATGAGTGTTATTTATATTAGATGTTTGTTAATTTTTTTTAGAAATTATTTTACTACCTGAATTTTTTTTAATTATTGTTATATATGGTCTTACAATCTAAATTATTACTATGTTCATTTTTTTTTTTTTTTTTTTTTTTTGTAAATGTGGACATCATTTTCTCTCCTGTGAGTCATTATGCCCTACTAGTTTAAATGAAATATTAGTATTTGCTAACACAATGGAAAGGCAAGAACTTCATAAGATAAAATTCTTTTTCATAATGGTAATTGGGATAATTATTATTTATTAACAAAACCACCCACATTATAAAGTAAATTTTATAGATTAGTATGAATAAAACTTGTTACCTGAAAAGAAAAGGTAAATATGTTAGTGTTTTAATTACTTTGGCTCCCATCCAAATTTAATAGTCTGGTCTAAAACTAGTCCTTTTTTAAATATAATAATATTTTTAGTTCGATGTTCATCCTTGTCTATAATTTTCAATGCTGCAAGTCATTACTTCCAGTCCAGCTGAAGTATTTATTTTACGTTATTATAATTTAAACAGTAAATCTGTGAAAAAAGAGGTAAGTTGTTCAAAAAGGTCGCGTAGTTTTGCTGTTTTTAAATATTTTTTAGTGCTGTGCTTGTGTGCTGCTCACTATTTGGTAACGCCAAACTGCCAAAAAATTCACAATTCCGCCTCTATTTGAATGCATTCCAAAAATATGAAAGCCTGTATGTATCTCAGTCCTTGTTTAAACTACAGAGTCCATTTCCTGCTTAAACTGTAGCCAGTTTAGTCTAGTTTGATTTTAAAAATAACAAGATTTTCTTTAAAATCAACCTTTCAACAGATATTTTGGTGCCACGCAGAAAAGGTCGAGTTTTTTTTTCTAATTCCTACATTAGCGAACAAAAAGGTGATTGCAGCTCACTCTTAGCAAATACAATGCACATACTTTTCTGCAGGCCAAACCTATATCCACCAGTATCCTTTTCGTACTATCTATTATGCATTCTGCAGAAACTTTGTCAGGTGTAGAGACATCTGATCAATGTTAATCCGGTGAGGACCCCTCAATCTTGGCCATCTCTCAACCTACATCAGTAGCGTAATGTGAAATCGTGACCGCATAGGTCATTGTACAAATTGACAATGACTAGATTGGAGAGCGATGGTAACAAAGGACCGCACTACATTGATCTAGCTTGTGAAATGATCACCAACACTAATCTTAATCTTGTTTGTGGATAAGAGGGTGGCATTAACGCTTCTAAAGTTCGATGAAACACTCCTAGCTTCTAAAGATATTACAATTTGATCATACCAAACGTCAAAAGCGCCAACAAAATCCACCGCACAGCCATTTTTCTTTTTAGTTTCGTTATTATTCTTGTGTTTCCGGAATGCCTCCTGTATGATTCTTGGGCTTCCCTCAATAAAACCTCTCTGATTCCTGTGGAAGGTGAGCTCCTGCCCAGAACCTTCTTTATGATTCGGAGTACAATGGACATTTTTTTTTAATACACATGTTTGCAGGAGATTATAGAAGTACTTCCACAAACTCTGGAAAAAAAATCACTTATTTCGTTTGTTTCAGATTTTTTCATTCCCCAAATGAATTTCAATGAATACTTTATACATTATATTTAATTTCTACACCATTATTATTAACATTTAACCTACAGAACATTGTACACGTAGCTTCGACAGCGGGGGTTGAAAAATGCGACGGCAAATTTGTCCTACCTAACAGTTGGTGGATAAACACTTGAAACAACAAATGATAACAGCATCGATCGTTTTCTCGCTATTCAAAATAGGATATCAGAAGCAATTTGACTATTTCTTTACAATAGTACCACTATGCATTTGGAAGAAGAATTGATAAAATTAGCTTTGTTATTCTGTAAAAAACTGTTTCAATTTTCTATTAAATTCTTTTTTTTATTATTTTTTTTTTTTTAAGATATGGCCTATTGTCCATTTCCAATTTATTTATGTTTGTTTGCTGGAAGGAACCCTATAATTAATTGAATATTTAAATTAGATTAGATATTAAAATTAAGTTAAATATTAACAACAGATACAGTTAAATTACGTTTTTATTCCTTAGTTTCATTCCATCCTTAAATAATTACCGTGCGAGGATAGGGCTACTTTCCTTGGAATCTCAATTCAAATTATTTCAAAGGGTCAAGTACAACTTGGAAAACCTTTCACATGGGACAATTTCACAGAAACGATGTTCTTGTGTTGATTTTTAAGAAGAGTGTTACTCAAAACGTAAATGCTTAGCAGTAGAACGTGAAAATTTTGGTGACGTCGATAATTTCGGAATTAAATTCGAATGTTGAGTAGTTTAAATATCTAGGGTTTACAATATCTAGGAGAAATGAAATTCGAGAGGAGGAAAGATTAAAAGCCGGAAATGTTTGTTATTTCTCGGTCGCAGAAATAATCAATTCGCGCTTACTCTCCAGAAATTTAAATATTAAGACAATTATAGATACTATCAACAGTTCCCTACTAAACGTGGGAGCTTACCTTAATGGGAGAACAACGCCTTTAAGTTTTTGAAAATAAATACAACGCAGAACATGGGGCCCGAAAAAGGATGAACATGTGGAAGAATTTAGAAGGCCCACAAGGCGGAAATTCAGAAGCTTTTTCCGGTTAGGTAATAAATAATTCAGGTAATAGCAGCGCGATGGTTATAATGGGTGTGTATAGTAATTGGATTTTATAATGACAAAATTCCAAAGAGGTTAATCAATTTCGAGCCGTCTGGTAGACCTCCGAGGGGTAGACCGAGACTTAGATGCGAGGGTCAGGGCTTGAATATAGGATTTGGAGGGATGGGTTGGTGGTGTCGGTATTGAACCTTCTGGTTCGCTCAGCTTTTAGTTATTGTTATTATTACTCAAAACATCTTATTTTTATTTTTATTTTACTGAAATATTGCTATGAAATCTGATTGCATTTGAAGAGTGGGAAAAGATTTACTAATATAAAAATATGCCCCACCCCACTAAAGTGAATGTTCCAGAATAGTTAAGTTCATTATTCAAGTATATGATAATGAAAATATCGTGATTCAATTGATTGTTAAAACTAAAGATATCCATAACAATAAAGTAAAATCTCATTTTAAAAATGTAGCTGACGGAATTAGAGTCGGGAAAGACGTAGGGAATTTCAGGGCTCCCTGAGGGATTTTAGGTTTGTTCCACAGTTCATTCATTCCCTTCTAGTCTTCATTATTCCAGTTCATGTCTTCATAGAGTAGGGTCAGTTAGGCATTGATTGTAAATTGGTATATTATCATAGTCCAGAAAAATTGTTTTGGTGTCAAATCTTTAATATTAATTTTAACCGATAGTCCAAATAATAAATATGAGTATTTTGAACAATTATAATAGCTCCATTGTTTCACGATAACAATAATAAATAAAGTTTTGAGGCTTAGAGAGTTTTAGTAACCATATTATAAATTATTAATTAATAGCCGTTGAGATATAATCTATTAAAAAAATGGTGATTGACTGGATCCGAAAGTTAATACTTTTTAAAACTTGACCATCCATAAGAAAAAATATTTCTATTTGGCATATATTATTTATATCACAAATTTAAACTAAAATAATTAAATGATATGAGAGATCATATAAATAGAAAGCCATTATTTATATGTTTATTCTTATTAAATAGGAATGAACAATAAGGTTCAGTAGAATAAAAGTGTAGAATAAAAACATAAATTCCTTAGTAAGAAAAATATTAGAGAAACTAAATATTAGTATTATTGAGTCATGTATCTTACCCCATAAGAAAAACTGAATAATAAATTTGTGTATTTTTTTTTCATAAATTAAAATGAATCGTATGAAACAAATTTTACACAATTTGAAAAGAATATTTATGTTCCTAAAAAAAAAAGGATAATGTTTTTGAATAATTTTTATTATTCTCTTAAGACTGGTATTTTAAAATTTTTTTTAACTTTGCAGATTTTACAAAATATGTAATCTAAAAGCTTAGGCCTAGTTAGACTTTATTCTGAACTAGTTATGTACCATTCAAATGTTCATTCTATTTTAATATAATGAATGATTCACTTTAGAAATCATATAATTCAGGAACACATTATGACAAATTATATGATGTTCCTTAAAGTTTTGTTTAATTGTTTTGAAAAAAAAAAACCCAACTTTATATTAAATTTTAAAACTTTAATTTTAAACCCTGTGATAAAATTACCAAAAATGAAGGCTGTAAGACTTATTATCCGGTAGAATGAAATATGTACCTACAGTAAAAAATATATGGAAGGAATTAATAAATCGCTATTATGAAATATAATAACTTCAGATTAATGCAATTATCAATCTACAATAAAAAGTGTGTATATTACTTTAAATTGGTGGGAAACAACAAAAAATCACTCCTCACCCAAAAACAAAGAAAACGGCGCGGTTTTTTTAAAGCCTAATTATTGTTTCCAGAAAAAAAAAAAAAATTAAAATTTCGTTGAAATATATTATAATTTCAATTGAATATAATTAAAATTATTGTGTTTTTTCCCGTGATTCACTGGAATATAATTTGCGGTGAAGCATATTTGACGTGTTTTTTGTTGTGAAAATAAAGACTCCATATTACTACATTTTTAAAAAAATGTTTAATTTTAATTTTCTTTTTTTATTAATTTCCATTTTAAAAATATTTAATAGTATGGTGGAGTATATGCTTGTTCAAATCAAATACAAAAATGCATGGACTCCTGTTTATTGTTTTATGAATCGATGGAGTATTTTTTTTATTTCATTGAATGGCTAAGAAAGGCAGTCCTGCGCTGTGCTAGCCGAGGAGCGCATGACCAGGCTTACTTCCTGCCTATAAGTATAGCCGATGTATTATATATGCTTCAAAAATGGTAGTGAAAAAGTTAAAATGGGGGCGACATAAGTTTATTCTTTTTATAAACGATGACAGAATCTTGTGAGGAGTAAGTAAAGTTACAACTTAACTAGTGGTCAGTGCCTTTTTTAATGGGCGTTTACGTTAGATTTGGTGGTGAAGTTAGGGTAGGCATAGTGTTACATTGGTTTAGTTTAATTTATTTCGTGTAGATTATAATTGTTTTTTCTCTGGACTTTGAACTGCATACGAGTTTTCGTATGGAAAACCCGTATTCCTCAAATTTTGGGGCAATGGACAGTCAAAGGAATGTTGATAGTGAAGTTCCAACTTTGTAAACATAATGTTTGCTGATTGTGTTTAGGTGTTCTAATCTCATTATCTATATTTATTATTTGTATGTATTAAATGCAAGAAACTTGAGAAAATTAGTGATGTTTCTGATATATACATTCAGGTTACCAAGTGCCTTAGTAGTGCTTTGATATTGTCATGTTCTCTATAAAAACACTTATTTATTATTTTTCCATATTCTGGAGTGAGGTATTGATAGATTTGTTTATGTACTTGGGAGGTTTTACAATAATCTTTTGTTGTTTATCTGTATAGGTTATGTGCTCCATGAATTAACATTTACCCATTGAAGGTTAGTCTCATTTCATTACCTTTTTTGTGTAATGTGGTTGCAATGTTTCTTAATTAGGATCTCATTTAAAGGTTATTCTCATTTTTGTTTATTATGTGGTAGCATTGTAAAGTATCTGAATCATTCAGAATTTCAATTAATAATAGTAATTTTAAATAGTTTACATTTAATGGCAAAGGGCTCATTTTACCTTATGTTTACTATCACTATTTTAAGATAAATATATTTTTTCCTTTCTTCATTATTTTCTTCTTTTTAAAGGGCATCTCAAAAATGGAACAACAGTTATAATTTCTAACTCATTTTTTGATATTACTTATGATTTACCTCTCTGATTGGATTGTCAATGTTTTTTTATGTTTTTGTATGTTTAGCTAATGTGAATCGATTCATTTTAAAAAAATAAATAAATAAAAATAATTTTTTCTTTTTATTTGTTCCATTGATACAAGGAAATAATATAATTTATTTAATCTTTTTATCTAAACAGAAAATTTTTTACCTCTAAAATTATTTCTTATATCTAGAATATGTCAAAATAGATTCTGTATCTGAAATGTTTTCCTATAAATAGCCTTAGTTCCAGATATATTCTGATTTTATCGGACCTTCAATACATTTTTTTTGTCTGCAACTTATATAAAATTCTAAGTACCTAGTAAATTTGTTTACTGTCATAAATTCTGAATGTAAAACTGATTGATTTTCATCTACCAATTGAATTAAGCTGAAATGATTGTTCTCTGTTGATTTATGACCATCTTTAAGTCGATCATTATTCTCTATGATTTTGAACATTTTTAAAATGTCAACCAAAGTTTGATGTGAATATGTCTATAAATATATCTGTATAGTATTTATTAATCACTGTGAAAATAAAATATTTCTTATGATACTTTGATTGGATATGTCATTTACAAAATTGAATAATTTATATTTAATTTTCTGTTTTAAAGAGATAAGATAATTAAAATAATGATTTTGCTAGCTGTGTTATATTTTTCTGTATACATTAGATCAAATGCCCATACTGGCAGTAATTTAGGGTCAGTTTTGATAAATCCCCCTCTGTTACCTTTTGGTAATAACAGTAAATGAAATAAAAATACATATGGTTTTAAAATATTAATGGCTATTTATAAACTCTTAAATATTCTAATATCAAGAAATTTACATTATCTGATAAAATTACTTTAAAAAGATTCCTTTGCTTATGCCATTTACACCACATAAATTTGTACAGATAAGACTCAACATTGTTCTGGTTCCAGCTTTAGTCTTGTTTCACCTCTTCGCTATAGACCAAAGTTTCTCAATTTCTTAAGTACTTTAATAAATAATTCACAATCAAATGTTGATAATTATTTCTCTATAATTTTTCAGTGGATCAGAAAGTATTAGAGACGAGACATGATAGGAATGAGTTTTCTTACTGTTTAGTAAGTTTTTAATAATAATAAGGGGTTTCTGTATCAATGATTCGGCACTTCTCTTGGATAATTTTTCCTGTTTTTGGGGTATCAGAGGAAATCCTAAATTCTTTTAGGCCAAGTAGTGTAGTCTTATATTTCGTTATCCTAGAATGTATCATGTAAATAGCCTTGTTCAATTTGTCCTGAACTGTAATATCTGTGATTCCTGTTTCTTTTATCACAACGCCACCTAAATTCAACTTTTCTTCAGTAAATTTTCAAAAATGACCCAAAATACTCCATCTTGTTGAATTAGTGTTTTTTCTTATAATAATCTAATAGTTTTTTTCAGCCCTTTTAAAATAATTCTGAGTTAAATAAAGATATAATGAATGAAGAATATATTAATGTTAATTTAATTTGGTCCTGTGAACAAAAGCTATTGTCATTTATTATTTTAATTCACCATTATATAAAAAAAATAACTGATAGGAATATATTAGAAAAGACTGGCGATACAATAAAAGCTGGTTTAAATATCTCCACTCCCTCCCCCAAAAAAAGAGATTGTTACAGTGAGGTTTTCCATTTTTTTATTATAGTGTTGCTTTCATTTAATTCAGTATTACCTAGAATGTCGGATTATATATTTCTAAATGTCTGATGATTTAGCATTCTTTTATTTTTGTAATATTTGAAAACTTGAATAGTTATCTCTTATTTCATCTTAGATTAGAAGATATAGAAATACAAAACCTGGTACTTGTTAAATATGCTGTCGCCCATTTTTATTTAATAATAAAAACAAATTTTTGTAAATAAATAATTATAATAATTTATCAATCCCAACAATACAAGATTGATTTTTTAAATTTTCCATACACACACTTTCTCTCAAGTTGTTGTTCCAATCTGTGGTTGTTGGTTGGGACATATCTAAATGTTTTGAACAATACTTTATACCAGGTATGCAAGTTTAAAATGTCGTTTATTTCTTAAAATATATACACAGTAATTTAAAAAAAAGTATAATATATTTTATTCAAAGTACTGACCCTCGCTTTCTACACATTTTGCCCATCTCTCGGGCAATATATGGATACCATTCCAAAAGAATGCTTCATCTTTATTTGAAATCCATTCATCGAGCCATTTTCGTACGTTTTCGAAATTGTTGAAGTGTTTGCTCCGCCAATGAGTGTCCCATCGATGAGAAGAGGTGATAATCAGAAGGCGCCAGGTCAGGTGAATACGGCGGGTGGGGTAGGAGTTCCCAACCAATCGAAGAAATCGTTTCCTTAGTCAATCTGGCTGAATGTGCAGGAACGTTATCATGCTGAAGAATGACTTTGGCGTGCCTGTGAGCCCATTCTGGGCGTTTTTTTCGATCAATGCGTGACTCAAATTGATCATTTGTTGTCGGTAGCGCTCGGTATTGACTGTTTCGCCGGGTTTGAGAAGCTCGTAGTAGACTACTCCCTTCTGATCCCACCACACACACAGTATTGTCTTCTTCCCAAAACGATCCGGTCTTGCACTCGATGTGGATGGTTGTCCTGGCGTTACCCATGATTTTTTTTCGTTTGGGATTCTGAAAATAAATCCATTTTTCATCGCCAGTTACAACTCGATGCAAAAAAACCCTTTCTTTCGTGGCGTAAAAGCAGCATTTCGCACACAGTTTTTCGTTTTTTTTCCATCTGTCGTTCGTCCAATTCATGTGGAACCCATTTTCCAACCTTTTGAATCTTTCCCATAGCTCTCAGGCGATCGGAAATGGCTTGCCTAGTGACATTCAACTGTTCTGCCATCATTTGTTGGGTTTGGGTATTGTCTTCGTCTAATAAAGATTGCAATTCGAAGTCCTCAAACTTTTTTGGTCGATTTTCTCGTTTTTGATCAGTAACATCAAAATCACCACGTTTGAAACTTTGAAACCAACGTTTACATGTCCTGACGGTTGGAGCAACATCGCCATAAGTCTCAATAAGAATTCGATGACATTCAGATGTCTTTTTCTTTTGATTAAATAAGAAATCATGACATGCTGCAAATGCTCTTTATTTGGCTTAAAATTAGACATTTTTAACATCAAAGAAAGGTATGATACGTCCACGTAAACGACTTAAAAACAACTGACTTTTGTAAACAAATGACTAACAAACAAAATAGCGTTTAGAGATAAGCAAATCCTTCAATAGGCTAAGAGCGCATTCTATTGGAATTAAAACGACATTTTAAACTTGCATACCTGGTAGTAGTTAGTTCTTTGCACCATGAATAAATAAGATGAATTGAATTTTCTAATGTTATTTTGGAATCAGTTACCCAAGTACCTGATTTAATTCCAACATTTTATCAACAATTTCTTTTATGGCCCCTCCAATTTTTATTCCGAAATGATAAAATAGTTATTGGTATATCATTTTTAATCGTATTTTATGTATATACTATTAATGAATGAAAATTGATATCTACAGCACACTACTAGTTAGTGTTGTATTAATATCTTGTTAATATTTAGTTGAGTGGGATAAGATTACTTTTGAAGTAGTGTTTGAAATCTTAAGTAACATTTTTAAGTGGAAAATTGTACAAGAAAATAATTGCATGATAATTAGAGGTTGTCATTAAGAATGAGGTGTTTGAAACTTGCAGTTTTCCATTAAGAACACCTTATTATCCAGTCCTTTCTATGAAGTTACTACCATAATGCTCATATATTAAACATCAATGAATAATAAGCCATCAAAATCTCAGTTTAACCAAAAATCCCTCTTTGAGCTTCGCACGGTTGATAAATTCTTGCATTTCATATCTTTGTTGTTCAGTTTATAAATATTTTTACTTGTATAATAAAAATATTTGTATTAACTTTTCATAGGTATACATTGGTTTTTATACTTAAATTATCTTATTTTATTTCGAATATCAAATTTTTTTTAGTGGTAACTACCTGGTGCGAGTCCGAGCACAGGTGATGATACGCGATGACAGCACGGGTGGATGGGTTCCGATGGGTGGAGGGGGCCTATCCAACGTGTCTGTCCGAAAGCGTGTCATCACCTCAGAACATTCAGAAGAAACCAAACATGAGTACCTTATTTATGGAAAACGAATCTCAGACCAAGCGGTAAACATTATTTCATTAATTGATTTAATAATTTTTTTTTTTTAGTTTATTGTTTATCTAAATTATATTTCTTATTTTTAGATTATACTTAGTTGTGTTATAAAAAAAGATTTTGAATACAATAAAGTTATGCCTACTTTTCATCACTGGAAAACAGGAGATAAAAAATTTGGTTTGACCTTTCAAACAGCTGCTGATGCTAGAGCTTTTGATAAAGGTGTGAGAACAGCTGTGGAAGAATTACTCGATGGTAAGTTAATCATATATATTTTCCTATCAAGTTATTATTATATATTTATTAGTTTAAAGTAATGTTTACCTATATTTTTATGTATAAAACTAATTCTTGTATAAGATGAGAAGTAATGAAATAAACACAATTTTCTTTGGTGTGATATCATAGGTTACCTAAATTGAAAATATTGGTCTCTTGTCTTGTCCTATACCGAGCCGATAACCCTAATAAATTAATGTTGTAAACAATTAATCTAATATTTGTATTGGATTAATTTTACTTCTATTGCACATATTCCATTTTAGTATATTTTATATTATGAGCTATAGATAATTGAAGCATTGGATGTGATTAAGATATGAAAATATTTTTAATTCTAAGGATCACAAACTCATATTTTATGAGCTTTAAAGATCCTTATATATTAGTTACTTTTTAACTGCTTACAGAATGTATTTTGTAATGTTTTACAGTTTTCCTTGTTCAGTGTACATTTCTTGTCTATACTACCCTGAACTGAAATGAGACAAAAGTTGTATATCTTCATGAAAATAAACAAAATTTAAGAAATCCAATAAAGTTTTATAGTTTACTCCAATATTTTTCATATTCAGCTTGCCTAAATATTGTAAGGAAAAGCTGATTATAAAAGAATGAAATGGATTAGAAGCGTATTCGTCTATAAAGTTGTGGTAATAAGATATTATTAAATTTAGCCGTTTCAAAGTTATTGAGATTTTTAACAAAAAAAGTCTTATTTTTTCTTTAAGGATGAGTATGTGAGAATTTGTGCATTGTAACATAAGCTAAGAAGAAAAAAATATATATATGTTTTTACATCTATTGGGTTGTCACACATGAAATGTCCGATTTTTTAAATCTTAATCTTAGGATTAAAGCACCTGTTGATTCCTAGCAAAATATTTACTATCTATAATAAGCACTTGTTAATCCTCTATTTGCAAACTGTTTTTTTTTTTTTTCCCAAGTAGGCATACAGATTTTAGCATAATTTTAACCGTGGCTATGGAAACATGCGATTTCCGAACGATTATTTTTTATGAGTTCAAACTCGGTCATTCAGCTGCCCAGGCAACAAGAAATATTAATCATGTTTTTGGTGAAGGAAGTGCTAATAAAAGAACCATCTGCCGTTGGTTTACTAAATTTTCCTCAGGAGATACGACATTAGAAAATCTGCCCCGTGGGTGGCCTCAAACATCAATATAGGACGAAGATCTTAAGAATGCAGTGGAAGAAGACCCTCATAAAACAGTCAGAGATTATGCGTCAGAGCTAGGCACAAGTCGCATTATCCAGGCATTTAAAATTGATCGGAAAGGCATAAAAGCTCGATTCCTGGGTCCCACACGAGCTTAACGAATGTCAGCAGTTGAAACATCTAGAGACGTGTGTTTCTTTGCTTGCTCGTCAAAGAAACGAACCATTTCTCGGCTGCTTAATAACTTGTGACAAAAAGTGGATCATGTATGACAATCGACGCATCAAAATTTGATCAAGCAACAGCGGGTACTGGTAAACAGGAAAGGACCTATTCTCCTTTATGATAATGCCGTGACAGTGAATAAATTAAAGGAGTTGGGCTATGAAGTCTTACCATACCCCCCATATTCCCCTGATCTATCCCCTACAGACTACCAGTTTTTTCGGAGTTTGGACAATGTTTTGCGAGGAAAATTGTTTACCAATGATTTAGTCATTAAAAATGCATTTTCTGAATTCCTTTCATCACTTGACTCATCATTTTTCAAGTCTGGGATAGAAAACTTGGTAAGCTGTTGGCAGAAGTGTATCGAAAATGATGGTCAATACTTTGAAAAAAAGATATGTTTGATCTCAAATTTTTGTTTTCTTCCTGGTTCTAAAAATGGTCATTTCATGTGTGACAACCCAATTGATTAAGAAATGTGAATTCCTACATTGAAACACTTCTTAAAGGACCTTGGATTGATCGGTAGCCTGATTAACTTGTCTATCCCGTTCAAAGTTCAACATTTTTTTTTCTCTTTTAGTCTATTAATAATTTTGGTTGATCCTAAGATTGATTGACTGTACTTCCCTAGAAATTTCTTTTTCTACCTTTATGAAATCTTTAGGAATGAAACTTTGAATTAATGAAATTTTCAACTACAGGTTATGATCAATTTAATCGTTCAAATCTTTATTTTTTTACTTCATCAGTTATATGGGATGAAGAGTAACAATATTTTATTTTCAAAAATAATTTTAATTAATAATGATAAATTCTAATTCGGAAGTAGTGTAGTAAGTATATTGTTTGTATGATGAGAACCCTGCTCTTTTCTTTTCTAAAATTGATTTTAATCTACAGGTTTGGCTGCTCAATATCAAAAATTGTTTCAACAAAAACATATAGAAGATGTTGGGGACGATGATGTATTTATGGTAATTGTTTAATTTTACATTACTGTAATTATTAATCAAATGTGATAGATTTCTATTACCATTAATTTAATGTTTAAGAACATATTCCTTAAAAGAAAAAAAAATATTTTCTTAATTTAATTAATTTATACATGATCTATGATTTTATGTTTTTAAATGTTCATTAATGAACTCATAGAAATAATGCAGGTTTTCATTAAACCGCCTCTTTAGATAATAAACTATTTATGTGTGACGGATTATTTTTTTATATGGATTTATTTGTTAATCTTCTTACAAAAAAAAATGTTTGGTCTGTCTGTAGAATGTCACTGCTTGAATATAATCTGGTTTGTATTAAGATATCAAAGTTGTGATTAATTAAGCCATCTTTGGTTTATCAGAAAGATCCTATTTTGTTATACCACAATGCTCAGACCCACCTCTCACTTGTGATTTCATGAAAATTGTTTGAGTTGGTTATAATACTCCCCAGACCTCTTGCCTACCAACTACCATTTTTTTTTTAGACACCTGGGCCAGTTATGTGGTCTGTTTATATTTTTATTATTTAATTTTATATCCTAAACTAAATGCTACTACGCTCATGAAAACCGGTAACGAAATTGGTTTAGTTATTAATACTAATAAAACGAAATATATGGTTAGTAGTAGAAATTGTGAACATTTTAGTAATGTAGATATTTCCGGGATAAAGTTTGAACATGTTGAGCAATTCAAATATCTAGGATCTATTATATCGAGGAAAAATGAAATTAGGATTTACAAAACAATGATACTACCAACAGTTCTCTACGGATGCGAAACATGGCTGCTTACGTTAAGGGAGGAACAATGCCTTAAAGTTTTTGAAAATAAAGTACTGCGTAGAATATTTGACCTGAAAAAGGATGAAGAATCAGGAGGATTTAGAAGGTTTCACAATGTGGAATTGCACGAGTTATATCCGGTAAATATAGTTTAAGTAATAGCAGTGCGACGCTTGAAATGGGCATGTAAAGTCGTTGGGTTTAATGATGATCGAATTCCAAAAAAAGTAATCAGTTTTGAGCCGTCAGGCAAACAACCGAGGGGTAGACCGAGACGAAGATGGGAGGATTGTGTCAGGGCCGACCTGGGGGATTTGGGTTTTGGAGGGATGTGTGCGGTCAACGGTTGGTGGTGTTGACATCGAACCTTTGGGTTCGTAAGCCTTTATTTATTTATAATTTTATATCCTAAATGAAATTTAAGAGATAAAAATTTCATCATCAAAATTTGATGGAAAATGTTTATTTAGAATTTATTAATAACTAAGACTTAAACTTCTATTTACAGTGCCTGGAAAATTTATTAATTTTCATGAATGTATTGCGAGTAATGGAGAGTTTTTTGATCAACAAAAAATATTTTAGGAAAGGGTTTCCCAACAGAAAATTTTCAACAACCCCTGAAAAATCACTATTTTTGCAGGGACCCCCTATATATATTTTTTAGTTTAATTTTAAAACGTAGCTATTTAAAATGAACATCTTACTTAAACATTTATTTGCCATTAGGATGAACCTCCACAATTCTTTTTAGTCACTTTACTCACATTAGTCAAAATTCAACTTAATAATTTATTCACTGGGATGACTATGTGTGTATAATTGCCTACCTCTAATGGCTGTTATATATTATTAAACAAGTGTAAATTGACTTTAAAATGTATTTAAATGATTAAATATACTTAAAATTTGCTAAAACTATTTTCTTTCTAAAATGATATATCTCATACAGGTTTATTAATGCATGTTAGTTATTGTTATGCTGGTCCAAAGCAAACTAATCCGAACTGGTCACGTCACCTCGTCTGCCCATATTTGTTTCTCACAGTTGGATCCTGATAACACTGATTTACTCTTGTCTACAAACTGTAACTGTGAGTCAAATTCCTGACAAAACATTTTTTGTTGACAACTCGCAGACTCCTGAATCGTCCAAGGACACCCTTGGGTCTGCGGACCACCTGTTGGGAACCACTGTTTTAGATCATTTATTTCATTTTATATATTTTGAAACCATAAACCTGTATTAATTTCTGGACAACCCCATATTATTATTAATCAAGGAGATGATTGGATCCAGTCTATAGAAAAACAAATTATGAAGAATTAGATGTAGGGGAATTTCACTTTATTTTATAGTAAATCCAAGGAATAAATCCTTACCATCTTATTCTTATTACATTTTGTTGGCAACCTGTTGGATAACCCATTCTTAGATCTCTCACTGGATTACATAAGGTTGTTTTATAGCAAAAAAAAAAAAAAAAATAACTGCTCAATTTCTCCCTAAATGGGAAAAACAATAAATCATGGATATCTGTACCACATTTCCCAGTTTACATTTTAGAATTGAAAGGATCAAATTACATAAATTAATAATTAACAATCAATGATTATTTGAAATAGACAAAGTTGAGAGAAAGTAGTTGTTGTCAACGTGACTTTTTGCATTCAAACCAATATAGCTCCTAAAAAGTAGGTCTTACAAGGGGAGGACACACTCAGTCTCTCACGGATCTTGTTGGCTATTTTTTTGGAGGTTGCTGGTCAAAAAATACTAAGACACGTATTTTGCTGTTCCGACCAATGGGCCCTAGGAGCCGAGAAAAAAAATAAAATAGCATCAAACTTATTTATTTTTTTTCTCGAGTTTAAAAAATGATCTCGACATAATTCTTGCACCAAGATTTTTAGTTTTAATTGCGGATTTCAGGAAAAATACAGTCGCTCCATAGATTTTGGTTTAGGTTAATTAAATTCTAAAAAAATGATTAGTTTTTCAAGTAAACTACCTCTATAGATTTTTTGACACAAAAATTGACATCAGATTCTAATTTAGCACCCTCAAAAATATTAAAAAACGCTTATTCAACAAAATAAAAAAATATCATTTTTCTCCCTCTTCGAGGGGAAGAAATTTTTAAAACGATTATTGGTTACTTTCCTTTAAATAGCTAATACTTTGTCACGCAATTCATTCATTGGTATCGTAGGAAAGAGGAGAGCCTCAGCTTTCTTTTGATGTATATCAATGTAAATTTAGATCTACAAAAACCTATTTAAAAAATTAGATAATCCGAAAACCACATTAAAACCCTATATTTTGTGAAAAAAATAAAGTTGATACGTTAAACTGTTACAGTGACTGAACCAGAATTACAATCTTTGGTTTACCCAAAGAATCATGGGCAAGCAACTAACAAGGGGAGGACACACTCAGTCTCTCACGGATCTTGTTGGCAATTTTTTTTGGAGATTCCTGGTCAAAAAATATTAGACATGTATTTTGCCGTTCCGACCAATGGGCCCTAGAAGCCGAGAAAAAAAATAAAATAGCATTAAACTAATTTATTTTTTATCTCGAGTTTAAAAAAATGATATCGACATGATTCTTGCACCAAGATTTTCAGTTTTGATTGCGAATTAAAGGAAAAATATAGTCGCTCCATAGATTTTGGTTTAGGTTAATTAAATTCTAAAAAAATGATTAGTTTTTCAAGCAAACTACCTCTAAAGATTTTTTCACACAAAAATTGAGGTCAGATTCTAATTCAGCACCCTCAAAAACATTAAAAAAAAACGGTTATTCAACAAAATCAAAAAATATCATTTTTTTCACCCTCTTCCAGGAAAATGAAATTTTAAAACCGATTATTGGTTACATACCTTTAAATCGTCATTACTTTGTCATGCAATTTACTGGTTGGTATCGCTGGAAAGAGGAGGGTCTCAGCTTTCTTTTGATGTATATAAATGTAAAATTCGATGAACAAAAACCTATTAAAAAAAATTGGAAAATCTGAAAAACATTTTGATTTTTAACTTGAGTTTGAAACCAGATAGGATGATGAAACCAAAGTCATTTCAAGCGTATTACCACCCTATATTTCGTGTAAAAAAATAAAGTTGATACGTTCGACCGTCTAAACGTAATTCATGTTTTTGTCAATTCAAATAAAAGTTGCCTACCATTCCCGTCAGGCAAATTTTGAAGCTTACGAATTTTTATTTTTCTATTTGGATGAAATTTCGTATTTAAGGGTTCTTTGGAATACTAAATTCGAATCTGATGTTGGTTCATTGGAAAAAAATATATTGAATGCACTTCATTTGAAAAATTTTAGCTTTTACACTGTAAAATGTGAATGAAAATTTTTTTAGCTCTAGAATTCCATTTCAGTACCCTCAAACACCCCCAAGGAAACGTATGTATATATACAGATATCAATAAAAAAAAAAATATATATATATATATATATATATATAAAAAATGGTAATGTTTCATTTATGTAAATATGTAATATTACATAATTTTTTCTTGATGATTTTTTTCGGCAAGTTTAAACAACCCTTTATTAAAGGTGAAAGTGATGAAAATAAGATGAAAAAAATCTAGTTATGATGAGGATTGGAATATGATATTCATCCTGTTACCTCTTTAGGAACCAACCTTTCGAATGTAAAGTTTGAATTATATTTTATCGATCTTCCATCAGAATAACTATCCTCCACAGGCCTTTTTCGTAATGGCTCCAATTTTAACTAAACAGGTTTGAAATATTCATAATACCACAGCCTAGAATATTTGCACTTTTTGATAGCCAGAAAAATATGAAATTCAATTTATTTGTAATTTTAAAACTACGCATAAGATCTGTCCACTATTTGAATTAACATTAATGCATTATTGCACCAATGCTTACAAATACTTCTTTAAAGTCAGAGATTACATTTGTTAATCTTGTTTTACATTAACATATTTTTATTTTTTATCAATAAATGTATTTAAATTAATTTAGTTTTAGCTGTTTCTTCTTGTTTATTGGGGCTTAACGTCCTTATGTAATCCGACAAGGGCAGGAATGAAAGATTCTTTCATACAGAAGGTCATATGTTCAAATCCTGCCTGGGTGGGCTAAAATTTATTTTGTGACAGATCCACAAAATGAATCTCTACCTTCCCACCTTGGTTAGAATAGGTTGTTAACCTGTTGTATAGGATAATCTGTCCTTCCTGCCCTGGTTGGAGTACTTATGGGCATTAAGGCACTACATAAAAAACAATAAAATAAATAACAATAATTGAATAGATATAATTTACATTTTAAAAAATGGAATCCGTACTGTAAGAGGTTTAACTGTGGGTGTAATACTCCAATGCCAACTTCTAAATAATCAAGTGTCCAAGATACAAGGGTGGGAATCTCTCGGTACTTAAGAAAATGATTCAATTAATTTTTTTAAATTTCATATCTGAGGAAGAAAAGGAAATTTAGAAACCTCAATGATTTTGGTTTTATTGAAATAAGTGGCAGTACAATAGAGTGCTTGAATATCTTATAGTATTTGGGGAAAATGTCTTAAGTACATAATATTCTAGATGAAATGAAAGCTAAGTTAAAGTTGGGAAAGGCTATTTATTTTTCTATTTCTAAACTATACAAAATGACAAACAGAAGACATGGATTGAGATGAGGAAGAATAGCTACTAGAGGACAGTGAGAATATTGGATGAGAAAAAAAAAATAATAGTTTAAGAAAATTCTAGGATATAAATAAAGATAAAATAAACAAGCACTTGGCTGAATAAAAAAAAAGAATATATATATATATATATATATATATATATGTGTGCACATACATTTACACCCATAGCCTCTGGAGAATACTAGTTTCAAATCTGACCAATCTAGCAAAACATTTTTTATGGCTGAATATGCTACTATTTTGGCCTCAGCGCCCCAACAAACTGATTGTTTTGCTTTCAAAAAGTGATTAATTCAATAGGGCATTTTTTTTTTTTACAGGACACTCTGCTTTCCTCCTGTTATCTATTTTGGCACTGTTGTTCAAGGGCTAAATTTTTGTCGGGAATTATGATCTATCAAAATATCATTTTCTATCATATTCTGATTCCTAACAAAGTTTTATTTCTTTATTACATCAGTTTTAGTTGCCAATCTCTCCAGATAGACACAAAAACTCTCCTCTACAAAAGTTGTTAGACATGTCCTCACATATGCCTCTGAATGAATGTTGGGTGCTAAAAAAAAGCAGATGAACCTACTCTTCTCAGATTCAAATAGTTAAATCATAAATTTCTCATTTATTTTTTAGTCTATACTAATGGATAATAAATCCAGTTTCAATTAAGATTTAACATTTTAACAGTTACATTGAAAGTTGTAATTACATCTCAATACATTTTTAATTCTTTAGCTTTTTTTGTGTTTATGTTGGTTGAATATTGTTTGCTTAAATATGACCTTGTGAACTTTAGAAATATACTCCTATTTCAGAAGTCTGTAAAAAAAAAAAAAAAAAAAAATATATATATATATATATATATTTTTTACTGAAACCAATAAAACTCAAAATAGTTGTGTATAATGAAAGTAAGATTTCACAAGGTTATTAATCTTCCCTTGGAGCGGAGTAGCTAAGAGGATTAAACACCAGACTTCTAACTTCTTTGCTAGTTTCCCTCCCTGGTTGTTGGCAGAAAATTTAATATGGGCAGTGTCGAATATGGATGCTGATTTTGTAACTTCCTTCTATAATAATTGATCATAAAACAGTGTTTCCTAGTGAAATACTTAATCTTACGGGACAGAGCATATCCTAGTGGTTACATAAATTGAAAAAACAATCCTAGCTATCTCGTTTCGCTGAAACAGATAGGACGGATAGAGAAGAACTGAATCCAAGACAATAATTTACTTAAAAAACAACTAGACTTTATTATTTCTCAATTATTTTTCTACTATCATAGTTTAATTTCCTGAATTGTGGGACATGTGCCTAATAAATATTAAAATTGTTTGAATAGTCAAACTTTGATACTAAATATTAAATTTGAATAAATAATATTGTATGTGGTTAAAAATTTAAGTAATAGATACACATAGTAATATTATTCATTTGTAAACATAACAGTAAAAATCATGGCATTTTTCTTAGTTAATTTTAATAATAATTAGCAAATTACTATTTAAATATAGTTAAAAATTTAAGTAATAGATACACGTAGTAATATTATTCATTTGTAAACATAACAGTAAAAATCATGGCATTTTTCTTAGTTAATTTTAATAATAATTAGCAAATTACTATTTAAATATAGTTAAAAATTTAAGTAATAGATACACATAGTAATATTATTCATTTGTAAACATAACAGTAAAAATCATGGCATTTTTCTTAGTTAATTTTAATAATAATTAGCAAATTACTATTTAAATATAGTTAAGTTTTTTAATCCCTAAATTCACACATGATGTTTTTTTAAACCCTACAGTAGGAAAAATGACTGAACTAGCTGGATGAAATTGGATAACCATACTTTCGTCTTATAAGAAATTTTATGCTGATCATGAATATAGCCAAAATCAGGAAAAGAAATTGGAGTCTTGTGATCTTTCATTTTTATCAACAAATTATTCATGGCATTATAGTAATAAAAATACATGATTTTTTAAAAAATCAGATTTGTATTTACTTAAAGCAATTTTTTTTGTACTGAACATGCTTGCTTCAATCTAAATAGCGAGTGTTGTGTGTGTATGTATAAAACATTGTTTGTTATTTGTTTTGTTTCTTACCCTCTAATTCCAACATAAGGAGGAAAAATTAATTTTTAAATACTTTTAGAAAACATTCATATTCATATAAAGGTACAGTAGAACCTCACTATTTCGACCCCTAAGGGACCAAGGGGTAGGGTGAAACAGCCAAAAGGTCCGATTAACTGGAAATTTCAATGGAACATGTTTTCTTAGTTAAAAGTGTATTATAATTATATTAAAAGTTATATATTTTCTTGTTTCTTTGAAATGCCTTTCTGCTTTTGCGAGTCATTCATTCTCCTTTGCCCATTTCTTTCTTCTATAAAGCTTCTTAGCCTCATTCCTCGATGAGGCCTCGACAGAAATGGTTTGAAGATGTTGAGGAAGACCTAAAATCTGTAGGTTTACACCGCTGGAGATGAGATTCTAAGGACAGAAGTGAATGAACTAAGTTGTTGAAGGAGGTTGAGGTTCTATACAGACTGTATTGCTAATCAAAGGAATGAACGAAAAGTTATTTATTAACTTTTAAAAAGTAAAGGAAATAGAATCATACGTTATTTACACTAATATCATAAAATTTTTGCATAGATACGTTTTAGCTATATATAAACATAGCTTTAGTATAAAAGAATTGGCTTTATTAACTCTGTTTATAGATTTGTATCAAATTAACTCAACTTTAAAATTGTTAATAATGAAGTGCACTCTAAGCATAGTTTATAAGGACTTAGCAAGCAAAACAGGAAAAATTATAGGGTGTAGTTCTGCAGACACCCCCATTTTCAAATGCCTATTTCTTCCATGTCACACCACCAAAACATAAATCCAATTAGTGCTATTTAATCTGCATTTAACCAATTTTCTTCTCATACTTAATTATTTAAAGTGAATATAATTAGTATGTTGAAAATATTAATTTAAAAAAGTTGGGGGCGTCTGCGGAACTATTTACCAAGGTAAAAAGTTCCGTAGACGCCCCCAGCCTTTTGCTACGTAAAATGATGTTAATGTATCATCATAGGTTACAACTAAAATTCAACATTTTTGTTTATTGTTTATTGCGTCACCGATTTAATCTCTAATCTCGAACCCGCTATATCAACAAAATAATCATTGTGACTCTTAATATCACTGTGGCAAGGAAATATAATAGATGAAGGATTGTGGACGGGATTTGGATTCTGGGGATGATAGAACGGGATGGGCAAAAGAAGTTCCGTATGAAAATTTGCCCCCACAATAAGCGTGACGCTGCAACTTTGCTACCTCTGATCATAAAAAATGTCAAACCGGAAAGCACTATCATTACAGACGAATGGTGAAGCTACACACAGCTTGCAAATATGGGACACGTCCACCAGACAATGAAACAGCTTGCATTTTATAGATCCTAATTCATTTTCCCACACTCAAAACATAGAATCACCATGGAGATCAGTTAAGCGAGGAATTCCCAAAATTTATATTCACACTTGTGAATGTGAGACGAGCTGTTAGAGACCCTAATAAGATGTGTTGAATGAATTATTATATTTAATTATAATCCAAACTTGTAAATAATATTTTTTCCCCGGTGGCGTCTACGGAACCTTTTCTCTTGGTAAATAGTTCCGCAGACGCCCCCAACTTTTTTAACATAATATTTTCTACAGGATAACTTAAAACACTTCAATGAGTTTAATATTAAACAAAAATTTGTCTAATGTAGATTAAATAGCACTAATTGGATTTATGTTTTGGTGGAGTGACATGGAAGAAATAGGCATTTGAAATGGGGATCTGTGGAACTACACCCAAATTAAATCCTATCCCAATCTAACAATATTTAAATAAATCAAAACTACCTGATCTTTACTGATGTAAAATTTTACTGGGTGATTAGGGATTCCACAAAAATATTGTACATCCCATGAAACTTAGTGGGAGGGCCGGATAACCCGGAAAGTTAGACTAGCAAGAGGTGGATTAGCGAGTTTATTATACTTTTTTTTTTTTTTTTTTTTTTTTTTTTTTTTTTTTTTTTTTTTTTTTTTTTTTTTTTTTTTTTTTTTTTTTTTTTTTTTTTTTTTTTTTTTTTTTTTTTTTTTTTTTTTTTTTTTGCAGATTCTGAGTTCAAAATGAAATCACAATCCTTTCTTCCAGTTAATAAAGTTCAAGTTTATATAAATCAAAAAACTATGTTGTATGGCAGTCTTAAAGGAAAAAATCTGAACTTTTATCGTAAGAACTGTATTCCAATTTTCAGTCACACTTTAATTTCACAAATATCCGGGCCAACCACGTTCTGTACCCTGAAACTCTGAAGATTCGCACTAATTTTCAAGTGATGGCTTGACTGCTTATTCTGTGAAACACCTGCAAGATTGTTGGTTTTTCTCCTGAAAAAATAACCCAAAATTCTGTAATTTTTGTTTATTTTTTAAAAATAAACTACTAAATTTGCTAACATATTTTGTTTTTGAATGGCATTCATATTTTAATTTAATTTTATTAATTATTATTATTATTAATAATAATAATAATATTATAATATTAATAATATGAAACATTCAAATCGCACATGAGAAATTAAATGTATTTTATTATTTCACATAACCTTTACCATTTCATGACAGACTTCATGGACATAATAGTATACTCATTAGTGACATGGCCACAATTGCCATACCCATAAATAATCTCATAAGTAAGTCTGAAAAGAACCCGAAAGAGAGATTTGCTCAAATAAATCTTTTTTTCATTAATTCATGCCAGGAGGAGATACTGTTGAGTGCTACTCTCCCTCATGTCTCTAGGACCTGTTATTACTGAAATTCCTACAGATTCTCTATTGTTGCCATAATTAACAGATGTGAATAAATTGAAGAGAAAAAAAATTATTTGTTGTGGCTTATGGCATTAGATCCTTAATGTAAGGTTAATGATTGGACAATCTCAGATTGTCTGAGTGGTCATTTTAATATCTTTTATGTCAAAAGATTAGGCCTTACATATTAAATAAAATGGCCTCTGAACAGTACTTTACTCAGCATGGTTTATGAATTAGTGCTGACTGGATTTTCAGTGTCAATTAAAATAAAAGACGCTTTTGTTCATTTGTATTCTTATCAGCTTGGTTTCTTAGGGTTTAGAATTTTATTCTTCGTTTGGGGTTCTTAAACTTTTATATTTGATATTAACAATTTTTTTTTTTTTTTTTTTGGTTTTTTTAACTTAAGATGTATATTGATGAAATTGTGTTTGTGACATCTTAAATTCGCTACTGTTTCCTCTAAAAATAAATTTGTAACTATATGTTTCTGTAAAAAGTTGTCTTCTAATGATGTTTTTTCTCCATTTTTGGCACATTAACATGTTAGTTTGTTTAGTGTTATACTTTGACCATTCAAGTTAATTTCCTGGATATTCCTTAACCCTTTCACAGGCTAGGTATCCTGGAGGATACACGTATTTAATGCCTTTTGCTCAATAAATGACGTAGTGTCCGACGCATTATTCTACTGATTATTATCTAATATCCTTTATTCAAACTTGAATTTCATGATTTATGTGTGGGGGTTTGCGTGGCTATAGCCATTCAAAGGAAAAAAAAGAAGAAATGTATTCAAAAATTCCCTGTCTGCCCGTTAAAGGGTTAAAACTGATTTGGTTGTGGATTTATAACCTTATAATGAATGCGATATATTAGAACCCTCTCGCCGTTAGCGTTGCATTCAGAATAACTTTTAACTAGATCATAGAGGAACAAACCATTCTGCTATTAAATCATAACGAATTCTGAGTCTTTCTGTTAAGTTGTAGATTTTTTATCATTCAGGTACAGAACTTCCATCAATTATTCGTGGGCGTTGTGGCTTGACTTTGTAAATGTTTCCTTAATGATCTCAATTCTGTGTTACGAATTGTGGTCCTTATCTAATAAATTTGAGGTTAAAATAAAAATAAACGTGTTTCTCTGCTGCTTTGTTTTAAAGTAATAATACTATTTAATTTTTATTTTCAATCATTTTTTTATTTTAATATTATTTATTATTATGCTTTAACACAATCTCTTTATGTATAATACGTTATAATTTTTTAGTTTACCTTTACAGCTAAAACGATCTTAATATTTCATCCATTCCTATTGCTACTATTGCCTTGAAAATTATGATTGTTGATTAATACAATTTGTATTCTCTTTAAGTCCGTATGGTGTGACGTCAGTCTTAGAATCATCAAATGAAAAATATATTCAGTATTATTTAGTACGGCAACTTTTTCACCGCGATCGTTGGATGATCTTCACCCTATTTCATTTTAAAATTGTGAGTTCATATTAGTGTTGTAATATTTTTTCACCATTTGTATATTCGATTTGGCAACTTCCGATATAAATAAGTAACGCATTCGTATCTTACAAATGGAAATATCCTTTGATGAGATCTATGTGATAGATAAAAATAGTTTTTATTTTCAGTTCATATGAATTAAGTTTTTATTTTTTTTTTTTAATCTGACACCGGTTCAATATTAATTAAAGTAGAAGAGATTAATGGCATCACAGAACTTAAGAGGTTGGTGATTGATTGAGAAAATAATTCTTGAAAAGCTAATAAATAATGATTTTTTCATTTGAAAATAACACTACACCTGATATAAATATACCTAAAAGTATTAGAAATCTAATTAACTTTTCTTATGTTTGCGATTTTTTTCGTTCTGGGCCCTCAGTGAAATAATCCTATGTTCGTTACTGTTTTTATCAATATTTTGTTATTCTTAATGACCACATATGTAGAGTATAAAGATAGTAACTAATTTGACATTGATATATATCCGTGGAGGGTGGTTATCAAGTACTCCCAACAGAAAATAAGAACGTTTAATGAAAAGTATCTTTAGACATTGGTAGATACTTTGTGCCAAAAAATAGTTTCATTACAATTATGAAATAGTTTCTCGAATTTTTTTTGTTGGTAATAAGATTCTGCGTCAAATGAGGCCACCATCAGGTTGGTCCCAATGGTCTTAACCTTATTATTTTTTTTTTTTTGCTAATTTATTCATTTTAATCGATAAATCATTTTATGGAAGATGTTCAAATCTTGTAAAAGTACGATTAATGAAAGACTTTGAATTGAGGAATTCGTTAACATAAAAAGCTACATTCAGACTCAGCACTACAATTAATTTTCCTTTGAATTGTAAGTCTAATATTAAAAAAAAAAAAGTATTGTTGTTTATTTCGTTTAACGACTTTTATGCTGCTATGGCTAATCGTTAACAGGTATAATTAGGAAGGGATCTTTACATTCTGACATCGCACAGGCTCGGGACCCCCATTTTACGTCCCTTCCGAAGGACGGCATAGCTAAGGATTTTTTACTCCTTTAAAAAACGAGGTCATCGTTGCGAACCCGCATGTTTGTAGGTTGCTATGCTACCACTACACCACAGGTGACCCCCAAAAAAAAAAAAAAAAAAAAAAGTATTCATTATAAATTATGGCATATCTTTGTAATATTGAATTTAAACAAAAAATATTGTTAATCGATTTCAGTTTCTTTAACCTTTACTCAGTTTCTTTACCTTAATCATTATTGAACACTTATGTTTTATCCCATTTATTTTTATTTTCTTAAGAATCCATTCCAATTTTAAGTGGATATCGGTTTTATTTTATGACTTTAGTAGTTGGTCTAAATTTTCATAAATTTTGAGGATAACCAGTATCGTTTTAATAACTTTTAGTTAACTATCAATTTGTTTTATTCTTATGATAGGATAAATATGGTATTACTGCGTTTATTTATTGTGATATTAGAAATGTTTAGTTCTTGAGAATGCAAGAGTAAATTGAATTTTGAAAAGTATATTAGATAAAATATGATTAGTCATTAACTTCACTAATTATTTATAATCAATAAGTATGAGTGTTTATTTATATATATATTTTTCTTTTTCAGACGTTAAACTTGCCAGTTGAAAGAGGTGATTCACGTTCTTCATCTGATTCATCTACTGGTAAAACTCCCCCTATTAGAAAAACACCTCCTCCTCAACCTTTACCTATTGGTAAAGCTCCTGCACAGTTGCCTACTGGAAAATCTACACCACCTTTTATTAAACCCAAAGCACTACCTACACCACCATCACAAACTAAACCTCTTCCACAGCCTCCTGGGAGTGAAGAGCCACCTGTCGGAGGATACTCTTACATACAACTAACCACTGTTCATGAATATTTATATCCATTAATGGAAGAAGGTAAAGGAAATATAGGACAGAGGAGAGATTCTGGAGGAAGTTTAAAGAAAAGAAGTCCCAGTGCTCAAGGCCTAGCATCAAGCAAAAGTGGTGGTTCAGGTGGTAGGAGAAAAGAAACTTGTAGGCATTGTCAAGAACCCTTTTGCGTTGATAATAATGTGAGAGGGAGTTGTGAATATGCCCCGGACTGTGTTAAATCTAGTATAAATACTGTAGCATGTATTTCTTGTGCTCAATGCATGCTTTACCACTGTATGTCTGACCCTGAGGGTGACTTCGGTCAACACCCGTGTGAATGTAGCCCCGTAGATGAAAGTTGTAGTAAGAGGTGGATAGGTTTAGCACTCCTTTCCCTGATTGTACCCTGCCTTTGGTGCTATCCACCCCTTAGGGCTTGTCACTGGTGCTGTGTTTCCTGTGGTCTCTGTGGAGGTAAACATACACCTGCTAACTAACCAATTTAAGGGGCTCATATTTTTCCGAGGGCTCACGGAGGAATATGATCTTTCTCTTGTTTGGCATTGGAATATTAGAATTATGTTACTAAATGTTTGTGTCTAAATTAAAAACAAAAATATGTTATTCAAATCGCTAATTGTTAAAAAAAAATGTAATATACTGGACTTTTTTTTTCTCCGAATATTTTAGAAAATGTCCATTTCACATCAATATCTTAAGAAGTGAATCATGAACCCTTAATGTTTCACAATTCGAATTTAAATTACTGTGTGCATTTAAATGCTTCTGTATTTATTTTGAAGTAATTGATTTTATAATGAATGAATGTTGTCTGTTTTAGCTTTTATGAGATCCTCTTATTACCCTGTACTCTTTCCAAACTGACATACCTGAAATAATTGTTATTGTTATGAATTATTATTGATTTTATCATTGCATAGCTAGTATTATGATTGTTATATAAGCTCCTTTAAATTTTGTCATTGATATTTTAGGATATATTTAAAGCTTGTAAAAATTTTTAAAAATGATTTTTTTTTTTTTATAAAAATATAAAGAAAAAAAACCTTTAGCAATAGGTATTTATTTATTCATAATTATAGGCTGTACACTTTGTTTATATATTTTTTTGAAAATATTGTTTATATCGTAAAATAACTAATTTTTTTTCACATTTGTGAATACTATTTAATATGATACAATATGAATTGTACCTATCCAATTCTGAAAATGTGCATCAATGTTACATTTGCACATTTAAGTTACATTATATTTAATGTCAGTCTTTTACCTTTATATATATATATATACATACATATATATATACATTTATAGTATATATACATATATATAAATTGGAAAATGTAAATACAAAGATAACATTGTTATTTTTTCTTGTTCTTATTCACCAAATTTTTACCTTATGGATAATTAATGTTGTAAAGCAGCATTAGTTTTTAAATTATATATTTTATGATCGCCGAATAATTACGGTGTACACTTCATTTCATCGTTTCTTAGTATATATTATGTGATTTGATATTAGGATACGGTAGTTAAGATGGAACTCTGAATAGTGATAGTACCGATAAATTCCGAAAGAGTTCGCTTTATTCAACTTTTCGTCTAAATATATTTTAAAAACATTATGTGGGATTATAGTTCAATTTTTGTTAAATATTTTTGTTTGTTTATTTGAGGAGTTGACTAAATTTCAGCAACTTTTTATTTTTCTACTCAATTTGTTATCTTACATTCCTCAAGTATATTCCAATATGGCCGCCACTTGTTGGTTTAACCAGTATCTTGCAGTTAGGCTAGGAAGTGTGTTCTTTTCTCAGCTTCAATGGCATTTTGAGATGTGCATTTGCATTGACGGTTGACGTCGTTGTTTTTATTGCTACATCCTTCTATGAAAAAATATCTATTTCTATCATTGATTTAATACCTATTTTTAATGTTTTACTCACTGATTTGCGTGTTGGGAGAAGTGGGTTAAATTATTATAGTTGTGAAGTGATGTGCCTCTTGTTTCGTTTGTTTCATAGTGATAATGCAAGTGTTAGTGTAGTTTATTGTGTGAAGATAGCATGATGGATAGTTCACCTCCAGGAATACCTGACAAGTATGTATTTACATTGTGTATCTTGTTCTGTTGGTTATATCGAGATATTTTGATTTTTGACTGATTATTATCACTCTATCTATATCAGTTTGTATTTGGTGTCACAGAATTTGGTTCGTAATTTTTATTGTTTAGTGTTTATGTAGAATAGGAAAGATAGGAACCAGCTCCATTAATACTTTGACAATAAGTAGTTGGTTCAATTCTCAGATAACCCCTTGTGCTAATCTCCTGATATTTTTCAGTCATGTGCAATATATATTTTTTTATTGTGATCTATGAATCCTGTCTTATTATGCTCCTGTTTTTTCTATTGTCATAAATTTATATTAACTCATGTATTATCTCAGAATATGTTTACATTCTAGATTTTATTACTACATTAATGTACTTTACCTATAAAAGACCAAATTTCTAAGTTTGACCTGTCCAAACGTGGGAAGAAGCTTCCATTATTATTGAAGAAAGTTGTTTTTGTTTCTTCCTCAGTTGGTTAGTGAACTGTGAATTTTAAATCTGTAACAGTACTGTTTTGTTGTGTTCTTATCCTTATCTTAAAGTTTTGACATTTTGCATTTATTGAAGATGTTATAATATATATTTTTGCTGAATTTTGTAAATATTAAAGATTGATATTTTTGTTCTTATTAAAAATATATTTTATAACCCACTTTTTAGAGTTTCCTAAGATTTAATATCTTTGATTTGGTTTTATATTATACTTAATTCTAAGAAATAATCCGTTTGTTGCTAATTTGATTCATTTATCATTATGTAAGGTCTAATAAACAAAGTTTGATTTTAAGTTTCTATTAAAAAGTGATAATAACACAATAATTAAGAGCTTTCTAAATAGTTAGACAGATATGAATTTTTTGATTAATCACGTCTTAGATACTAATAACACTTTTGCAATTCCTTGTTTAAAAACAAGTAATGAACTATGTAGTTGAAGAAATTCTTCAACTACATAGTTCATAAATTGGTTTAGGTTCTTAAACACTAAAACAAATAAAGGTCACATACCCCTCCTTAGCTCAGTGACCATTAATATAGGCCGTAATTCAAAAATACACTAGAATCGTTATTGATAAATATTATCTTGTAGTTTTATAAAAACAATTGTTTTAATTACATTTCTTTTCTTTCTTTTTTTTAATGAATTTTATTATTAATTATTATTAAATTATTTTGTAAATCAGCAAGTAAACATTTTTGTCGATTTCTCATTATGCAATTTTAATTATGTAGATATATTGTTACATATAAAACTCTTCTGTTTTCTATAATAGCACATAATTCAGCCTGCCATTTAGGTGATAGTTTAATTAAGTATTATTGTTATTCTTTATAATTTGTTTGTATCAGTAGTGGACTAAGTTGTGCCTATCGGAAAAATATGTTAGTAAAAATATCGATATACATATTTTATATTATACATAATATACATGATTATTACTTTATATATTTTTAGAGACCCAAGTTTTCAAATTGAAAAAAACTTATGAAACTAATAAAAGTTATAAAATATGTTTTCCTTAATTAGTAGTATATTTATTTAACGTTGTTGATTTACTTCAAAAATGGTTTGTCATTTTATACTTAATGATGAGTATTTTTTTTTAATTGTGAAAAGGAAGTGGATAAACAAAAGTCTTTGTATAGACATTAGCTAGTGGTAACAGGGATTGCAGTTTTATTTAGCAAATCATAGTTTGTACAAAGAAAAATTAATTAGAGTTTTAAATTCATAAATAAAAACTGAAGCGCTGATCTTACCCATATTCTATTCCACCCAGTTCGATGTGGATAAATAATGCTCTTATTAATCTTTAATGTTTGAAAATTACTTGACCTTGACAAAAGTCTTTTCATAAATTTATAGTTGGCCCCTGAACCGTTTCTCATTAATCCTTCTTTTTTTCTTTTTTTTCTTTTTAAGGCTGTTAAAGAGAAATAAGACCAAGTAGGCCGCACACTAGTGTATTAATTCAATAGATGCTTTTCAAAAGATTTACTTCTGCTTAAATGCCTTGATTTTTAGTCTGCAATACTGATTCATTCCTTTGCTTCCTTTATAATCACTAGATCCAGATTGACTTCCTGACTTGTTGCTCCCTTTAAATACCTCTTCTGTCTGAGTTGTGTACCCATTATTACTGCTTGCAGCCTGCCGTGGACATTTTAAACTTTTTTTTTTTTTTTTTAATTAAATCAAATGTTTTTTTCTCATAACCAGACTGAAGAGATTACTTTCTGCTGTTAAATTAAAATTCACGAACTGATACATTACTGACCAATACTATACTAGTATCCGATACAATTCCTCCATAAAGTATAATAATCAACCGGTTCAGAAGACAAAATCTATCTTTAGAACTGGTATTATTATTTCTCTTTAGGTCTGTAATAGATAAACGACATGGTGTTGGAAAGAATAGGCTTGCTTTGAATTAACTTCAGTTCTTTCAACGTCAATGACGACTGACAAAATATATGGAAGCGGTTGGTATTCGGATTTTTTTACTAAAATGCGACTGTAATTTTGATTTAAAAAAATAAAGATAA
Source organism: Euschistus heros (assembly GCA_003667255.2). Classification (NCBI taxonomy): domain Eukaryota; kingdom Metazoa; phylum Arthropoda; class Insecta; order Hemiptera; family Pentatomidae; genus Euschistus; species Euschistus heros. The sequence continues at coordinate 1,414,335 of RCWM02000249.1, forward strand.
TTTAGTATTAAAAGGAGTTGTGTGAAGGATCTTATAAACTAATTAATTAAGGAGGACTAGTCTCAGCTATTTGATCATAAAGCTTTTTTTTTCTGGGCTTTTGCATATTTCATTGTTTTCATCTTAATGGCTGGTGTAATTAAATAAAAATCAAAAATTTAATGGGTTTATTTAATTTAAACCATTTTAAAGTTTTAATTAGTTACTACAAGCTGCCAGAAGGTCCAACATTCAGGAATTAAATACTTTCAACCATAAGTTGTATTATCAATGATCGTATTTTATCCATCTAACAATACGTAAAAAACTTTCACGAGACAAAAACCTAATCGAAAAATGGTTCCAAAATTTTCGAATTATCCGCTGCATTACAGTACCACTAAGCTTATTATTGTTTACATACCGAGACCATTCTCCTCGGGGACTGAAGTGACGTTGATCGAAGAACTTATTGCCACCTTGTTTGTTGTTTATGCAATTAAAAAAGAAATAAGCCGGTAAATTATTCGGTAAATCAGTGAAGTTATTAGCAATATCAGGCTGGTGATATGCTGAATTTTTTTTGAGAATTATTTTAGATTCGATGGGTTAGTCTAATCTGAAATATAGGAATTTCGGTGAGATAGGACAACAGAATAGTCGGCAACCACTATGCTGTCTGTACAATTCACGATAAATAATGGAAATATCATTTAAAAATGAATAACTTGATTAAAAATTTAATTATTTAAATATCTTTTTGATGCCTCACAAAAGAGTACTCAGTTATTTTATTTATTTATTATTCCATTCTATTTTAAGAGAGGATTAGATTTTTGAGATGATCTACATTCCCTAGCAAGAATGCTCTTTATTTCACTTTTTTATCTTTTCTATTTCTTTTTAAGGCATTACTATAATTCTTTTATCATTTGATAACCCGCTTTCTAATTTTTAAATTCTTTATCGATAGCTCTATATTTAGCAATTTATGAAGATATCTATTTCTTGGTAAGGAAACGTATGGTATATAAGTGTTTTCCTATTATGATTGCCACATAATGAAATTTAACGTTTTTGATTTTTACATTAGCTCCTCTTCGTATTTTATTGATTACCATAATTTAAGTCGTTAATGTTACAAAATTTAATGAATGATACTTGATTATATTCAGAAATTGGAAATATAGTTCAGTGATTCTTCCTAATTGTTATTTGTTTGTTAATGTTTTATATTATGCTTGATGCTAGTCGCATCTTTTACAGTCTCAAAAGTAGTTTTTTTTTCTTCAGTTGACGTACGCATGGTAGGTTAGAAGGTTTAATTCAATAGGAATTTTAAGATGATCTTCTATTCTGTGTAGTTTATTTGAAAACTAGTTTTGAATCCTATATATTCATCTTCCGTATTAAAGGCATGCATTAAAAAAAAAAAAAAAAAAAAAAAAAAAAAAAAAAAAAAAAAAAAAAAAAAAAAAAAATATATATATATATGAAAATTTCAGAATTATTTTATTAATATGACAAGAGATCAATAAAATGTTGGTATTTATTAAGTCTTAAGTAGGGTAGGTTTCGGCATTCGAGGTTAAATTTTTCATTCATTCATTCTCGGCGCAACAGACGCATGAAGCGGTCCTTGGCCAGCTCAACGGCTCTTCCCCAGTCTTCCCTGTCAATGGCACGTCTGATGGATATTCCTGCTTTTAAATTTTTACCTTCATATATTAAATCTAAATTGAAGATGATGTAGGGGTATGCAGCCATATATACACATTTAATTAAAGAATAATTATTAATAATTCCGTTATTGTAAGGTACTATCTTTTGTTATACTTTGTCTTTATGTACACTAATCATTTATATCCACTTTTCTTTTTTGTCATAATTTCTTTTTCATCCTTGTAAAAACAAAATATTTAATTTTTTTATTAACTCCCTCTGTTTATTTTTCATCTAGCCCCGAAGAAGGCTTACATTGCAGGCCGAAACGTTGGCACTATTATTTAAAATTTATTTTTTAACTATATGTGTATCTATGACTGCGTATCCCAAAAACCTACATCTTCATTAGTTCCTCGGTCAACAAACACCTCATCAATATAAATCTAAACTATATTTCTAATCGTCGGTGTTATGAATGTATCAAATTTGAAAATAGTTAACAAATAAACTAAACTTCATAAAAGTTATACATCATCAACCAACTCCTATTTACATTTGTTTTCAGTTTGCAGGGATTAGTGAAATCAAACGTTCTATTTTCTATTACATACGATAAGGAAGGTTATGCATAATATTACATCAGTTGTTTTAAAATTAAATTAACTCGAGAAAGTGCTGGCCGAGCATGTAAAGTGGCAAACACTTATCATTCTCGTAACCGCTGCGGCCGCTCTCAGTGATAAAAACTGTCGAAATCTGTTCTAAATTCCTTATTGAAATATTCGACTTATATAGTGAAAATTATCTTACATACAAATTAATGGATGGCTTATGGTTTTGACCCTAAAGTAGCCAGTCAATCATAATAATTGTTTGTTTTTTTATTAGGGCTTAACGTCCTTATGTACTCCAACCTGGGCAGGAAGGATGGGTTATCCTACAGGTTACCAACCTATTTTAGCTAGGGTGGGAAGGTCAAGATTCATTTCGTGGGCCATGAAATTTTAACCTGCTCAGGTGGAATTCGAACCCACGACCTTCAGTATCGAGCGCGCTGAGACCTTCGCCCTAACTCCTTCGGCCATGGAGTCCCCTCATAATTGTTTAAGATGAATTTTTTAATGTTCTTTTTGGAAATTTCTGTAATTTTAGACACCTTTCCTTAATAGTTTTACATAAGTTATTACTTTTTCTATTTAATAAAAACACGTATACTATAAACTCACTATAGTATTGGCCTAGCGTGTTCAAGTGTTAGCATTCTTGTAGCCCTGGAATCCGGCCTCGGTGAGTTCAAATTTAATGATTAGATATAATCTAGTGCTTTTCTCAATTTACATTAAAAAAAAAAAAAAAATCAAATTACTTAAATTAATAATTAAATTTTTATTTATTTATTTGATTGCCTCTAACATTGAGGGTCTTTGGCAGTTCATCTTCGATTTCTTATCCCACCACCACTATATCCCTCCATAGAACCTGATAGCCTTTAAAAAATCCAACAATGACTTCACTGATTTTTCCCCATCTTGTAAGATTTCTTTCTGTGTATTTCAAATTTTAAATCTCTCCCCTTTTAATTTAATTAAATTTAATTAAATTAAATTAACAATAAATAATTGTTTGGAATAAAAAAAGTTAAGAGAAAATAGTGGTTTCAAACGTGACCTTTTTCATCCAAACCTTTATAGGTCCTACGACGGCAGAAAATTTATTTTCTGTCATTTCGGCCGTGGATCGAATTCGAGGTCGGGAGACCCTCCTGGGGCACACCCAGCCTCTTAAAAAGTGGGGAAAATCCTTAATTGGGGAAAAAACCTGGCGGTTGAGCGTGAATTCTAGCCAAATCACCTCCTTTCACAACCGTTGGCTCAGAAACAGTACAGCCTTACCTAATATTGAACCCGAGACCCTTCATGGGTTGTAAGTGGTACAGTTATATATATATTATATATATATATTTATATATATATATATATATATATATTATATATATATATTTATATATAGGTCCTAGCGACAATGGTTATATAACAGAAAATATTCTTTTCGACCCCAACAGAGGTAGAGAGTGAAATAATTCACAAAAAATGCATATACCCCCAGCCAAAAAACATATCCATGCCAAAATCTCAGTGTTACCCGAGAAATGTATTCTTCTTTATTTACTTAAATATTTTTTATCATTATTTTTATAAAATTTTTTTATTTTTTTTTATTAGGTTGGCAATCCAAGATCTTAAAATCTAATTATTTTATGTTTATAAGTAGAATTAAATGGAGGATTAGAAAAAAAAATTATAAAGGATCGTGAATTGGATAATTATTCCATTGATTTAAATAAATCCTTAATTAAATATATTAAAGCTGTCTATTTTTTCTTGCTTTATTGTACTGTTTTTATAGGTTCTTTAATAGGTTTATTAAGGACCTAGTAGGATGAAAGTGTAAGATTGCACCTTGTTGGTCCACGGAAGTCAGGGACCCGCATCGGTCTTTATGCTCGGCTTACTTTCCGCATTTCCTGTACCACATCAAAAATATTCAGTATTCTGTATGTTTTTTAGTTGTATTTAATATAATGGGAAGGCACCTTAATAATTTAATATTTGTTCTTAATATGTATATTGAAAAAATTCTTAATTGCTAATCTTTTTCTTCTTAGTTATCCGTGATTTCGAATACTTGCTAATAAACTTTATTAACATGTAAATATAGGCCAGTCGTATTAGTAAAAATGCCCCTGTACTTGGAAATAATTCTCTAACAGGAAAAACTTTGCATATGTGTTGTGCTATTACCCGTTAACAACATTTCAAAAATCAACACTTGTCCATGTTGTGGTCCAGTAAAATATTAAATATAAAAAATTACAAAATTTTTTTTTTTTTTAAATGTAATTATTTATTTAAATATTTTATTAAGTGTTATTCGATGTAAAATACCCCTTTCCTGAAGAAATTCTATCGCTTTTTCTTTTGTATTTATTTGACGAATTAAATCGAACAAAGACATATCGCGTATAATAATACAAAAAATGATATCACGGAATATTACAATGAAACGGATAACATACGAGGTAGGTAATGTTGCTAAGCATTCATATGTTTAATTATAACCTAACAAGTTATAATATTAACTCTTAATAAAATATTTAAATTAAACATTAAATAAACATTTTTTTTGTTGTTTTTGTAATTTTTTTGTTTTTTTTATGTAATTATTTAATAATAGGAACAATTAAACGATCTCTCATTGACATGTTTTCACGTTTGGAAGGTAATAGTAAACTAGTAACCTAAACATATGATAATTATCTCAAAATGAAATGCGGGGAACAAGTGCGAAAGACCCAAAATCCCTTTAAAAGAGGTCAAATAAGGCATTGATATAGAAACATTTGACCAAAATTTATTTATTTTTTACAATTAAAAATTGGTATCTGATGAGATAGTAAACCAAGATTGGGGTGCCTAATCACTTAAAGTATTTCAGTAATATGAAATATTGGTAAGGAACCTACAAATACGTCAGAATATGCCTGAAATTTGTGGGGGAAAAAAAAAACATTTACAAAGGGATACCCGCCAAGAAAATGGTTAACCCTTTTTCTGAAAAAACAAGAAAAAATAAAGATTTTTTCTCCAATGTTAGGTCCCAATCCAACTAGTTACTTAATATATTTTGACCAAGTTGAGAGATCTGTAGAACCCTATAGTCCAAGAGCCGAGGCCAAATTTCATGACTTATTTGAAGAAAACTTTTAGACATACAGCCATTAAATGTCCACCCTCAGCAATCAATTTGCACTTGTCTGCCAACTCAAAGCGGGGGCGTTTCAAAATGGCGACCACCGAAAGGGGGTAGCAAATATCAAAATATAATATTATTTGAAGATGATTTATTTAAAGCAAACAAGAAACTGCAAACCCCCTAGGTGCAAAAAAAACGCTGTCTGCCAAAATTTGGAGGGGGGGCGTCGCACCGGCAGACAGAATTCAAAATCCTCGTTTTTTGAGTCCAAAAGTGGACCATTTGAAGACGATTTATTTCAAGCACACAAGAAACTGCATGGTCACTAGATGACAAAAAACGTTGTCTGCCAAAATTTGGAGGGGGGCGTCGCACCGGCAGACAAAATTCAAAATCCGCGTTTTTTCAGTCAAAAAGTTGACAATTTGAAGACGATTTATTTGAAGCACTCAAGAAACTGCATACTTCCTAGATGTCAAAAAACGTTGTCTGCCAAAATTTGGAGTGGGCCAAGCACCGGCAGACAAAATTCAAAATCCGCGTTTTTTCAGTCCAAAAGTGGACAATTTGAAGACGATTTATTTGAAGCACACAAGAAACTGTATACTTCCTAGATGACAAAAAACGTTGTCTGCCAAAATTAGGAGGGGGCTAAGCACCGGCAGACAAAATTTAAAATCCGCGTTTTTTCAGTCCAAAAGTGGACAATTTGAAGACGATTTATTTGAAGCACACAAGAAACTGCATACTCCATAGATGAAAAAAAAACGTTGTCTGCCAAAATTTGGAGGGGGCTAAGCACCGGCAGACAAAATTCAAAACCCTTGTGAAGGCGTCACATCGGCTGACATTGTTCAAAACTCACATCCTTTTCGTCCAACAGTGAACTTTTTGAACATGATTTCCTTTTTTATTTGATTTATAAGTAGTTTTTCTCTAGAATAATTTAAGGAAATTATATTATGTTGCTTCCTACGTATGGTACAATATAATTATTTTAATATAAAATAATCTTGTTTAAAAATTTTAATGTTAAAAATACCAATTAATACATATAAACAGTAATAATATAAATACCGGCGATATAATTAATATTAATATTAAATATGTACTATCCTGGAACAAAATACGTGGAAAACATGTAGTTCTTCGTAAACGTATGTTCTTGGAAAATCGAATGTTCTTAGTCGTTTGATCGAATAACTCGGAAACCGTTCCTGTTAGTATATTTTGAGCTATGTACATTATAAAGCAAATCAAATTTGCAAGAAATTTGGCACTATTCATTTCTTTTTCTCACATCTATAGTTTTCAAACGGTTCGGCCACCAATGATTGGCTAACTTGTAGTAAGTAAGTGGCTAAATTTCCTACCATACTATATATATGAAATTTATATGTCATGTAAAATACCCACGCCAGAATTTTTTGGTACATTTTTCGTTAAACCCTTAAAACTATTCGTTCGATCCAAAATTTATTTTTCTCAACTGATAGACGACTAAATTTTCAATCAGACCCATATATTAAATTGATATAAAGTCACGTAAAATACCATTGCCAGCACACCAAAACCTCGTGCTGTTGTGAAATCCAAGTTTTTTGGCCCATTTTTCGTTATTACCCGAAAACTATTCCTCCGATCCAATATTTATTTTTCTCAACTAATAGCTGACTAAATTTCCAATCAGACCCATATATTAAATTGATATAAAGTCACGTAAAATACCAATGTCAGCACACCAAAACGTTGTACTGTTGTGAAATCCAAGTTTTTTGGCACATTTTTCGTTATTACCCCAAAACTATTCTTCCGATCCAATATTTATTTTTCTCAACTAATAGCTGACTAAATTTCCAATCAGACCCATATATTAAATTGATATAAAGTCACGTAAAATACCAATGTCAGCACACCAAAACGTTGTACTGTTGTGAAATCCAAGTTTTTTGGCACATTTTTCGTTATAATCCCAAAACTATTCCTCCGATCCTAAATTTATTTTTCTCAACTGATAGCTGACTAAATTTGCAATCAGGCCCATTTATTAAATTGATATAAAGTCACGTAAAATACCATTGCCAGCACACCAAAACCTCGTGCTGTAGTGAAATCCAAGTTTTTTGGCACATTTTTCGTTATTACCCCAAAACTATTCTTCCGATCCAACATTTATTTTTCTCAACTAATAGCTGACTAAATTTCCAATCAGACCCATATATTAAATTGATATAAAGTCACGTAAAATACCAATGTCAGCACACCAAAACGTTGTACTGTTGTGAAATCCAAGTTTTTTGGCACATTTTTCGTTATAACCCCAAAACTATTCCTCCGATCCTAAATTTATTTTTCTCAACTGATAGCTGACTAAATTTGCAATCAGGCCCATATATTAAATTGATATAAAGTCACGTAAAATACCATTGCCAGCACACCAAAACCTCGTGCTGTAGTGAAATCCAAGTTTTTTGGCACATTTTTCGTTATTACCCGAAAACTATTCTTCCGATCCAATATTTATTTTTCTCAATTAATAGCTGACTAAATTTCCAATCAGACCCATATATTAAATTGATATAAAGTCACGTAAAATACCAATGCCAGCACACCAAAACCTTGTACTGTTGTGAAATCCAAGTTTTTTGGCACATTTTTCGTTATTACCCGAAAACTATTCTTCCGATCCAAAATTTATTTTTCTCAACTAATAGCTGACTAAATTTCCAATCAGACCCATATATTAAATTGATATAAAGTCACGTAAAATACCAATTCCAGCACACTAAAACCTCGTAATGTTGTGAAATCCAAGTTGTTTGGCACGTTTTTCGCTATAACCCCCAAACTATTTGTTTTTCCAAAATTTATTTTTTTCAATGAAAGTTTACTAAATTTACAATCAGACCCATATATTAAATTGATATAAAGTCACGTAAAATACCAATGTCAGCACACCAAAACGTTGTACTGTTGTGAAATTCAAGTTTTTTGACACATTTTTCGTTATTACCCCAAAAATTTTCTTCCGATCCAAAATTTATTTTTCTCAACTAATAGCTGACTAAATTTCCAATCAGACCCATATATTAAATTGATCTGAAGTCACGTAAAATACTAATGCCAGCACACCAAAACCTCGTACTGTTGTGAAATCCAAGTTTTTTGGCACATTTTTCGTTATTACCAGAAAACTATTCTTCCGATCCAATATTTATTTTTCTCAACTAATAGCTGACTAAATTTCCAATCAGACCCATATATTAAATTGATATAAAGTCACGTAAAATACCAATGCCAGCACACCAAAACGTTGTACTGTTGTGAAATCCAAGTTTTTTGGCACATTTTTCGTTATAACCCCAAAACTATTCCTCCGATCCTAAATTTATTTTTCTCAACTGATAGCTGACTAAATTTGCAATCAGGCCCATATATTAAATTGATATAAAGTCACGTAAAATACCATTGCCAGCACACCAAAACCTCGTGCTGTAGTGAAATCCAAGTTTTTTGGCACATTTTTCGTTATTACCCGAAAACTATTCTTCCGATCCAATATTTATTTTTCTCAATTAATAGCTGACTAAATTTCCAATCAGACCCATATATTAAATTGATATAAAGTCACGTAAAATACCAATGCCAGCCACACACCAAAACCTTGTACTGTTGTAAAATCCAAATTTTTTTGGCACATTTTTCGTTATTACCCGAAAACTATTCTTCCGATCCAATATTTATTTTTCTCAACTAATAGCTGACTAAATTTCCAATCAGACCCATATATTAAATTGATATAAAGTCACGTAAAATACCAATTCCAGCACACTAAAACCTCGTAATGTTGTGAAATCCAAGTTTTTTGGCACGTTTTTCGCTATAACCCCCAAACTATTTGTTTTATCCAAAATTTATTTTTTTCAATGAAAGTTTACTAAATTTACAATCAAATCAAATTATATAATGATGAATAAATCCCGCAAAATACCCACGCCAGCCCACTGTAACATGTAAAATTGTTATGTTTTTACCAAAACATACACATATAGCCTGCTGGCATGGATTTCAATTAAATATTCATGTATAAAATGTGATATTAAATTTAGTCAACTTTCAGTTGAAAAAAGTAAATTTTGGTTTAGACGAATTGTTCAGGACTAATATCGAAAAATAATCTAAATAATTTGTATTTAACAACAGAACTTGTTTTTAGCGTGCTGGCACGGGTATTTTACAGAGCTTGATCAAAGTTTTATGTATGGGGTCTGATTGAAAATTTAGTCAGCTATCAGTTGAGAAAAATAAATTTTGGATTGGACGAGTAGTTTTGGTGTTATAACGAAATATGTGCCAAAAACTTTAACTTTACAATAGTACGGATTTTTAGCGTGCTGGCATGGGTATTTTAAATAACTTTATATACATTATATAGATAAATTATATTATATTATACAAATAAATTTTATGTATAATGTCTGAAAGGAAATTTTCATCAGTTGAAAAAAATAAATTTTGGATTAGAGTTATAACCGACAACGGAAAAGTACCAACTGCTTCTTTTCACGAAGAAGTGCGACTTATATGAAGTTAGTCAATCTTTGGTGGCCAAACCGCTCTAAAACTATTGATCTGAGAACAAAATGACTATTGCAAAATTTGTTGCAAAGTCGATTTGCTTGAATAACATATAATAGAACACAAAATATACTAAAAGTAACGATTTCCCAACTTCTAAGAAATAGTATTTACAACTCCTTTCCCCCACTGTCATTTTTGCGGCACTCACCTTTATTGGAAAATTCATAAATTTTCATTCAGAACAGGTGGACAGGTTACACCCATGCATTACAAAAAAAGGGTGAAATAACTCGGTATGTTTTCCTATCGGGCTCTTGGTCTATCATTTTAAAAATCAATTAACTGGACTAATATACAAGTTTTATACGAATTTTGTTCCAGGATAGTACATATTTCATAACTTTATAAGTTGAAATATTATTCTTTTTTAATTACGTGGCCGGTATTTATATTATTACTGTTCATATATATTAATTGGTATTTTTTACATTAAAATTTTTAAACAAGATTCTTTATATTAAAATAATTTTATTGTAACATACGTAGGAAGCAATATAATATAATTTCCTCAAATCATTCTAGAGAAAAACTACTTATAAATCAAATAAAAAAGGAAATCATGTTCAAAAAGTTCACTGTTGGACGAAAAGGATGTGAGTTTTGAACAATATCAGCCGGTGTGACGCCTTCACAAGGATTTAGAATTTTGTCTGCCGGTGCTTAGCCCCCTCCAAATTTTGGCAGACAACGTTTTTTTGTCATCTAGGGAGTATGCAGTTTCTTGTGTGCTTCAAATAAATCGTCTTCAAATTGTCAACTTTTGGATTGAAAAAAACGCGGATTTTGAATTTTGTCTGCCGGTGCTTAGCCCCCTCCAAATTTTGGCAGACAACGTTTTTTGACATCTAGGAAGTATGCAGTTTCTTGTGTGCTTCAAATAAATCGTCTTCAAATTGTCAACTTTTGGACTGAAAAACGCGGATTTTGAATTTTGTCTGCCGGTGCGACGCCCCCTCCAAATTTTGACAGACAACGTTTTTTGTCATCTAGTGAGCATGCAGTTTCTTGTATGCTTGAAATAAATCGTCTTCAAATGGTCCACTTTCGGACTGAAAAAACGCGGATTTTGAATTTTGTCTGCCGGTGCGACGCCCCCTCCAAATTTTGGCAGACAACGTTTTCTGTCACCTAGGGGGTTTGCAGTTTCTTGTTTGCTTTAAATAAATCATCTTCAAATAATACCATATTTTGATATTTGCTACCCCCTTTCGGAGGTCGCCCTTTTTAAACGCCCCCGCTTTGAGTTGGCAGACAAGTGCAAATTGATTGCTGAGGGTGGACATTTAATGGCTGTATGTCTAAAAGTTTTCTTCAAATAAGTCATGAAATTTGGCCTCGGCTCTTGGACTACTATGTGTTCTAGCAGGGTGAATCTATTCATCTATCTTGGTTCGGAACGTGGTTCAGGAAATGACCCTGGCCCTGTAATCGGAAGAAAAATAACATCTAGTAATTGATATCTCTTCTATCATCTCCAAGAACTTCACACTACTTGACGGATAGGAATTCCTTGAGCAAGGTGGACAGAGTTTCTCTGGAGACCTATTCGGGTCTGGACAGGTGCATCTCAGGTGGTTGTGGCGCCACACACCTATTGATGGATGTGTTGCGCCAGCTTCGATGATGATGTGTAATTATTATATGGTTGTAACTATCAACCCGCGAAACTCAGGATATATATTTATCAGATATAGAAGAAGTTAGGTTTTAAGGTTCTTTTGATAAGTATTAAATTATAAAATAATAAATTATTTATCTGAATTAGGAATTTTCAGCTGAAGCTGTTCAATATTCATTAAACGCAATTTTTAAATTGCGTGAAACCTCTTAATATTTTAAAGCCATATGTGCTCCCACGTTTTTTAAATAGAACTTTTATTTTAAAGTTCAATAAAGCGATCCCTTTTACTAAAAATTTTCAATATAGTAGTATTAGAATTTCTGAAATATTCAAACTAAAGTAGAATAAGAAGCAGCTGATTCATTCAAGAGAAAGTGTATATCTAATTAATAATATATATAACGAACTTTATAGTGGTGTAATATTGTTGACCGTATTTATATAATGAAGATGGTTGTGCGGTCATAATTGTATAATAAATAATAATAAATTTATTTAACTTATTTTTAACATACTTTATCGCCACACAATAAAAATATGTTAATTTATAGTGCCGACGTTTCGGGTTTTCACATCAAGCCTTTGTAAGAGGTAGAAGAAAGCCATACAAGATGATAATAACAGAAAAGTAAATTTAAAAGATATTAAAAATAAAGACAAAATGTATGATAATTATTAATGAATATGGGTACAAAAATCAAATAAAAATATTACAAGAGGTGAATGGATATAACTCATAAACAGAGATAAATAAATACAATATAACAGGATACTAGTAGGTAGGATAAAAACAATAGTTAAAATATGGGCTTTTTGCTACAATGAAGACATATTTTCTTCTTTGAAAGGATTTTTCTTCGCTATCGAAGTTTCCTTCAACTAAACTCTTCTCTCAGCCGGTTCCTCCATTCCTCTCTATCCATTGCTTCTTCTTCCGTTAATCCTCGGCCAGTCATACTTTCAGCCACAACATCTCTCCACCTGATGCGAGGCCTACCTCTCCTCCTCCCCTCTGCTTCCCATTCATAAGCAATTTCTGGGATCCTGCCTTGCATTTTTTCTAGAGGACATGTTTCTGAGCTGTATAGCATTATACTTTCTACCAGGGCCTTATATATAATTTTTTTGAGATTGGCACATATGTTGGCACTCCAGAGGACTGAATTTAACATTCCGGTAGCGTTTCGTCCATCTGTTATTCTTTTTTTCCCTTCTTCAGTCGCTCTCCCATTGATTTCGAGAATAGTGCCTAGATAGCAGAATTGGTTGACCCTACTTAACTTTGTTAATTTATACATATTTTAATATATATAAATGACCCATTTCCATGACAGCAATAAGACCTATTTAGAAGGACATTCGGATTTTAGCTTTCGGGCTCCACTGAACCTTCTAATTTGTTTCTTATCCAACCCTTCAACAATCCAAAATCATTCGAAAATTCATGCTTATTACTTTGTTACTAACAAGGAACCATAAAAGATCTTAACATGTGGTGATTAAGCCCAAACCAAATACTCATCCTTTAATATTAAATTCCATCACCACGCAAATCATCTAGTATCTTAACCGGCTTAACATTCTATTTCAGATAACCCAGGTGTCTGAAAAGATGTCCTCGGGACCTTCTACTTCAGAACTTGTATTGAAGTGCTGCTAATGAATAGTTGCTTTGCAAACAATTGACATGTCATTTTGAGCAATATCTTCACATTTATATGTATTTTTATTTTATTTTGTGTGGAGTTGTAATTATGAGTTATTTCAACAAATAGCGTCTTTATTGGCTGATGATCCATTCTTTATTTTTACTTAACTTAAAAGTGTTCTCTTTAAAAATATCGCTATTAAACCGTAATTAAATTTAAAAACATACTTAAACAAACACGTTTCTTGAATTACTTATTGTCTATACTCAAATATTAGTGTACATCGGATGCTATGCTCCGTTACGTAACCTTTCTGTTGAGATAGTATTTATAATGAACTGTTGCAGTAGAAGTGTGTGCAAACTTCCGTTCTCATTGTTCTTTCTTCTCTCTTGGAACTCTCTCTTTATAATTTAGTTCTTTAATTAGTTATATTGTTTTTAACAACTAAAAAATGCATTTTTACATGAAATGAAATGAAAAATAAATATTTTTTCTGAGACATATTGTCCCCTAAGAATGAGAATTAGTGCACAATTACTGGTGCAATTGTCTGGCTGCATTACATACAATTTAATACATCAGTAAATACTGCAAAAAGTATTGACAAAAAAAATACCATAATATATGAAAACATACAACTCATCTAAACATAAACATATTTTCGGAGGATTGATGGTCTAGGAGCTAGAAAAATAAATGATCAAAGTTAGGAAAGAAGCTCTACGAATGGGAATAGGTAGGGAATTCCCAAAGGAGATGGCACAAATGATATCAGATTTTTCAAAGCAACTATTGCTATGGGAGAGGGTATACAGGTGTAAAAGGCTGGTACCTTGTATTCAAGAGGTGGATAGAAGAATGGCAGAGGTATTTGGTGAAAGAATATAGGAAGGCTATTTGTAAGTACTGAGGAATTATTGCAGAAATATATCAGAAATAATTACAAAGCTACTTTTACCGGCACGTAGTGTCTGACCGGCTGGGGGTCCGAATGTTTTAGTGGGGGATACTCAATGATTTACAGATAAATAGAAATAAGTTCCATAATTTACCTCAATATCCTTAATACCTAAAAAAAACCGTTGTCGGTGCCATTTGATTTTGATCTTACGGCATTCTCTCTCAGAGGACAGTATCAGGAATAGTTTATTTTTCAGTTATTTATATTTATTTATGATAATGTGGACCCAGGAAGGTTCACTCTAGCACTGTTTTTCTATAATAGATTTCACTATTTTCTTTCAAGAGGTAATTTAATGTACCAAGTCAGAATTTTAATATTTTTGATTTAGGAACGAAGTTCTATTCGCTAGGTGGTCTTGGCCCCTTATTTTTTTTTTTTTTTTTTTTTTTTTTTTTTTTTTTTGTAGTTGACTTTTTGGTGGTTCGTCATTTATAGATATTAACTTCAAATTTTGATCATTATATTTTTAAAGAAATCTATAGTAAAAACTAATCATATTTGCCCCTACGAAATAACTACTATTCACCTGTTGAAATATGCTGAGGGAATTAAAGATATTATTGTACGAAAAGGAACGATCATTAGAATACTTTATTTGGATTATTTATTTTCATCTCCTCACCGCCTTCTTACCAAAAAAAAAATCATTCTTATAGAAATCACCTATTCGAAAAATATGTACCCTTGCTTTGATCTTTGATCTAAACTGAGATAATCTGGGGGTCTGGGGTGCTCCCCAGGAGTCATGAGACTATGCATTTTTTTTTTTTTTTTTTTAATAAATTAGTTTTTTTTTATATTTATTTTTGGATTCTTTGAGGAGAGTTAACTCGATAGTAAATTTTATATTGAAATTACTTTTTAGTGAGACAATTAAACTTTTTAAATATAAACATAACTCTTTGCTGATCTAGCAGTTATTTTATTAGATGAATAAAATATATATTTACATTTAAACAATTGTAATCACTGTCTGAGACATTTTCTTCATTTAATTATTATTATTTTTTTTATCTCGGCAAATATACGTCTTCTTATATTTAGAATTCGTCTCTACTTCTCCTGCCTGATATATTATGACAAAAGGATCACGTAGGTAGCTACAAACTTAAAAGCATTGTGCTACTGTTTGTGAATTCCCATTGTGTTCGAAAGTTCCTTGCTGTGATTCCTGATCCTGTGATGTGGACATTGGTTGTTGCTTTTGTGGCCTCAAGAACTGTCCGTGCGCTTAAATATTTTAATATAAGTGATGAAATTTGATGGGTCTCATCTTTATTAATATTTCAGGGCTGTGGGAAGTGATCATCCCGTTTCCCCGAAGTCAGGGAAAAAGCCTGCACTCAAGAGGTGGAGATCATTTAATCAAGGGAAAAGGTATATATGTGTTTCTTTCAGTTGTTTCGTACATCATCTTTTTTTTTTTTTTTTTTTTTTTTTGACCTTGGCGAAGTGTTCATTCATGTACTATGAATGTTTACTTCTGCTTATAACAACTTGGTTATAGAAAATTATAGGTGTAGTGGTTAGATCTTCTATTTTTTCAATCTTAAGTTACCTAAGGTTGTTTGGTTCAAAAAATATGCAAAATTAAGAATAGGCTGTTAATTGGATCGAAAAACATTAATAATATTATAGTGCTGCCAACTGACTGCAGTACCTGCTATTCTTGTTAGCATATATGACGCTTATCATATTTCTTATAATTACATATTATGTAATTAGATTAAAATTAGTCATCTTTTTGTGGTTGATATTTTTTATTATTATTATTATCGAGTTACTAGTAACTCTTTGTCACTTCATCTAATCGTATCTCTGTTGAATGAAACTTTGGCTGCCTATAGCATAAGGCTTAGTGTAATTACTGACATCTGGTTACGGAAATTACTCTTTTGCGATTCGATCTTCTTATATCTTCAGGTTAATTTTTAGTTTGCCCAAATATCACTACGGGTTGGACGATAGTCGATATTTTGCACTATCGATAGGCCGATACTATCGGTTGAGAACTAACGATTGATATCGATAGTTGCTTCCTTTTTTTCTTAAGTTGTTCAATAAAGAATTTCAACTGATTTAATTAAAGTCCATTATCTACTTACTGTTTGAAATTTACAGGATTATATATTTTAAGATTATATCATTAAGATGAGAGAAAAAAATAATTTATTTGAATTTTAAAACAGTATTTACAATTTTGCATGGTTACAATAATAATGAACAAATCAAATCTTCAGAAAAGAAAAATAACGAAATAGGTAATTTCAAGAGACAAGTGTGCTCCTTGAGCCACATATTTCCCGAAACAAAAACTAGCATTTCTGCTTTCCTTTGGCTTAATCTTTGAGAGAACCCTTGAGCTCTAGGAATTCCAAATTCAATTTCAAAAGAACTCGACACTGGACAGAGACAGATCAGCATAATTCCGAGAGTTTCAGAACTTGAGGGTAAAAAAGATCTATTGATAGTCGAGCACCAGAGAGGTGCCGGATTACCCATAATGATTACTGGATGTATAAAAAAAAAAAATTGCGTTTTAATCATTAATAATGCAATAAACTGGTATCAAAATAATAAATATGGATACCTCTTTCAGAAGAAAAAATCTTGTGTATAACCTTTGAAAAATAATAGGTATTTATTGAAATTCATATTTATGTATATAATAACGAAACTTTAGGAACTCTATTTGACATAATTTTTTTCATAAACATTTAAATTAAAAACTATAATCATCAACTTCTGCTTTGAGATAAAAGTCATTAAGTAACAAAATGAAATTTTTTCCGTTTTAATTTTCAAAGGAGAATATGCTCACTCTTTTTATATTTATATTTATGGGAAATAATCTCAACACACAATGACTTCTTTTCGAATTTTGAAAAAATTGCACTTAGTGACTTTTACCTCTAAGCAGACGATATGTATGTGCATACATACAATGCGGGCTTAATTATGCTTGTGTTTGGTTTTTTAACTTTTAATAAGAATTACATAGCTTTCTCTTTTAATTTTCGCAACATCATTATATCACTAACACTACAGTTATCTTCTGATCACAGTTATCTTCGAACGAAGTCACTGTTTCACCATCGAGGTTGTTGGGATTTCTTGAATGTCGGCAGATTCTTCGGCTCAGAGGAAAATTCTTGCGAAAGAGTCAGATTCCTGGGGATTTCGGACTATTGAAGGTCCGGATTATAGAGATTGTATTGTATTTATCGAAAAAGGGCATCGCGTCCACTAATATAAGTATTGTTTATTATGTTCTTCATTCTCCTGTGCCCTTGATTCAGATTTTTCTTATAAAGTGTACTCCAAAACAGTATAAGGTACCTCTTTCTTAACGCTCGCTTAACTTTTTTTCACCTCTCCGTTTTATTATTGTTTATCCAGTGAGGTTCTGGGACTGCTCTGTCCATTTGTTCACCACATCATTCACTTGAAACTAAAATATGTCATTAACAAAAGGATTATTTATTTTAAATCAAAACACTGTGAGGTACTGTCTCAGAGTTTGATATTTTGTAGGACATACATACATACATCGGTGGCTCTACATCCCGTCACCGAGACTGGGCCTCCTCCAAAAGCTTTCGCCAGTCAATCCTGTCAGCTGCAGCAGCTCTCAAGTTTCGGACTCCCAGCAGAGTCTGTGCGTCCAGTGTCACTGAATCCTCCCATCTCACATTTGGCCTGCCGACTTTTCTTCGCCCATGCAACTTTCCGGACAGTATCCTCCTGGGTATCGCCGAGTCATCTATGCGTGCGACGTGCCCGGCCCATCGAAGTCGTCCTATCTTGATAAACTTTACCAAGTCTGCATCCCCATACAGGCCAGCCAGTTGGACATTTCTTCTTCTTCTCCAAATTCCACCCTCTTTAACAGGACCAAAAATCTTCCTCAAAATTGATCTTTCAAAGATCAGAAGCCTATTTTCATCCTGTTTTTGAAAGGCCCATGCTTCTGATCCATAAGTTAAAACGGGACGGACCAAGGTTTTGTAGAGGGTGATCTTGGTCCTGTTAGACAGGAACCTGCTTCTAAAATGCTTCGCAAGGCCAAAGTAGCACCGTCTCGCTGTTGCTATCCTTCTGTTGACTTCTCGAGAGATGTCGTTTCCAGAGTTGATCTCAGGTAGATAAAGCTACTTACATTTTCAAAATTATATGGTCCAGCCACAAATGGACCAATCCCTGGTCCATCTCCTCCGACTCTCGTGTACTTGGTCTTAGCTTCATTAATGTGTAGCCCAAGTTTCTTTGCTGCATCTTCTATGGCCAAGACCGCCTCTCTCAGTGCACGTTCCGATCTAGCAGCAATATCAAAGTCGTCAGCGTATCCCAGAAGCTGAACTGTACCGTTAAAAAGGGTTGCGTGGAGTTGGATTCCGGACATACGTACCGCTTTCTCTGCAGCAAAGTTAAAGAGAATATAGGCAAGAGCATCCCCCTGCCTCACTCCGCAGTTTGTGTTGAAATCATCTGAGCAGTCATTTCCTACTCGTACTGCACACCTCGAGCCCGACATTGTCATTTTCACAAGCCGTACCAGCTTGGCTGGAACGTTCATATCTAACAGGGCCTGATAGAGTTTTGGCCGAGTTACACTATCGTAAGCGGCTTTAAAATCAAGAAAGAGATGGTGGGTAACTATTCTGTACTCTTTGCATTTCTCTAGCATCAGCCTCAGTGAGAATAGTTGGTCCAACGTGGATCTCCTTCGTCTAAATCCCGCTTGATATTTCCCTATCTCCCTCTCGGCATGAGGGACTAGTCTCTCAAATAGGATATTAGAGAGAACTTTATATCCATCCTCCTCCAGGTCATGCTGCCATCGTTTTTGTGGCCTACTCTTCTTGTGCCAAATATATTACCATGTTATAGTGTGCTTGGCAATCTGTTGAGTCATCCTTATTACATTGCCTATCAATTCTTTTCAACGTGCTTTAATGAAGTGATCTGGACTATATCAGTTTCCTTATAGAAGGAATATAGCTCTTCCTTGGTCTAGATTCTCCATGTATTTCAGTTGACATTGAAGACAGGGACATATATCTTTCGCAGGTGTGGCCTGTATAATGTGGGTACCCTTAAGGGCCTTTTACACGGTCATATCAGTTCTCAGTTTAAGTTTCATTTCAGTTCAGAAAAGTGTAGTTGCGAAAAGTTAAATTGTACGTAAAACGTCACTAATTAAAAGTTGTTAACATATATATTGTTCATTCTGGTTTTTAATATAACTTATATTTATATTCAGTCAAGGTTATATACCTTGACTGCTTATAATTTGAATGTTTTAGAATTCTATTTAGAGAAAACATTGAATGTATATTAAATTAATACATTTTGTATTTTTGAAAAAATCAGAATAGTATATCAGTTATAGTCTGCAAATAGAATAATTGCCATTCGGAATAATAATTCTATACAAATATATTGCTCTTCATCGTGTGACTGGTTTCAGCTTCTTTCTTTAACTCCTCTATGCCGTTAAGCTTCTAGTTATCACCATGCTCAGCACAGAATCGTTAATGAATATTTCCTGAGTTGTAAAGTTTTACGAAAGATAATTTATATTCCGTTGTATTCTAAACTATTCCAATCACGCTCGTACGTGTACAACAGCGATTTACTACTTTCTTGATTTTAAGAATAAATAAAATATATATATATATATATATATATATATATATATATATATACCATATATATATATATATACGAGGGTAAGTCAATAATTATCCGCAATATAGTTATAAAATTTAATTGAAATGAAATAGGAAACTTACAAGTACATCATTTTTCGACATAGTCCCCTTGCTTTTCAACGCACTTGGTCCAACGTTGTTCAAGTTTCCTGATGCCCTCATGGAAGAAGGTTTTGGGTTGAGATGCGAGTCAGGAATGCACCGCTTCTTTCAATGCTTCGTCCGAGGCAAATCGACGGCCCCTAATTGCCTGTTTGAGTGGACCAAACAAGTGAAAATCAGATGGAGCGAGATCGGGACTATATGGAGGATGATTCAATACTTCAAAATTGAGTTTCTGAAGCGTTTCTACAGTGTGGGCAGCTGTATGCGGACGGGCATTGTCGTGCAACAACACAACGCCTTTTGACAGCAGTCCTCGGCGTTTGCTTCGAATTGCAGGCTTCAGCTTAGCAGTAAGCATCTCACTGTAACGTTCACTGTTTATTGTTGTGCCCTTTGCCTGATAATGTTCCAGTAATGGACCTTGTGAGTCCCAAAAAACCGTAAGCATAAGTTTTCCTGCGGACGGTTGGGTTTTGAATTTTTTCTTGCACGGCGAATTTGGATGTTTCCATTCCATACTCTGCCGTTTACTCTCCGGCTCGTAATGATGGATCCATGTTTCGTCACCAGTAACGATCCTGTCTAAGAAGTTGTCCCCTTCGTTAACATAGCGATCCAAATGTTTTGTGCACACGTCCAAGCGCGTTTGTTTATGCAACTGTGTCAGTTGTTTTGGAACCCATCTTGCACAAACTTTATGAAACCCAAGTGTGCTGTAAATGATTTCGTATGCAGAACCGTGGCTAATTTGCAGACGATTTGCCACGTCGTCAACAGTTATCCGTCTGTCTGAGAGAATCATTTCACGTGAACGCTCAATGTTTTCCTCGTTTATGGCGGTAACTGGTCGTCCAGCTCCTTCATTTTGCGTAACACTTGTGCGACCATTTTTGAATTTTTCAATCCATTCATAGACACTCCGTTGTGGCAAACAATTGTTCCCGTACTGTACCAAGTCTTCGATGAATTTCGGCCCCTGATACACCTTCCGACCACAAAAAACGGATCACTGAACGTTGCTCTTCTTTGGTGCAAATAGAAAGTGGAGCGGCCATTATTAACAGCACGACAGCGATAACAAAACTAACCTACCAGCTTGATACGAACATAAACATAACAACGAATAAACAAAGCATGCGCCATCAACACAAAAGAACAGTACTGCCAACATAAACAAAAATATAGCTATATTGCGGATAATTATTGACTTACCCTCGTATATATATATATATATATATATATATATATATATATATATATATATATATATATATATATATATTAATTTGTTTTTTTAATTTTGCCTATTATTTTATCATAGTCTCTTTTTATACGTAACTATTCTTTAGTAACTTGTACATTTAAATGAAAGTGAGCTAGGGGTTTTGAAAACAGGACCTTGTTTGTATTATATTTTTTTTATTTTTATTCCTTTATTAATAGAAATTTACAACTGTATTAAAAAAAAAACACATCAAGTAAATATGCGGTATAGATGAGACATAATGACATGTATAAAACTTGTAGAGGAACTGCCCATTGGTAGTACTCTAATGAATATTTACAAAAGAAGATCATGGGGCCATCTTCTTTTCAGACGCCTCGGAGGATTTCCAGGAATGGAATGGGAAGCAAGTTGTGCAACAAGTGGATTTGGATGAGCAGTGAGTTTATTATGAAAGGAAAGGTATCTGGTTCGTGCCAATTCAACAACATATGGGATTTAAGGTCGTTGTGGATCAATTCATTTGTGACGAAGTAAGGAGCATCTAGGATTTTTCGAAGGATTTTGGATTGGAGTGATTGGATGCGAGAAGAATTCGATGGTTTGGTGGATCCCCATAACTCTATTCCGTTAGTCCAAATAGGTCTGATAATCGTCATGCAGATGAGTTTTTTGTAGTGTATCGGGAGATTTGAATGTTTGTCTAGTAGGTGTTGTAGTAGTCGAAATCGACGTGCAGCTTCTTGTCTTTTCAATCTTGTATGAGGGTTCCAGGTAAGTCTCTTGTCCAGATGAAATCCAAGGTATCTTATCTGTTCTACATTATTTAATGGTACTCCATAAAAGGATACAGGAGGACAGGATGAGGTAGGTTTTCGACGTAGGGTAAAGGTTATTTGCTGGGATTTGTTGGGATTTATCTTTACTCTCCAGTTATGACACCATTCTTCAAGGGAAATGATATGTGACTGGAGTGTCTGGGAATATTATATTTAATTTAAATCTTTTAAAAAAAAAATTATTAACGCTATAGACAATTGATTATTCATTGATTATATTTAAAATTATATATTTATTGTATCATAAACTCGTGATCCTTGGAAATAGTGACAGATGTACCGTACAATATTTTATAAAAAAAGTTTGGCGGTGAGCTATATTTTTCCTAAATCTCCTCCTATAACCGTTAGCCATTAACTATGTTAGTATTGCAGACACTTCATGGGTTGTAGTGGTACAGGGTTTTTCCCCCCAATGTGAATACCAAATTTTAATTTTTTATTTTATTTATTTAAATTTTGATGTTATCTCATAATTTTCTATTTTATCTACGGATTCACCCGATATTTATCGGAAAGTAATTATATCAACGTTATTATCGTTCTTGGGTACTGAAAGAAAACTGTTATAACGTTTCAATTTTGAAGTGGTGAACTACAGATCAGCTGAGGTTCACTGAGTTCTGAGTCAGATACTGTATTCTCTCTTATGGGTGCAGTTAGTCTGTCAGTAGGTTCATTTCCATTTAATTTTTTTTATACTCTCTAGTAACCGTGCATATTGTGATTTTATATTTTTGTTATTCCATATTTTCGATATTGCACCACGTTACCATAGCAATACAGGAGTATTATTACAATGTTAAAACAGTAGAACCTTATGAAGTTTTTTTCAAATTATCAAAAACCTAAGTAAAACCCAACGAAATATCCTTATATTTCGAAAATTGCATATTTCATTCCTAACTCATGATTCATATTCACCTTTTTTCGTTTGTTTGGTTTATGTTTCATGAATAAATCACACCGCATCCTTGAATATCCCATTACGTTTGCCCAAGGTCACTCCAATATTGTGTGGGTTAGAGTTGTGCTGTGGTGACTCAATTCCTCAGGAGTGGCGTTATGATCTTTTGTTTATTTTAATCTGAATTATATTTAAAATTCGTTTAAATGCTAAGATATTTAGTATTTAATTTGATTTGTTAGAATTTAGTTAGTCGATACCATAATCTCCAGTAATATTGGCATGATTATGAGAACAATTTAGTCTCGAAAAGTCGCCAAAATAGTTGTTTTTATTTATTGACTGAACCTCAAGAACCTTACTTAACATTTATTAGTAACTGTAAAAAAAATTTATCCGTTTTGGATAAACTATTTTGGCGACGTTTCGATACTATGTTGTTCTCATAATCATGCCCTGCAGTGAAAAAAGTTACAATAAAATTATATAATTTATACAAGTTATTATAAAATATAAAGTTAGCTTCAATATAAGTATATAACAACATGTGCTAGAATAATAAAAATATATATAATTACAGAATATTATAGAGGAGTATGAAACTATTTACAATGTCACTGGTGGATATGGTATCGACTAACTAAATTCTAACAATTCTGGTACACAGCTGACCTGGGAAATTTTTGAAAAACAGTTAAAAGATTGGGGGGGGATTTCCCAACTGGTGGTATTCCGTATTTAAGTGTAATATACTTATAAATGGATAAATGATTTGTATGATGTATATTAATGTAAATGTATATTATTGGTCTAAATGTATTAAATTGGAATAAGAGGTGTTGAGATTTTGAACGTCTGATTTTCTGTTTATTGCGCGATTTTTAGGTTTTTCTATGGTTATCATTTCTTTAATATTTCTTTCTAAATTATTTTGTTTATGGTGAATAATTTTAGGGGAATTAAATTTAAAAATAATTTTAAAAGAAATATTAAAGAAATGATAACCATAGAAAAACTTAAAAATCGCGCAATAAACTAAAAATCAGACGTTCTTAATCTCAACGCCTGTTATTCCAATTCAATACATTCAGACCAATAATATACACTTACATTAATATACATCATATAAATCATTTATCCATTTATAAGTACATTACAGTTAAATACGGAAATCATTATTGTACCTGCATGTTTGGGAACACCACAAGTTTGGAAATCCCCCCCCCCCCCCCGAGCATCAAAGGCCTTAAAGCTATCAGAATATATGTAGCTGAGGAGCTCATCCACTTAAACATTGATGTGGACCTAGATGGAACAAAATACATTTTATTTTATTTTCAAAAAGACAAAAAGAAACTTCGACCAAATGCAAAATTAATAATTCTGTTAACAAACTTTCGAAAAACATTGTTTGGGTGTTCAATTTGACAGGCACCTTAAGTTTTCGGCCTACTTAATCGATAAAATATAAAAAAGCGAGATTTAAATCTTACTGCCTACGTGATTCACTTATTATCTGCTTCAAATTTATCTTTTCGTTTAAAATTAATTATATATAAATGTGTGATGCGTCCAACTTGCTGTGTGGGTCACTATTATTTTTAAACATAGGGAAAAGTACAAACAGTGAACTTCAATCATTCCAATATAGCATAATGAGAAAAATCGTGCTACAATGCAAACTGTCAAAACATCTAAGATGTATGAAAAATTAAAAGTAAAAAAAAATTGAAGTTTTTGGACGATAGAAATGAAACATTTTTCGATACCTTAAAAAGTATTTCAAATCCTCTATACAGCTAAAATTCACTAGTAGGGGAACCAAAATGATGGAAGAAATAATTTTAAGTATGAAATTGTAGATTTAGGTTATTTTAGTATGATAGGCCCTTAGTACGCTAATTAATAGGATTATATTGTCTAAGAATTATTAAAAATAATAAAAATAAATTGTTTTGTTTCTTGATGTGTAGTTGAATAAATTTGTCTTGAAAGAAGCAAGAATCCAGTACGACTTCTATGCTAAGCTTGGACTTCTAAAGCAGGCTATATTCGGAACCAAACAAGCCTTCCTAAAAGCGCCCACTAAGTAAATATTTATTTGGCCAGCGTTTGCATTAGTAAAAACCTTACGGCATATAATACGCCTCCTGTTTCCTGGGAATCAGTAGACGGGGATATAATTGGTTGAAGCATGAATATGCTTCATGTTGGATACGGTATTTACTATTATCGTTTTTATTATATTGTTCAATAATTCATTTTTAAAGCTGAATTCAGCTATCATGATATAATTCGTGAATTTTTGTTAGTTTATTTTATGATTAGATATCCGTTTTCTCATCAATTGTATTTTGTAAAACACAACTATATGAAACATAAACATTTTTATTCATAATATTTACTCTCATTTTTTATAAATGTTCTCAACGTGTGTGTTATAAACTTTTTTAATTCATATATGATTTTTGCTTTTCTGATATTTTTGTTTTTAATGTTGGACAAATCCCATTATCTAAAGATATTTATACATCTTCAAAATTGTGAATAGAAGATGGTTTTCAACGCCTTTTTTGACACCTAACATCATATTGAATCAAGGGGTATTAATTATGTTTAAAATTGCTGATTTTTTTTTTAAATCGACTATCTTGAAACCGAAGGGATTAACGAATTGTTCCTACAAAATTAATAAATTCTCATTTTTTTTTTTCTTCACTGTGCGAAATTCTTTGGGCTAGGAATGGATAGTGGGTATCGGATATTCCACATAGACAATTTTTTAAGCACTAATGTTTTTGTTTTTTTTTACTTAAATACCATTTTTAATATTTCTATCATGTCAGAATGATATTCATGTTTGTATTATCGTTTTAGTTAATTTACTTCACAATTGAGGAATTTTATATCCCCTTGCTGTTCAATCCAAAACAATTATATTATTAACATCCTTGATAGATCTCTAGTTTAAAAAAAGTATGTGTGTTTGCTGTTCGCATGAATTTATCAGAAAAAAAAGTGGGCATGTTCAGTTTTGAAAGATAACTTCTCAATTTAAAATTTAAAAGTAGTTTGTATGATTTAAATAGTAGGCAATAGGTACATATAATTATCCAGATGTGTACCGACTGGAGATGCATGCTACCCCTGACATTAACCACTTCCCCTTATTTAAACCAATTTTATAAGGTTTTGTTACTTTTATTTTTAGTATATATAGTTTTAGGTGGTATTATTAAAATATTATAGTGGTGTCGGTACTATAAATATTTGGAATAAAGAATTTTTAAGAAAAAAATCGATATATTTTTTTTTTACTTTTATAATAATAGTAGTTATTAATAGGTAATAGTAGTTCTGTAGCGGTCAAAATAGGCAAATCAAGTTGTCGGTCTTAATAACAAACAAAGCCCCAGAACGGCAATCAAACCATTCGGTAAAATCCCAAGGCGTAAACGGTGAAGAGTGTGATCCTGTTGATTTGGGTGTCATTGCTAGTGTTGGAAGGAGGTTCCTTACCAATGATTTTGGTGTCAATATTGAGCCTTCTGGTTCTCTAACCCTTTTTATGATTATTATTAAAACGTATGTTACAATTATTATTATGAATTATGAACCTTATAGATCACATGTTAGTATTGGTACTTTTGGGTGAAAACGAGAAAACTATAAAATTAAAACGCAACTACGCCCATGAAAACCAAGAAATTGGTCTAGTAATTAATACCGATTAAATGAAATATATGATGAGTAATAGAAACGGTGAACATTGTAGTGTTGTAGATATTTCCGGGATAAAGTTTGAGCACGTTAAGCAAATATCTAGGGCCTACCTTATCAAGGGAAAATGAAATTCAAGAAGAAATAAGGGCAAGGTTAAAAGTGAGTAATGCTTGTTATTTCTCGGTCGGAAATGTACTCAGCTCGCGCTTACATTCCAGAAATTTAAAAATTAGGATAAACAAGACTATTATAAAACCAACAGTTCTCTATGGCCGCTTTCTTTAAGGGAGGAACAACGCCTTAAAGTTTTCGAAAATAAAGTATTGCGTAGAATATTTGGCCCAAAAAAGGATGAAGAAACAGGTGAATTTAGAAGGCTTCACAATCCGGAACTGCGCGTGTTATATCCGGTAATTATAGTTCAAGTTATAGCAGCGCGACGCTTAAAATGGGCATGTAAAGTCTTTTGGTTTAGTAATGATCGAATTCCGAAAAACGTAATCAGTTTTGAGCCGTCGGGTAAACGACCGAGGGGTAGACCGAGACGAAGATGGGAGGATTACGTCAGGGATTAGGTTTTAGGAGAAGTAGATTGGAAGGAGGTGTCGGCATCGAACCTTCGGGTTCGCTAAGCCTTTATTTATTATTATTATTGTAGATCACATTATTTATTATGATGAAATTTATTAAAGAATCCTTCATTTAAAGTATATTTTTATGCTTTTCTTAAAAAATTTTCTTTCTTCACCATTTCAAGATTATGCGGTTCACTTACATTTTTGAAATTGTACTAATTCGAATTCTTAATGTTCTCGTATTGAGCATTCCTTTGTTGATCAAGTTCTCTTTTTGAAAATTATTTATTCTAATCATCGCCTACAATTTTAGCGATATGTGAACCAGGCTAACCTTTTTATGCATTTCCTCATATTTTATCAATTTTGTGCATATCTGGTGGTGTTGCTCAACCCATGATATACTTACAAGGAAAAATGAGAATTCATATAAATAAACTAAATTTTGGGGGGGAAAATGGTAACTTAAATAAATAAAGTATGTTTTTATTATGTATTCATACTCGGTCAGTTCAATATATTTATTTCTGCTCTATTTTTTTTTTTTAATTTATTTATTTTTTAGAGAGAGAGGTTAGTACTTCATTTAGTCAATATTTGTTCTACTCTCAATTGGGTCCGTTCTGTTTCCTTCGACTTGTCTTCCTAACTTTCTACCCTAACGATTGTCGATGGATATTAGAGTTCGGGGCTGCGAATCAATCATTAAAAGGTCCTAATCCAACGATAGCAACTTGCATTAATAAAAAAAAAAAATGAATTTCTAAGATTCACCAGATTATTGTTGATTTTGTGAAATTTTTAAGATATTCTGGATTTCTCTTGTTTTTTACCACATCACATGATAAATCAGATGCAAATAGGAATACTACTCGCTTTTGTAAATTGTACTTCACTATTTAAAATTTTAATTTATTCAATAAATATGAAATAGTTGTTATAATATTAAATAGACAGCAAAGAAAAAAAAAAATTACCAGAAAAGAAATGAAAAAAAAAAATTTAATTTATTACATTTATAAACAATCTCTAAATGAAACGAACAACAATTATAATAAAATGAAAATAGTTAAAAGCCTGAGAAGCCATAAATAAATGGGAAGAGTAAGAATAGTTTAATTAAAAATTAATAATATTATGTTAATTAGAGTCGAATAATGATGAAGTATATTATCTGTATGGATAAATATAGTATCCATATATACATAAATATAATAAAATATATTAAATTGTATGAATAAATAATATACGAGTATAAGGTATTTATTTTATGTTTACAAATGATATAGAATAAATAATAAATGGACATTCTGATGTTGTTTGTTTATTTCGTTTAACGTCACTTTATGCTGCTATGGCTAATCGGACGATGCTACGGTGGTAGTCCTAAATTTTGCCTATCCTGGTATAATTAGGATAGGGATCTTTAACGAGTACCTGACATCGCACAGGCTCGGGACCCCCATTTTACGTCCCTTCCGAAGGACGGCATAGCTAAGGATTTTTTACTCCCTTTAAAAAATCCTAAGGTCATCTGCCGGGCTGCGAACCCGCGATCTTGGGTTTAGTAGGTTGCTATGCTAACCACTACACCACAGGTGACCCCTAACATTCTGATGTTGCTTTTGCTGAAAAGGCGGTAAGGGAATTTTGAAGGCTGGGAAACATCGGAGCTAAGTTATTATGTCTTGATAAGGGGAAAATTGAACTCTAATTTCGATTGTCAACCGCTAGAATACGCGCCGGTAAAACAGTAACTGGTTAACGAAAAGTAACTGTTAAAAGGAAAGGAGCAAGTAATCGCAAGTTGTTAAATCACATTGATAACGGCCATACAAAAAATAATTCCCCTTCCTAATCAGGTCTGACCTTTACGTTTATCGACCAGCTGTGAAAATTTTAAAATATTGTTCTTCATTTCATATGTTATCTTGGTAGTTAATTTTATTTTTTTTAATATCAAAAATTAAGTAGAAACAATTTATGATTATTCATACTGAATTAACAGTTATGTAAAGATTTGAAATATAGATATCGATGCTAATATAAATGTAAATGAATATGAACGAATGAATATTGTGATGAATGAAATATTTACAGGCTATAAATATTTGTGTTTTTATTTTTATTCTTATTAATCATTTTTCACTATTAGCACTAACAGATGGATAATAAATGCTACTAAAGATTAAAAAAAAAAAAAAAAAAAAAAAAAAAAAAAAAAAAAAAAAAAAAAAAAAAAAAAAAAAAAAAAAAAAAAAAAAAAAAAAAAAAATTATTTGATTTTCTTCCCGCTTTATAAAATAAATTATACAAAGAACAAGTGATTTAATCTTCTTCCTTTTATTGCCTTGTGGAATTGGTTGTATCTTATTGATTTTTTATTCGGCCTATTTTATTTTATTGCTATGTTATTATACCATATTCCATTAATAGGTAGGCACGTTGTTTCTAAATTAATCAATTTGAATAGTATCTTATTATTGGGAATTGGTGAACTATTGATCAATTCTGTTGGCTTCATGCTTGTTCAAAGACTATTTGTTTATTTTAATGATTAACATCCATCATCAGTTCTTGGAACGTGTGAAAAATCATTGACATTTTGATGTTAAGATTATATCTATTAATTTTATAATTCAATACAAGAAATCATATTTATGTTAATATTCTCATGAGGCTGTGGGCTTCTTGTTGCTAATAGTTCAGAGTGAACTGTGGGATAATAAAAAAATGGGGGAGTTGTAAGCTAATTCAACAGGTCCGTTTTTCTATTCTGGAAACAAAGTTAAAATAGGATTTATCTGTTCGTTAAACTAAACATTAAAATTAGTTGTGAATGATTTTATTGCTTATGTAGACTATTTTCTACAAGATGTACTAGTTACGCTTCCGCGCCAGTTTTTAATGTATATTCATATGTTTATTCCGTTAAATGTGTTGCAAAATTGGAATTCCGCGTCTTGTTCCTTTATTTATTAGTTATTCAATATAATAGTCATATTGAAGTTTATTACAATTATTTATTACAATGAAATATGAATATTCACACTATAATTTTGGTTTTGTTTTGTTATATTGTAGCACTTCAATAAAAATTCAGCACTAGAAAATCTATAGGCCATCTTTTTTTCAGATGCCTCGGAGGATTATCGGGAATGGAGTGGGAAGCAAGTTGAGAAACTAGTTGATTTGAGTGGTTATGGAACTTACTATGAAGTGATAGGTGTCTGGTTTGAGCTAACTCATAAACATATGGAACATTAGGATCTTTATGGATAAGTTTATTGGTGACAAAGTAAGGAGCAATGATGATTTTTCGAAGGATTTTGGATTGTAAGGATTGGATACGAGAAGAATCGGATGGTTTAGTGGAGTCCAAAAGCTCAACTCCGTCCCTCCAAATAGGTCTAATCACAGTCATGTAAATGAGTCTTTTGTAATAAATCGGAAGGTTTGAGCGTTTGTCTGGTAGATGTTGAATAAGTCGAAAACGACGAGCAGTTTCCTGCCGTTTTAGTCTCGTATGTGGATTCCAGGTTTAACGTTTGTCCAGTTGGAGTCCGAGATAGCGGATCTGTTCAACAGGGATTAGTGGAATATCGTTAATAGATACTGTAGGACATGAAGTTGAAGGTTTGCGACGAAGGGTAAAGGTTATTTTGTGAGATTTGTTTTGATTCTCCATTTTTGATACCATTCTTAAACGTTTAGGATATGGGATTGGATTATTTAGGAGGTAATGAAGGGAACATTTTTTACTCATAATAAACATGTGTCATCAGCATAAGTCAGGGTGTCTACTAGTCGGGAATTTCGTGTGGTCGGGAAAAATTCGGGAATAATTCGTGAATTAACAGAAAATTTGGCGAAAGTCGGGAAAAAGTCGTCAATGCTAACATTTTCAGATTTTTTTTAGTTTTGCTCAATATTTCAGTTAAGGAAGCGTCTGATCGGTATAGTCACTCTACATACTTTTAAATTAAACTAAATTTGCTACAATTTGAGATCAGGGTGAGTTCTATAGAGCCATTGGTTCCCGAGATACAGGAATATTATCTTCGATATGGTCCCTTATTTTGTGAAATATCTCCCAAAATATGTATCCCACGCCAAATATGATGTTGAAAATTTAATTAGCTTTCATTTGAGACCAGACTGGTACCTCTGGGTCCATCCAGCGGTTCTCTCAAATACGGCTGGTACCAAAAAACAGTTCATAAGTGGGTTTTGGGGGAAAATACTGTTCTCGCGTTTTTTCATGGTTTATTTATCAAATTTTATTTATTTTTAAATAATTGATTGGTAAAAAAGATAATATACCTATCGGGAATTATGTCTTCATCGAACATTGTTTTATATACCTATCTACGTACTAAAATGCATGAACAATCATATATATATATATATATATATATATATATATATATATGTGTTTTATTCCTCAGGTTATCGCGAGTAGTACACTGCAAAAACACGTTTGTCGTTACTCTTTTAGCTATAACTCCAAAACTATTTGTCTGATCCGAAATTTCTTTGTTTCATCCGAAAGCTGATCAAATTTGCTATGAGTCCTATTATATGAAATGTGTTTTGAATCCTATGAAATACCCAGTCCATTTTTTTTTTTTTTAGCACAGTTCTCGTAAATAGTTTCGGAGTTAGCGAGAAATATACTGAAAAAAAATAGTGGATTTCTCAAATGTATGTGGTTCTCAGAGTTTTGGCGTAGGCTTTCTGTATATATAATATATTTATATATGAGTACTCATAGTAAATTCAAATAGCTTTCATATGCAAAAAAAGAAAATTTCTGATCGGACATTATTTTATCCGACAACCTCGTGTAACCTCGTAACTATTTTCAAACCGAATGGCAATACTCTACATTGATGTGTTTTTTGACATTTATCTAGAGTAATGTGAAATATAAAAAATAAGTGTTTTTTTTTTTAACTGTGATTTGTTAAGTAGCAAACTATGCATTGATTGAATTGTTTGGATTGTTATTGCAACAGCATTAAAATATCGATTGGCGAGGATTTCAAAATATTTTTGGAAGTCGGGAATTTATAGAAAATTTCTTGAAAAAGTCGGGAATATGTCGGGAATTTTGATAACTGAAATTGGTAGACACCATGATACGTGGTGAGGACAGTGGTAGGCTGAGTTGAGATGTCAGCTGTATACACCATGTTATACTATAATTTAATTTTAATATTTTCATATTTTATTTCTCGCTTATATTATTTCATATAAGGCAGCTAGATCGCCATTATGTTGTTCATTATAATTATTCTTATGGAGAGCTGGCCAAATTTTTATTTAATATTTGATTTTCTGATCGCCTAGTTTTTTTCTTGTATTTAGCTTTAGTAATGGCACATTCCTTCGTTTCTCCGTTTTTTGAAAAGGTTACGTTGTCTTTAGATAAAGGGAAAATAAGTTGAGAATGTTTTTTTCTATTTTAAATGGAGGATTTAAATCCTAATTTTCTTAACTCCTTTCCGACTTTGATTTCATATATTATATTATGTTCAAAAAATTCCTAAGACCTTATTGTTTGCATTATTTATTAGCTATTTAATAACACTTTTTTTTTTTTCAAGGCGGTTGCTATGTAATGGTCCTTCCTTCCGGAGGTCGCCGACAGCTCGCCCTGAGAATCTCGTCCACTCCTACACCACCATCACCATTCACAAAGACGAGAGGGGTTATGGCATGAAAGTGTCGGGCGACAACCCCGTCTACGTCCAGTCTGTCAAAGAAGGTAAGTTATTATTGAATAATCAAAATATTTGTATATACTTTATGAAAGTCTCATATCTGAGTAGCCATTATACTGTCATATTTCCATAAAAGATTATCATGTATTTTATTCTTTAAGTGTGAATCATTCATGTTT
This sequence comes from Euschistus heros, assembly GCA_003667255.2. Taxonomy (NCBI): domain Eukaryota; kingdom Metazoa; phylum Arthropoda; class Insecta; order Hemiptera; family Pentatomidae; genus Euschistus; species Euschistus heros. The sequence continues at coordinate 1,447,603 of RCWM02000249.1, forward strand.
TAACCTAACATCCCCTTAGGTCACTTGATTTTTTTTTAAAACTAGTTTTGAATGTTAAAAATTCATCGTCAGTTCTAAAAAACATATAAAAAATTAAAATTTGTTGGTACAATAATTTTATACAGGGTGATTCGCTCTTAGTGTGAAAAAAAAAGTTCCTAAAATGAAGAAAAATGTCCCTCCCTATACCCAAAACCCATCTATACCAAATTTGAACTACAATCATCTTCACAGTTCTAGGAAGGTTTAGCAATAATAAAATTTTAAATATATTGTGTTGAGAGGCAGTAACGATATTTGCCACACTGTCGTATACTTCCAACTAAAGGAAATGAATAAAGTTACTTCTGCCGAAAAAAAATTATTACAAAATCGAAATGTCGATCCTTTGCTTTTGGTATTGTGTGTTAAAAAATATAATTCATGGGCCTTTAGTTGTAAGCACTGTTAATGCATTCCATTTATACGCAAGAGTTTATTAATAGTCTTAGTCCATCTGAATATCCAAATTATGCATTAAAATTAAAAATTGGATGTCAAATTATGATTTAAAGTGATCCTTAAACACCTAATCAGTGGAATTTTAACCACGTTACCTTGTGTGTTTTTTTACTGTGGATTATTATACTCAGGTATTAGAAATCCCTATTCCATGGTGTTCAAAATCTCTTATTCATATATGAATTAGGTATTATAATTTATTCAAAACATAATATTATGCTGATATATCTTCAAAGCGGTTATAAAGTGCTTCTCCTACTATTCTGCCTTAAAGGAACTCGGCAGTGGGTGTAGGGAACCAATAGCTATGAAGTCACTACTATTTTTAATATCCTTTCCTCAGAATTATCACCGTGTTCTGTAATAAACCATTTCTTTTCTGGCTTTTAAAATCTATTCAGCATTTTCTAAGAATGAATAGAGTAACAACTGAATTATTGTTGACATTAGAGTAATTCTTATTTTTTGTATCTCATGAAAATGTACGTAGAACTAAGAAAAGTAATAAATATAAGGGAAAAATCCCAGATTTTGGCATCTTTAAGAAACATTTTAACGGTATCTCTTATTTACTATAAATTGCAGGGGCGTTTTTGTGCAATAATTCCCGCGAAGTTTGAATCAGAATCGACCGAATTTCCGAATATAGTTTACAATGTTAAACCTACTGAACACATCTGGACCAAATTTTAACTACATCCTCATAGTTCTAAGAAGTTTTAACATTAATAAAATTTACAATAATAAAAATGTACAATTTTGAGTGGCTGAAACGAGGTTTATACTTCTATGGTTAGAAATTAAAATCTAAACGGATGAAATTAATAAAATTATTACTTCCGAATAAAAATTATTATCAAAACTAATTTTTTTTTACATAAATAAATAAATAAATAAAGGCTTAGCAGACCCGAAGGTTCGATGCCGACACCACCAACTGTCGACCGCACACTTCCCTCCAATCCACTCCTCCAAAACCTAAATCCCTCAGGTCGGCCCTGATGCAATCCTCCCATCTTCGTATCGGTCTACTCCTTGGTCGTTTACCCGACGGCTCATAACTGATTACTTTTTTCGGGATTCGATCATTATTAAACCCAACGACTTTACATGCCCATTTTAAGCGTCGCGCTGCTATTACTTCAACTATATTTACGGGATATAATTCACGCAGTTCCGCATTTTGAAGCCTTCTAAATTCTCCTGTTTCTTCATCCTTTTTTGGGCCATATATTCTACGCAGTACTTTATTTTCGAAAACTTTAAGGCGTTGTTCCTCCCTTAACGTCAGCGGCCATGTTTCACATCCGTAGAGAACTGTTGGTAGTATAATAGTTTTTGTATATCCTAATTTTTAAATTTTTGGAGAGTAAGCGCGAACTAAGTAATTTTGCGACCGAGAAATAACAAGCATTACCGGCTTTTAACCTAGCCTTTATTTCTTCTTGAATTTCATTTTTCCTCGATATAATAGACCCTTGATGTTTGAATTGCTCAACGTGTTCAAACTTTATCCCGGAAATATTTACATTACTAAAATGTTCACCGTTTCTGCTACTAACCATATATTTTGTTTTATCGGTATTAATTACTAAACCAATTTCTTTATCGGTTTCCATGAGCGAAGTAGCGTTTAGTTTTATAGTTTCCTCGTTTTCACCCAAAAGTTCCAAATCATCAGCATAACCAAGAACCGGACATTTACCATATTGGATTATGGGGTTTTAATTAACACAGTGGAAGTTTAACATCAACTAATAGGCTAAAATCGTAGGTCATATGCGTGGAGCAGCCTGAGTCTATGACAAATGTATTGTTATTCTCAGTAGAGGATACGAGAAAAGCAACCTTGTTATTTTGATTTTTGTTACCTTTAGGACGGAAGAAACACTGATTTGACTCATGATTGGACTTTTTACAATACTGGCAGTTCCTATTGCTACTATTATTTGAACAATGCTTGGCAATGTGTCCAACTTTATTACACTTAAAACATTTTAAACCTTTAGGTGTGGCTTTAAACGCGACATCACCTTTATCATTCTGGGTTATATCATGATTCTTGTCGGACAACAGCCTAGATGTGAGATTTTCTAAAGTGCGTTCCTCCTTAGAGGTGCTCTGCCAAGCAGTAATAAAATTATTAAAAGAATGGGGCAAAGCGGAAAGTATTCTTTGAATAACCTCTTCATCTTTAATAGGATGTTTTAAACTTTTGAGTTTGAAAACAATATTTTCTATTTTGGGAATATCAGAAGAGACATTTGTTATTTTAAACTTAAAATATTCTTGAAGCAATGAATCCTTTTGTTGATCTGTGTTTCCTTCATACAGTTTTACAAGTTTGTTGAACATTGCCTCTGCGTTCTCACAGGACATTATAAGCATTTTATTCCTTTTGTGCAATGACATTAAAAGAAGTTTTTGAGTTTTAGCTTCGTTTTTATCATAGTTTTTCTCACCTTTAACAGATTCTCTATTTGAGATGTAACTATACAAATCTAATGATTTAAGGCATACCTCTAACTCAAATTTCCATAAGTAAAAGTTCTGTGGCCCTTCTAATTTTTCAATAATTTCCAGAGTCTTGATGTCTTCCATCTTTACAGTTTTAATTTTTTAAACAATGATCTATTTTTAAGTTTAACGGCACGGATACTTCTGACAAACACTTTCACCCGAAACACTTCCCGACTTCGCGAACTTTATTTCATACACTTTTTACTATGTCCTGTGTGTGTCTGGGCCCATAACCTATTGGATTATGCTGTTATCCTTTTATAAGAAATGTGCTGTTGAGTAACTGAAATAAAGACTTATTAAACTTCCACTGTGTTAATTAAAACCCCATAATCCAATATACCACCCATCTCTAATCCTTTTCCTGTAAGCATTACCTTCCTAATGACGTATTCTAGCACTAACAATAAGTTAAATAATACCGGAGGAAGAGAATCTTCCTGTTTTAACCCCGAGCGTACCTCAAACTTTTCGGAGTAAAAAGTCCCGATTCAGACTCTATTAAATGTGTTTTTTTTTACATACAATATCAATTATATTGTGTGTAAAAATATGATCCATGGGGTTTTAGTTGAAAGCACTGATAATGCAGTCCATTATTCGCAAGCGTTTCTTAATACTCTATTTATCTAGATTACCTACTTGTACAGTAACATTAAAAATTGGATATCCAATCATGGTTTATGTTTTCAAACACCTAATCAGTGCAATTTTAACCAGATTAAAAATTATTGCTATGTGTGAAAATATCATTAAGAAATAATTAAATACTTTAATTATTAGTTTTACGTGGAACCCTCATACTCGACTCAAAAGGCAAGAACTTAACAGACGCTTCAGCCAATTGTATAGACTACTAAATAGGACTTCTCATCTTTCCATTGAAAACAAAATTCTCATATACAAAACCATCATTAAACCTATTTGGACTTACGGACTTGAACTGTGGGGGACAGTAAAAAAGTCGAATATCAAACGCATTCAATCCTTCAAATCCAAAATCCTCCGAACTATAGTAAATGCTCCATACTATGTTTCCAACAAAACCCTACATAATGATCTCAATATACAATACGTCCTCGACCTTATACCCCTTAAATTCTCAAAATTCCATCGCAACCTTTCCTTTCATCCTAACCCACTAGCTCAATCATTATCCGCTTCCACACATCCTGATGACCCCCCTCGCAGACTAAAACGGCAGTGGCCCCGAGATCTTTTGTAAAATTACTTATATTGTAGTGCTGGCGATGGCCAGCTTCTCCACTTATGCCTTGAGTGTTGTTATAGCGCTCTCACTTAGTCTTCACTGGGTTTTTTTTTACACCAATGAAGCAGCTGAGAGAGAAGAGCTGGGATCTCTCTGTGCCTGGCTTATCCCTTCATAAGTGGAGGGACAGGTCTGGTGGGGGGATCCTTAGGATGAGTGTAAATTGTAAATAGAGTATAATTGTATTTTTACCTTTGTTTTATCTTTTATTATTAGTATTATTTACTTCTTTTTTTTTCCTTAAGTTTTACTATTTCATTTTGTATATTACGTATTTTATTTTATTTTTTTTCTTCTCATTGTACATGATGTGTGAAAGTAATCATACGCCAGCTATATTACTTATTGCCCACATTTGTGGCAGATTGTAATAATTAATCAATAAAAGATTTAAAAAAAAAAAAAATTATTAGTTAAAATTGTCAAATTTATAGAATATAGAATAAAAATAAAAGTGTTATAAAGAAATAAAATCCATTTTATTTCAACATAATTCACTTAATATATATATATTATAAATTCACTTAAAATGTCATACCTGCTCTAGTATCTTACCTAAATTAGTATATACCCAAAGAGTATGATTTGTCCTTATCGGGTGATATATGGTGATTAATTTCCAGTGCCGTTTCACCCCTTGAGGGTCGAGAAACAGTGGAATGAAATACCTGGACGTGAGCAAAACGTTTCAAGCTTCAAAAATTTCTTTAGTTATCGTAAACTCCGGAAGTTTAATATATTTAAAAAACTCCATTTCGCAGACGGAAACTGAAGATATTTAAGTACTCACTTGGCTGTTTTTTCCAACGCCAAGTTTTAAATATAATTTAAACATTGATAAAGTTGGCTACTACTCTGTACATTCGTTACTATTACTATTTATTGTTCAGATAACTATTTATAAATTATAGAAACTTTATTTCTTGCTTCCAAAATACCTTTTTTATACTACTGTGAAAATGTTTTAGGTTTCAACATCGATGTAAGTTTACATTTAATTACAGCCCTTCAATATCAATTGAAAAATACTTAAAAAACCTAAACACAACCCATAGATATATTTATTATAATTTAATGAATTTTATATAATATAAAATATACAATATAAATAATTAACCAGAATGTAAACAACAAATCAAAGTCAAAAAATTCATAAATCAAAACATTTTTTTTTTTTTTTTTTTTTTTTTTTTTAATTTTAAAAGGTCATTCTCATGGCCTCAACTAAAATTAAAAAAAATGAATTTTTAAAGTTGGTTAAATTTTTATTCTTTTTGAGCTTTCTATTATAATATACCTTCTATTTTTAAATTCCCTGGTGAGGCCAATTTTTTTTTTTCTAATTACCACTGTTTTGAAGTATTTTATTGAGCTTTTCATAAACATGCTCTTGACCGTTACTCTTCCTTTAAACATTATTTATTTCGTATTAAAAAATTATTAATGTCTTCGAATGAATAAAACTAAATAATTTAAATATAATTAAATGCTAAACAAATGTAAAAATTTAAAGATACAATAATTAATTATTTAGTTGTAGTCGCCGTTAGCGACTAAAAATTTCGAATGAAACATTTTGATGCGGGGGTATTGATTAATTTGAGTGCTATATTTTTACATACCTACATATCAACAATTTTATAGGGGTGAAACATAACTGAATTAATTTTATTTTTGAGAGGTGGGGGAGGTTGAGGAATCAAAGGGACTTAAAGTTTTTAATTTTTTAAATACAAATTCAGTGAAAGGACAATGGCGGACTATCCAACGTTTTTAAACGTTTATTTTCTGAAATGCATTAACTTTTGATGATTTTTTTTTTTTTTTTTGTATATATATGTTTGTATTTATTTTAATCTGTATTTGGACTTGTTAAATATTTAAAAGATATTACTCATTTATGTTATATAGTTTATACAATAAAAACGACGTTTATTCTGATTTTTTTCTCTTTCTCTAACTACTTTAATCCGAATTTTTCGCTAATCCAAACACCTTGCAGCAATTAGTTCGGAATAGCGAAATTCCATTGTAGTTCTACAATAACGTGTTGCCAAATTACTTTAGTTACCTAAAAGTTAAGTATGTTTATTTATTTATTTTATCTAAAAATAATTTTTATTTTGTAATAAATGGTATATATTTTTAAGCTTATGCAATGGGATATATAGAAAGAAAATTGATAAATTTTTTTATTAAGGAATGCATATGGGTACTTAAACACTATTTAGTACTTACCGAAAACTTATTCTGTTTTGTTGGCTATTGGGTGAGCTTTTTATCAAACATCTGACGAAAGATAACTTTTCTTTCTAAAATATTTGAGAACTTACGGTTGGAACATTACATGGATTCTATGGATTGAACATCGATTATCCAAAACAATTGATTTACTGCGTTGTTAAAATAATTATGGAATAAAATATATTTTAGATTAATAAAAAAGTAATAGTGATATTAATTACGAAATCGTCTTATGTTTATTTATTTATTTCTTCTACTGTAGAAAATCTTTCATTTTAGAATCCGAATGATTCGAATTCCACACACATAACTCCTATGAAGTTATCTCCTTGGAACGTTTCGAGTTTTGTTGGGAGGAAAATTAAGAAAAAATGTATGATATACACCAAGTAGGAAATGTTTATTTTAATGAAACAAGCAGGAAACTCAAGGACATATAAGAGACCCTAGATTTGGTATTATGTATCACGTAGGGGAGAACAAGATAGTTTTGATTATCGTATAGATAAGGAAAGACGCCTCAGGAAGATAATGGAAGAAGTGGGTGGTGAAAGGGTAACAGGTAGACCTCGTCTGCGGTGGTTGAAAGACGTCGAATCGACCCAGGCCTCCTGGGGGTGATGGAATTGTTGAGGGTGCTAAGGACCTTCATGGACCACAGCGCCGGCGGAGGTACAGTTAGTTATAATGTGCAGGGTCTTTGATGAAAGGACGGTCGTCTGTAGATGTTGATGAAACCTCTGCAAGTAACTGAATTAGTTGTGTATTCAACTAGGAACAAGGAAGTTACAGTGAACAATGTCGTTCACCATTTTCATGTCAAGGAAAAAGTGAAAAGTGTAGTGCTCCTCTCTGAACTTACACCACTGAAAAATCTAAAATTATCACAAATAATAAAATGAATTAAAAAATAAAAATGAAAAAATAATCTTTATTCTGGGACGTACTGTCCCCTAAGAATAACAAAAATGTATAATAAGGTAGTACAATATCTGTCTTATATAATTTCATAGAAAGCTATTTATATAAGAAGATCATGAGACATGTAAATGCAGTTAATAGTGAATAAAATTGCTTAAGAACTTTCAGTAAATTATACATAAGAAAAAGAAATGAAATAAAATAAAAATAACCATGAGAAAATAAGAAAAGATACTATAGCTATATGTACATTGATTGGAGAATATATTTACAGATACCTGGATATATATTTATACATACTGTATATATTCTTCTACATGTATATATATATATATATATATATATATATATATATATATATATATATATATTATATATATGTTTAGTAAGGTTCTTGAGGTTCAGTCAATAAATATAAAACAACTATTTTGTAAAGTAGAAAAAAATTTGAATTTATATAAAAGATAGTGGTATCTGATTTATTGAATTTGACCAAATTAAGTGTTAATTGTTACGCATACTGGCAGGCATCTGACTCGAATATAAGGATATATTGGAAAATGAGAGTTTTAAATGAGCTTAAGTAAGGGGTAAGGGGCATGTCTAATTTCAAGTGGGACAGTGTTCTGCGTATCAACACTAAAAACTATAATCTGTGTAATATAGTTTTTGACAAAATATTGTCTTTTGTACTGGCAAATATTTCTTATATTGTAGAAGTACAAAGTTCTAATATTAAGGTCTAAATATAAAAAAAAATTAATGGGTTCTTCAGGGGTAAAGTTAACAAAAAACTAGAGGTAACCAAAACATAACAAACATTGGCAAAGACAAGATAGGAAAGATAAAAAAGGAAAATCTGATAATGATATAAAAAGTTTAAAAAAAAAAAAAAAAATGGTTTTAATAATAAATAAATATACGCAATTAGGATTGAAAACTAGTTTTGAATACTAAACATTCATCTTCAGTTCTAAAACATACAAAATTTTCAAAACATCAGTAATTTGTTATTATATTTAGTATATGGGTTAGATATACTAAAGTTTTCAAAAATGTAAGACTAGAAATCAAATATATTGGTACTCATCTGAGGAGGTTAAACGGATATTTATACTATTATACAAAAGAACTAGCCATTTTTCGTTTGTGATCACTAACCGTGAAAACTGCTGAACCTATCAGTACCTTATTTTAACTATACTATGTTCATAGTTTAAGGACGTTTAGCAATAAGAAAATTCACATATTTAAATTGAGTTGTTAAAACAGCGATAAATATGTAGTGTATGAAGTTTTAAAATTGACCGATAGGTGGCGGTCGCCATTCAAGAAAGGTTTCCGACAGTAATGTTTATAATAATTAAAACTTAAACGTACAATGTATTGGCAGGAAATGTCAATGTCATATACTAGTATGATCAGAAATTATTAGGAAACCCATATGTCGATCCTTTGCTTTCTGATATTATGTGTAAAAATATGATTCATCGGCCTTTAGATGTAAGCACTGATAATACAGTGCTTTATCTACAAGTTTGTTAATAGTTTAATAATGCTTATTAATCGCATGATGAAATACAAGATTTTTATTTATGATTAAATAAAATTTGAATTATTAGTTAAAAAATCGTATGTTATTTACTAATGGTGGCGGGGGTGGATGCTTGTCTGATTGCGCTCCATAGTGGATATTCCCCTTGGATCCTTTGCTTAACATTTTTAAAAGTTTAATAAATATAATAAGTCTACTAAAAAGTGGTGATGTTTTGAATTTTTTCTATGCTTTTTAGAACTTAAGATTTGAAACTAGTATTCTAATAAAATAATTCCAATAGAAGTGGCTATTATTTCATCAATCCTGTTTGTATCGATCCTTTCACACCATCATGCGTACTTCAAGTAAAAATACGTCTTCTTCTTCGGCTCTACAGCCCATGGTAAATCTGGGCCTCCCTGACAATTAGTCCCCAGCATTGTCTATCCAAAGCTTTTCTTTTCCAGTTTGTCACGCCCATCCTTTCCAAATCCTCTTCCACGTCAGCAATCCAGTTCTTACGAGGTTCCTCTTCTTCTCTTTCCAGGGAAGGTCGCCTGGAAAACTTTTTTTACCATTCTTGTGTCTGGCATCCTTTCTAGGTGCCCTAACCAGTTGATCCGTACTATATTAAATCGTACTATATTTTCAGGTTGTATAAGATCTTCTATTTCCTTGTTATTTCTAACTGGCCATGCTCCTTGAGATTGATTGAGCGGTCAAACACGCGCCTCAATATCTTCCTTTCGAAGATCCTTAATGCTTGCTTGTCAGCTGCTTTTAGTGTCCATGTCTCTGCGCTAAAGCACAAAACGGGTCTGATAAGAGATCTGTACAGCCTGAGTTTTGTCCTTTTGGGTAGCAGGTTTGGTCTTATTATATTTGTAAGGCTGAATTAAGCTCTATTGCTACTCATTATTCTTTATTTAACTTCATCGCTCACTATATCAACAGCATACCCAAGAATTTAGTAGGTTCGACTCGCAAAGTGCCACCAGATTCCAAATTCTTCATTGCTTTATGCAGGGCTAGATTAAACAGGACCGCTGAGAGGGCATCACCTTGTCTTTGAGGGCCACTCCAGAATCAAAATGTATTTTCCTGCTTATTCTGCTACCGACTAGTACACTAGCCTGAGTCTTAGACATTGTCATTTTGATCAAGATAATCAATTTGTGCGGTATATTGAATCCCTTTAAAGCATTAAAGAGCTGAGACCTATCCACTCGATCAAATGCTTGTTTAAAATCCACAAAGAGCATGTGAACATCTACGAGTATATTGTGGCTGTAGCATTTTTCTAAGGTTTGCCGCCAAGTAAATATTTGGTCCATTGTGCCTCTGTTCGGTCTAAAACCACCTTCATAATCTGTTCATTATATACTTTAGGCCTTACTGATAAAATATTGGCTAAAATTTTATTTATACACTACATTCAACAAGGATATACCTCTATAGTTTTGGCATATGGTCTTGTCCCCTTTATTCAAGTAAAAATACGTAATAAATGAAAAATTAAAAAGGACAGAAGGCATGGTTATTGAAGATATGATAAGATAAAGAGCAGAGAGTAAGTGAGGGCAATATACAGTTATCAATAATGGTGGTATAAGGAAGGCAACAAAATACTTATGTTTTGTTGAAAAGCAATGTTTTTATATTTTATAAACTTCATTCGAAACGTTTTTAACTTTTTTTGTAACAGAATACTTCTTCAGACTAGTTTAGTTGATCTGTCTTATTAGATGGCTGGTTATTCTATATTATACTATATTCTAACTAATAAGACGATGATATTTGATACCTAGATAATATCGTCGCCACTATGTAAAACTAACGAATTTGAAAAATCGAATTTTACCATTGTATTCTACAAGGCCTGTGGTAAAATTCGTTGAAATTGCTTTACTAATTTCGGTCTTCTAAGTGTCGATCAGATTCGAACTTTTACCATAAGGCCTTGAATAAAGCAACAGTTAACGAAGGAATGACACAGTCAAATGACACAGCACTAGAACATACCAGTAAATATACGATGTTCCTCATTTGAAATGAGTTATTTCCAAGCTTTCTTGAAATATCATTAAAAAATGAATGATCGATTTCTACATTTTTTTTTATCTACCTTTTGCTTAATATTTTCTTAATGTTTTACCAAAATGTTATTTCTAACAATTTCTTATAAATAGAGATTTAAGTTACAAAATATAGGCTGGTATATGTAAAAAAAAAAAAATTATCTTAACACAGGACAAATTCCAGTAACCCTCCCTTATTGGCCAAAACAACATCAAACAATGTTAAAACATTTTTTTTTCAATGTACTTCATGGGTCATACTGGTACAGTTATCATTTTTTATTTATTTAATTTTTTTTATTAATCAGCAATGGCTCACCTTGGTTTTGAAGGTGAAATGAAGAAATGTCAATTACAGAGAAAACTAACATAACATCTGTTTGGAGAATAACAACAAAGCCAGCTAAGGATTTCAAAAACAAAAACTCATTAGAGAAGTTGAATCACTATATATGAATTAAGACTCGAACACATTATTGACGGATTGAACTACTCACCAAAGGAGCACATTGGAGCAGATTTTTCTCCAAATGTGGGCTAGATAGGAGAATGGGCTCAACGATGTTAACGAAAGAAAGCGATTTTTCACATTCGTTAGTTTTACATAGTGCCTACGATATATAATATTCAATATGCTAAAATAAAATTTTTCAAGAAAAATGATTAATAATTAAAAATATTTTGATTTTTTGTTATAGGTGGCGCGGCAGAAAGGGCGGGCCTGCATAGTGGCGACACTATTGTCAAGGTAAGAACACAATGCAGTACTAGCATATTTAATTGCATTTATTTATATTTTTATATTTAATGACTGTGTGAGTGTTAAAATCGTATGTTTTAGAGTTTAGGTTTATCAATTATTTTGCATATTTCAAGAATTGCGTTTGTGAGATTCCATAATCATGGGATTCAGATAAATGTTTCTCTTTTAACAGCTGCTTCCCAGTTTGAAAATTTAAAGCTTTATTTCCTGTTGACTTTGTTTGAATCTGTTTTGAGTAAATTGAAACAAAGATTTTCTGTGCGATATTTGTACATTAAAATTAAATCATTTTTTTTTTTTATTTGGGCTTAACGTCCTTATGTACTCCAACTAGGACTAGGGCAGGAAGCAGGGGTTATGGGGTTCGCCACCGAAATAACGTTTAACCCGCCCAGATTGTATTCTAACCCACGACCTTCAGTACTTCAGCTGAGCCCCTCGCCCTAACTCACTCGGCCATCGAGCTCCCATTGTTATTAATTTAGTTTTTGTTTATAATAAATGGTTTAAAGTTCACAACTATAGGATATCTTATAAATAATTTTTAAATTCAATGTTTTATTAATAGCTACCTGTTTTTTGAAAGGTTTCTATTATATATAAAGAAAGCTATTAAGGTTTTAAAGTTATAGCTTGATATAGAGTTGTAAATAATGAGGTCATTATTGTAAACTAATTTGTGGGTATCGCTCGGTTAATGGTGATCACAGCCAGTGAACCATGTAATTGCGGACGTGAACAGGGCGAAAGCTGGTATGCGGGGTAATACATTACAGTGTTGGGGAAACAAACATTCTGCAATCAATACGTGAATTATTTAACATACAAGCTTTCGTTTCTAATCCTTTCTTATTATTTTTTTAAGGTAATTAATATTATGAGCCTCTCAGGGCTTTTTGATAGCAAGATAGTCGGCCAAGCCGATCATTGCTTCTGTTGGAATTCGGGTGACATCGCCAGTGTTTGGATGGCTTCGTTTATAGTCTTACAGCCTATAAGGCACAGTACATTTCGCTACAGGTTTTTGTTAAACTTACATTTTTTCTTCTGTTATTTTCAAACACGCCTTTGTGTAGAGTAGTGTATTTTTAGAAAAACTAACAATAAGTAAAGTTCAGCAATTTAGTTTACTTTGCTTAGATAGAGAATCGTGAATTTTTGAGATCAATGATGCCGAAAAAGATCTTGTTTATATTCTTTATTTAGTGATATATATAACAAAATATGTTACATGTGATTGTAAACAAACACCTAAGTAAATTGCTAATTTAGCATTTCAATTTTAATTAAGAATTTTTTTTTCAAATTGTTTTATTAAATAAATATTGCAAGCTGCCTCTCAAAGGACAATGAGTAATATGGATGGCAAAGAATCCCTTCATACAGTAGATACAATTAAATTAAATAACAAGAAAAAATCCGTTAATATTAATAGTTATTAATAAAAGCTAAATCAGAAAATAAAAGTATAAAACAATGTAAGTAATAAAAAAAAAAATAATAATAACAAGCATTACAAAAAATAATAATAAAATAAAATAAATAATGAATAAAAAATAAAAAATATTTAAAAAGCACAATCACACTATATATACAATCTACACAGACATCCCAGGGAAACCCCAGACCAAGCTTATCCCCCAACTTATGGGAGGGCAAGCCAGGCCCACAGTAATCCCAACGATCTTCTCTCACCAGTGTGAGAATCTAGTGGAAGCTGAATCAAGAATTAATGTGTTTAAATATGACACAAAGCCAAAAGTTTATGGAGAAAAAAAAAATAGAAGGTTACGTAGGTTCGTTATTCAGTATTGTTGAAGTTCTCGAATTATTTTTTTTCAATATTATAAACATTCCTAATAAAAAAAAAAAAAAAAAAAAAAAAAAAAAAAAAATAATAAAAAAATAACAACTGTTATTAATAATTATAAAATAACATTTTTTATCAATAAATGAAGTCAATTGCCTAGCTTTGCAGATGATATGGCCCTACTTGCTGAGACCTGGGATGAAGCCAAAGAACAGACTCTCAAACTAAAAAAACAAGCAGAAAAAATAGGTCTTAAAATTTCCTTCGAAAATACTAAAATAATAACAAACATAAGAAACCCACCAAACATCTAAAGTGGGCGAACAAAAAATAGAAATAGTCAAGGAGTTCACATATCTTAGAAAATGGATCAGCTGGAATAGCTTAGAGAAAAAAACAATGGTATTTAGAAGAAATAAAGTTGAATTGGCCTTCCAACTCACCAAAAACACCTACAACAAAAAGTCTCATGGGCTCTCGTGGAATGCAAAAATAAGACATTACAGCACAGTAATTAAACCAGAAGCACTATATGCAGCTGAAACACTGTCCATTACCAACCATGGCCCAATTGAACGGCTAGAGATCAAAGTAAGGAAAATTCTAGGCCCCAAATTTCATAACAACAAATTAATCCACACGAGAAAGAGCTGCCTGAGCTGGAAATAAGTTCAAATTCTGGCTAGTAAAGCATTTTTTCTGGAGAATCAGCATGCTTTGTGAGGCGATGACCACGATTTTGAAAGTCACCGCCAGAGCCCATTCAGTACCAAAGTAATTACCTGACATTAGTCAGAAGATAAATGAGAGTCTGTTGGAGTATAGTCCTGAACACACTGTTTCCTAATTATACGTGATTATGTAAAAATGTGGGCACCTTAACTAGTACTTCGCTACTCCTAAAATGTTCATGAGGTGTTTAGAAGCTAATTTTAATGACTCAAATAAGAAGTCATGAATAACCTAATACGATTTACTTGTTTTCGCTATCCATTTAGTAACTTTTTGAAGAGTTTTCTAAAATCATCCGATTAGGAATAATCTTTAAAGATTATTCCATTATGGCACCAAATAAGTAAATTTTAAGCAAAAATTTACTGCAGTGCTCAAACCTTTAAAATTTAAGATTTATTCAATAATTTCTTAATTTAAAATTAATTCCAATTTATCAATTAACTCTTAATTAAAGTGTAATATAAAAGTCTGTATTCTTTCCTTGCAGTTCTGCTCTTTCAGATTGCATTCGATTTATTTATGTTGCACATGTATATCTATCAAATTTGGTGAACTGGTGTGATTCTCAAAAAAATCTCCATTATAAGAACCCGAATTACCATGAACTTTTTCAAAAACAAAATCCAATTATTTTTTAGGTTTCATTATGCCTTTTTGGGGTATCTGAAGCGCAAGATAGAGCTCAGTTCACATTTCCTGAACACAAACTCCAATAGTCAACATTGATTGAAACTTCAATCCTCTTTGAGTAGTGGTAATGATAAATCCATGCGTTAATGAAAATTATGTAGTTCCAGTGATCTTTTTCTACAAATAGTATTTGATACCATTACATAATATTGTAATCGAATTTTCTGCTATTTGATAAAAAATCGACAAACTAACCTAAATATAGCGAAGAAAATCCTTTTAAGTTTTGACATTCAAGATGTTCACATTTGTCTTAAACATTTGGTATAGGAAATACTCTTTGGGTTTCGTCTACAGTTTAAACTCTAAGACGGTTTCCACCTATTGGTCGGATGAATGTTTTCTTTTTCTTTAATGACATTTAACGAATAACTTTCTGCCAGCTGATTCCAGCGTGAATAATTTTCTTCCTGAGAAATTGCCTCCCATTTCGACTCGTGTCCAACAGCCATCGGTCACCATTTCCCTTTATAAGTAAGCATTGGTATTTTTTCTGCAGTATAAAAAATCTAACTTTCCACTGATTCGTTAACTTCTCACACTGAGCTGTTCTCTTCTGCTCCACTGCTACATCTCTGAACGATTTGGCTCGAGATCTGTTCACAATCTTAAGTCCAGATGATCTCTGGCTGCATGTCCCAGGTGGTTAGGTTGACCAGGGCGAGGATCATTGGAGTGGATGGAGATGACGAGTGGTTAATGCTGAGAACAGCATTCAAGCTCTTCCCCCGAGCATAGTATCTGAAAATAAATATTCAAGTTCAAACATTTGCATCATATTGCATATATATGCCCACTTATATGGATTTAGAGACAAACGAAACAATTGTTCATTACCGCCGACCAATAATGTATTGGTGGTAATGAGAAGGATTGGTGTGCGGTAAAGAGAATTTAAAGTTTGGGACATTTTTAAATCAATTCCATCTTTCAAGGGTTTTCACTTAGCAACATAAACATGCAAATATAAAATTTTTAAAAAATCTTTGATAAATACTTTCCGGTTGCAGTATATTCGAGCTTTTCTTAAGAATCGCCCAGTTTTTGGTTCATTAAATTTTTTAATAACTCAAAAAATGGTAGGATTTTAGAAACGACCTGGTACTTACCTCTTAGTTAACAAAATGAAAATAGTCGTTTACCCCGTCAATGTATTTTTTTAAATTCATGATTTTAGAAAACCTATAAATTTCAGGTTTGTTTTGATTTTAACATTTGATCGCTAAATTTTTGGTTACATAATTGAGTTTTTAAATTCCACGCCTAAAGTTGACATCATCACAAGTGTTATTTGTTATTAACGATTCTACAGCAACTTTTCCTATTAGGAAATTAATCAAACATTGTAGTTTATATTTCTACTAGCATCCGGCTTCGCGGCTTCGTCCGTTCTCATAAGTAAAGAACATGGGTAATTTTAACTAATAATTGACGTTTTATTTGTTTATTGGTAAAAATCTTGTATTGAAGTATGCAATTGAGTATTTTTTCTTGAATGATATTATCACGCTTAGCAGTAATTTTTAACTTGGTTAAAATTGTACAGATTAGGTGGTTGAATTGTACATAAAAGCATAATCAGACATTTTTAATTTTAATGTAGGATTTGGTAATCCAGAAGGACAGAGACTATTTTGAAACTTGCGGATTATTAAATCCATCGCATTATCATTGCTAACAACTAAAGGCTTATGATTCATGTTTTTACACACGATATCAAAAAGCGAAGAATCGACATTTTGATTTGATAAATAATTTTATTTATTAATAATTTCTAACCATAATAGTACTCGACAGTGATGCAAACCACGTGTCAGCCACTCAAAATTCAGCAATTAAATTGTTATTATTGCTAAACCTTCCTAGAACTATGAAGGTAAATTAAAAATTTAGCACAAATGTATTTATTAGTTTTTTCCATTGCACACTCTGTTGTAGAATATGATCGTTTGATTTTTTAAACTTAACTGGGATCCATATGCCACACCACTTATTTATAGCTTTTTTATAACAATTCAATCGAATTAAGTGAATTTTGTTATAAATAAAACTCTATCTAACACCTTATCTTTTTAACATCTCTTGAATCACAACCTATCTGTCAATTTTATAACTTCACTGCGCAACACATGTTTATAGCTTTTTTAACAACACTTTAACTGAAAATATGTAAATTTCATTAATGCTAAACCTTCATTGAACTATATAGATTGTGTGGTTAAAATTTGTTACTGATTGGATTAGTGGTTTACGCGGTTAGTAATCACAAATGAAAAATGGCTTGTCCTTTTATACAGGGTGTCCCAGACATATTGTAAAAAAAAAAAAAAGGGTAATACTGCAAACTAAACGGGGTAGAATGGCGCAAAAACGAATGTCCTGTCTCAATTTTTTGAGGAGATAGAATTTTTATTTTTACAATCTTACTTTTTTCTGAAAAATTACAGTTTTCTCTACTTTGTTTTAGCGTAGAAACTAAAACGATGATATTTTCTTAATCAGCATTTAATTTTCTAAAAGATGAAATAGGTCTAGTTAATTTAAATACACTTTTAAGGGGCCTTTTAACGCGCAAAACACAAAACATTTATTAAAACTTAAATTTTTAATATTTTTTGAAAATTCCTCACTCCTCACTGGAGAACCCTAAAAGCCGTCAAATTTCTCAAAAACTGCAGAATTTAGTTAGCTTTTTATTGGTGTAACTCATGATACAATTGCACTTCACCTTTTTCCAACAGACGTTTTTCTAATGAAAAACACGCTAGAGAATAAATACTTGATTGCTCCACATACCTACTAGATTGAATAAATGTATTAGTTTTTTATCACTTGTCCATATGCATGATGGATAAAGAGTTGTGAAGGTGGCAAGCCCTCCCTCCCCCCCCCCCCCCAAAAAAAAAAAACTTATTTATAGGGAGTTAAGGGGGGTTAACCAAATTCTTGCTGATTACCTAATGTTACATAAACATACATTTTTTTTAAATATTTGACTCAAAAGGTGAAGTGCAATTGTATCATGAGTTACACCAATAAAAAGCTAACTAAATTCTGCAGTTTTTGAGAAATTTGACGGCTTCTAGGGTTCTCCAGAGAGGAGTGAGGAATTTTTAAAAAATATTAAAAATTTAAGTTTTAATAAATGTTTTGTGTTTTGCGCGTTAAAAGGCCCCTTAAAAGTGAATTTAAATTAACTAGACCTATTTCATCTTTTAGAAAATTTAATGCTGATTAAGAAAATATCGTTTTAGTTTCTACGCTAAAACAAAGTAGAGAAAACTGTAATTTTTCAGAAAAAAGTAAGATTTAAAAAATAAAAACGAAAAAAATTCTATCTCCTCAAAAAATTGAGATAGGACACTCGTTTTTGCGCCATTCTACCCCGTTTAGTTTGCAGTATTACCCCTTTTTTTTTTTACAATATGTCTGGGACACCCTGTATAATAGTATAGATTTCTCAGTGCCGTAGTACTGACATACATATGAGCCTAAAATACTTCTAGAAAGGCACTTATGATCATGTGGTGAATCAGAGCTGTTTCATCTATATTATAGTTAGTAGTAAGTATGATTACCCTTGGAGGTAGGAATGACCTGGACTGCTGGAAATGCTTGGCTTCCTCTGAAAGGACAGATCTTGGTTGTGCCCCTGACGTTGAACTACTTCCACTCCTATTGTCAACCTATCAGGCCTCTTATCCAGTTTCTCTTCCCGGTGTAGCTTATCTTGTCCGATTTCATCACAACTATTTTTCTAGATTTCACTTTATTTTTCAACTAAAAATATTCTAAAGTATTTAAAATAAATGTGTACCATTTACTGTGGAAGCTGCGTCTTTCTAAATTATTAATGATTAAAGATTGTGAAATATGAGTGAGTGTGAAATAAATGTTCTCCTATCAGAGGGATTGTAGCATATCTATTGTTGACATGGCCTTTATTAAAGAATTTATTTTTGAGGATAAAATTTTAATGTACTGAAGTTTTCAATGAATTCGCATGGCGAATCATGAGTACATCCTCTGCCTGAAATTTTCTAATTGTGTTTAAGTTGAATTTTATAGTTTTTTAAATCAGTATTAATTAATAATAAAATTCGTATGCTCTGGTTCAGAATGTGTGTCTCTGTCTTCTTTGAGACTTCATGGGTATCGATCTCAAATATTTAGGAATGTTTGATATGATTTGGTGGATCGGACACCTTCATTAGTTGCCATATAACACTTTTGTTAAATTAAATAAATAATAATATATATTATGAAAATCTTTAACGCTGTGACTGTAAATCATGAACAGATGTCAGATGTCTATTAAAGAATTAAACTTTATGCGTTTCTAATCGGTCAATTAAATGTACAGTTGTACTACTTGTTCAGCCGCAAAATCATCTGTCTTGTGTGGTTCGTCCAAGGTGTGGTTTCTATTCATCAATACTGGACGAATCCAGAGCCTTCTACCTAATCATTATCACTAAATTAACTCCGTTGCGGTAGAAAAGGAAGGAGCTGTTAGGAATACCTGCTTCGATTAAACTTCTTTTTTACATTAAGATTGTTGCATTATTTGCCAGTTCTTTTTTGTAACCGAAGACGAGTTTCGAATGTTAAACATTTATCCTCAGTCCTAAAAACATTAAAAGCGTCCTAAATATCAGCAAATTACTACATAGATAACATTTATAATTGTTGGTAATATTTAGACAAAAATCAGACATTTCAATATTCACTTTTTTTTTTCTTTCATATATTTATAAAATTTTAAACTGAATTCTACAACCCTCGCACGAGTTCTGATTTACACAAAAGGAAGCACTATGCGTCCCTGTTCAGTGCTACCATCATCCAGTTCCTGACGCCGAAGGATCCTGTAGCGCCAGTGCGCCATCCGTCCATCGTAGTCTGTGTCTTTCAATTCTTTTCTTTCCATGTATTTGTTCGGTTAGTACACTCTTGGAAATGTCTCCTTCAGACATACGTGCCACGTGTCCAGCCTCTGGAGTCTTCCGACCTTAATGACAGAGACCACACCAAGATCATCATAGAGAGTTTACACCTCCGCATTAGTGCGCCGTCTCCATTCATTCCCGATACATACCGCTCCAAGTATTCGCCTAAAACCAGCTACACACATTCGTGTTATGCCATAATACGCAACACGATACAGACCTGCTCTTTGAAGATGCTGAATGTGTGGATGGGAACTCGGCTCGTGTTATGTGTTATCAAGTTGTTTCTGCTCGTGTTATGGGTGTATCGCTATATGAGGCGGTTGTTAACACACATCAAAGGAAATTTGTTTCCCCATGACACACGCCCCATGACACAAATTCGCTTAGCCGAAACTGAGACAATCGCTTATTCAAAAACTATTAAATTTGATAATAAATTAAGCACGTAGCGATAACTTAGCAACAGCGAATAATCGTGAAGCCCAGTTTTTTTTTTCGTCTATCATGCAAGAAGAGATTTTCGTAGCTTTTGAATCAACGAATATTGTGCTTTTTTAGAGAACTGTATTTCCGATATTGATTATATATTTTGTTATGACAGGTTTGATAACTTGGATTTTAACTATCCTTATGGGTCCTAACAACATAATAAAAAAATGGTAGGAACGGAACTTGGCTTATTTGAGTAGGTATTGATATATTGTTATGACAGAACGGAGAACTGTTTCGTCATTGTTTCTTGTTATGTGTTATGCCATAACAGAGAATTGTTTCTTATTATGTGTTATGCCATAACAGAGATCTACTTTGTGTTATTTGTTATGCCATAACAGAGAACTACTTTGTGTTATGTGTTATGCCATAACAGAGAACTACTTTGTGTTATGTGTTATGCCATAACAGAGAACAGTTTCGTCGTTGTTTCGTTGTTATGTGTTAAGCCATAACAGAGAACTGTTTCCTCGTTGTTTCGTGTTATGTGTTTTGTGTTATGACATAACACGAAACAGGTTCGGTGAACATTAGGCGAAACAGTTTCGTGTTGCGTGTTATGACATAACACGAATGTGGGAAGCCGGCTTAAGAATTGTTCTTTCAAAAATCTTTAGTGTCTTATCATCAGACCTTGTTGTTGTCCATGTCTTGAAGCCATATGTGAGGACAAGCTTGATCAAGGTCTTATATAGTGTGAACTTCGTTTTCCTTGACACTAGCCTACTGGTCAGCTACTTTCTGAGGGCAAAGTAGCATCTTCTAGTAGCATCGCTTATATGCGATTTCATACATTGACCTGCGAGCCAAGGTGGGTAAAATTCAGACACCTGCTTGAATTCGTAATATTTTTGTTCTATTCAACAGTACGCCTTGGCTGGTATCCATCGTCTCTCAGTATCTATATAGTCCGCATAAGCCAGTATTTGAACAAGTTTCCCGTGGTCCGCAATCCTGCATCCCGTATGGTTTTCTCGACGACTAGGTTAAATAACAAACATGCCAGGGCATCTCCTTGCCTCACTCCTTTAGCCGAAGGAAATCCTTCAGACTTTTCTCCATTTACTCGGACGAAACACTCTATACCGGCCATAGTTAATCGATACTCACATATTGAGGCAAAATCGCAGCTCTACTACAAGCTATTAGGACCAAGAATAGTCTGAGTGTAAAGAAAAGAAAGGGGGTCTCCTTAGGTGTAAGTATGGTGATGTTCATTGTCTTGTACTTTAAAAATTTAATATACATAATCTAAGAATAGCAAAGTGTTTATCTTTTTGAATTTTTCTGTCTGTATTTAGAACTAATGATGAATGGTTTACATTCGAAATTAGTCTTCAAAGATAAAAATTCGAATAGAAGTGGCAAATCTCTATATTATATGTCGTCATATAATTAAGGTAGTTTTAAGAACGTCTTCCTTTCAATTCGGGAAAGATGAATCAGTAGACCACAAAACCTTGGAGGAAAAAAGAAAAGAAAAACAAAATGCATGACCAATGGATTGCGTAGGCTAATAGATCTGCTTTTCGTTTAGATTGAAACCTTGCGCATTACAAAAACGAAAATAGCAGTCATCACTGTGGTTTTTGGGTTCTCTCCAAACCATTAGTATGCCTAACTGAAAAATTGCCTTTAATCTATTGTATTGTGTTTTCTACCCTAACTGTGATGACCAGAAAAATATGACTACTTTGTTTTAAGGCGATCGTTTGTGGATATTCTTTATATCTGTTGCCACAGGAAAGAATTGCTAATTCAAAAAATTCAAAAAAATGAATTACTGTCATCATATCACTAGCTTCATTTCAAATTCATTGCAGATGTTTTAACTCACAGTTCTACTTCTGCTGTTTGGGTTACAATAATTGTATTACATTTATCATTAAATTTTTTTATTATTATTTTTTAATTTTGGAAATAACTGTAAAATTGTAAACTATTAAGTTTTGCCCTGTAATGATGTGATTTTCGAGTTGAAACCATTCGCTCTAACCACATACAAATAATAAAACTAAATTTGTTATTACTTCATTATTTTCTTTACAGAGAGTATGCA
Source organism: Euschistus heros (assembly GCA_003667255.2). Lineage (NCBI taxonomy): Eukaryota > Metazoa > Arthropoda > Insecta > Hemiptera > Pentatomidae > Euschistus > Euschistus heros. The sequence continues at coordinate 1,470,175 of RCWM02000249.1, forward strand.
AATCTATGAGTATATTTTTTTTTTCTTTAGATATGGCTCAATTAAAATATTTCGAATTCTCAATCTCTAAACAAGGCATGTTAAAAAATTATTAATTTCTTCCCATGTGTTTTTATTTCTGTTGAATCTTAGGTGTTTTAAACTATTATACAGGCCTTGAGAAAAAAAATGAATAGAGCTAATCAAGATAAGTTTTTTTATTAAAGAAACAAAAAATATTAATTTTTTTTTTTAAATCAAAATTTGGGTTGAAGTACTTTCGACAACAAATTTTTATATATTTTCTTTTTTCTGCTATTATGAAAAAAATAAATTTTGAAATTTCTTCAAAAATGATTTATCATTTAAAGGTTTAAAGCATTTAAAGATATGAAAATTTATTGTAAACATTTTAACAGCTTAGCACAACTGTTTCATTAACTTCTTTAACAATTGATTGGATCCACCGAAAAACATAAAATTTTGAGTTATCAGTGAAAGAAAAACGTAATCTAAAGTTTTTGTTAGTTTTGTAGGTTAGATTTTATATTCAAACATTAATATGTTATATTTACATGTATAATGACATAATAGAGTAATATATCATACTTTGACGTACTATTATACTTTTTAAAAACTTTAAAATGTCGCTTAGAACGTTTTTCGGCTGATCCTTTCAATTTGTTTATAGCTTTCATTAAATAAATATATCGGGATTACAAAACACATATGATAAATAAGTTTGTTGTTCATGAGGAAATATTAAGATGATAATTTTTTTTACCGAATTCTCTGCAATAATAAAGTAAAATTTTGGTTCTTGTAAAACAGAACTATTGTTTTTCTTGGCAGGCAATGGGAAAATGTGTCTGCTTATTTATTTATTTTTTTATTTTTGTACAAATTTAAATAGCCCTTTTCTTAAATTTTTCTATTATCTTCATAAGTTTTAATACATTTTTCATGTTTTTGCTTGGAGCTTCCATGAAAAATTCTATTTTTTTAAAAATTAATATTATATTCCATTGAGCGCTTTAATGAGGATTAGACATAAGAAATGAACTCACACTGACTCTCCGAGACATCCATCTTAAGTATGCTGAAGCAGTTTAATGAGGGACAACGCGTTTCGGGTGCACCGCCGAGACTACTTGTAGATTCCCAGATTGTGACCAGGGTTTCTAAAGAGGCTATGACCAACCTGGACACTTCATGAATTTCAATTATACTTCTAGAGCTTTTTAGATCGACCTTGTTACGGAATATCGTATTTTTTTAGTTTTACTTTATTTATAACTTTCACCATTTCTTTATATTTTGTTCAAACTAGTGATGCTAGTTTTAAGTAAACACAAGAATGGCATTTGTAGATGGTGAAATGAAATAAAAAATAAACTTTATTCTGGGACTTACTGTCCCCCAAGAATAACAAAAATATATAATAAGGTAGTACAATAGTCTTGCTTATACAACTATAGCTAGAGCCTTGGCCAAAAGTATTAAATGAAATGAAAAACAAACTTTATTCTGGGACTTACTGTCCCTAAAGAATAACAATAATGCATAATTACAGGTACAATTGTCTGGCTGTATTATTTACAGATTAAATGCATCAGTAATCGTGACATAGATTGTCGACAGGAAAAAAAATAATAATAATGATCATAATAACACAAAATACAATCGTATAAAAATATGAAATAATTCTAAATATTTACATATTTTCGTAAGATTGATTATGTTAAAGGTGTAAAAATAAATTATTTTTAAAGGAAATAAGGGAAGCAGCTTTACGTATAGGAGTGGGTAGGGAATTACAGAAGGAGGTAGCACGAATGATGGAGGATTTTTCAAAGGAATGGTGTTAAAATTGGAGAATTAAAATAAATTCAAGCAAATCCCACCAAATAACCTTTACACTTCGCCGTAAACCTACGTCTTCTTGTCCTACAGTATCCTTTAATAATATCCCAATGATCCCTGTTGAACAGATCCGCTATCTTGGACTCCAACTGGACAAACGTTTAACCTGGAATCCACATACGAGACTAAAACGGCAGGAAACTGCTCGTCGTTTTCGACTTCTTCAACATTTACTAGACAAACGTTCAAACCTTCCGATTTATTACAAAAGACTCATTTACATGATAGTTATCAGACCTATTTGGACATATGGAGTTGAGCTTTGGGGCTCAACTAAACCTTCTAATTCTTCCCCTATCCAATCTTTACAATCTAAATCCTTCGAAAAATCCTTAATGCTCCTTGCTTTGTTACAAATAAACTTATCCATAAAGATCTTAATGTCCCATACGTTGCTGATTTAGCCCAAACCAGATACCTATCCTTTCATATAGCTCCAACCACACAAATCCACTGGTCCTTCAACTTGCTTCCCATTCTATTCCCGATAACCCTCCGAAGCGTCTGAAAAGAAGATGGCTCAGAGACCGCCTAGTGTAAATTTTTTTATTTAGGGCTACTGATGAGTAATTCTTTTCAAGTTTCGCATGTTATTGTAATCCTAATCAACTCATTTACTATATGTATATATTTTATACAGTTGTAAATTTCAATAAATGGATATTAAAAAAAAAAAAAATTCAAAGGAAGTAGTTTTATGTGAGGGGGTATACAGATTAAATAGTTGGATCTTGTGTTTAGAAGTTTAGAAGAGTTAATAGGTCATAAATATAGGAAAGTTTTTTGGTTTTTAGAGATTGGAATAGGAAAGCACCCAGAAAATATTGCCGTCGGAATTCAGGAAAAAGCTCCATCCAAGCTCAGAATAACGCCGAGTTGCATGTGACCGCCTGGGGATCCCGAAGATAAATCTAATGAAACAGTCCATCAGTCTCCTCAGCTTCATCTCGAGACAAAGATGTGGCTATTTTATTTAAATATCTGCGGTTCTCTTACTGTGGATTTCATTTTTTTGGGTATCTTCAAAAGTTCCACTGTTGGTATACCCTTTACACGTATTTCAAATGTTACACAACTCAAAAATCTTTATCGTCATGTTTGGGTTGAATGGTTGTCTATGAAATATCAAAAATGTATCGAATTTTCTTCAAATCACATCTGATACATCTCACTAGACTACGATTTTAAATTTTTTTATGCAGAATTTTTAGTTTTGAAATACCTGTGCGATATGGTACTGTACACTCCCAATGAAAACTGCTGTCAGATATATAGACTATAAATTTTATACGACTCTTTAGGGACTAGAATATAAACCATCACTCATCATGGGCACATTTACAAAAATTAATTTATAACTCTTTACCGAAATCAATTGGAAGAACACCCGGAGGAGGACTTAAGGGTTTGGAAAACACGGGCTCGCTCAAAAAATATAAATCGTTCAATCAATAATACAGATATCTCTAAATTATCTTTATTACATTTTGTTTGTTTGCCCTTTTTATTTATTTAGTTTTTTCCTGATTTTCATCTATTTCATTTTAATTTATAAACTTATCAATTTTATGTTTTATTATCTATGTTTATTACAAAATTGTAAGTAAATCAAAAAGTTAGACAAAATTAGTTCATTATCTATAATTAGCTATTAAGGATAAATTGCAGTTGTGCAAATTGCCTTCTAACATTAAAACTTCTGGATATCCCATTTTAATGTGGTCTTAAAAATTTAGTAATTTGCACAGTTGGAAGAAATCGAACTTGAAAAGTTACAAATTCACCGGAAAATATAATTGAAGTATATATAATACCCGCCGCGAAGGTAACCTAAACTAGGTTCTTTGATCTGACATTGAATTTCTAATCGGCTGTAAATCTACCAGTACAGATATGGGGCTTTTGGTGGAAAAGTAGTCTGGATTTCCAAAAATAAATAGAGTAAAAATACACTATTTAAATAATTTTTTTCAAAAATACACTAAACAAAACATTCCTGAAGAAGACATCCTAATCCTAAGAAGAAATTATCTCACTGTTGCGGACAGTCTCTTTAGGAAATTCTTAAACAAATAGAAAAAAAATATATATTTACATCTAGGTGGAACATACAGACATGGTAGAATAGACGGAGACTTTATATCAGTAGAAGATTAAATTACGTTTGTCAATGTGTTTTATTTTTCACGTTTTTGTACGTTTACCTTATTTTTATTGCACGTTTTAAAAACTTTTACTGCTCGAAATCCGGCCTTTTAAATGTTTCCGTTTGATGAACTGTAAGAAAAACAGCGATCCAAGTAGTAAAGGCTTACTACAATACTAAAATATTTTATTCTTTGATATCATCTTTGATACTGTGTACTGCTATATAATCAGAGGAACTTTTATCTGGTAAGAGATCATAAAAATATTCACGGTTGTTATTCTTACATGAGTATATTTACATAGTTACATGTTCGATTATATGTCTGTAAATAACTAGGAACCTTTAAGTCTTATTTTAGATTGTAACTCGAGAAATTCAAGTGTTAAGTTAAATATAATTCATGAGTTTTATTATTTATTCGCATTTGCGTTTTACGTTCATTAGATTTATGCAGTTTTTCAAAACTTTTTTTATGTTTTTTATTTTGTATTTGTAAGATGATAAAACTATTCATAGACCTGAAACAAATGTAGTCATCATTTGGAGAACTGGTTGTTTACTGATGTAAAGGAAAATAGAATGATTTAATTTAGGTGTGACCTTATCTCTCAAATGGAGTACTTTTATCAGAAAACGTTGAATCATTTGCTTTCTTTGCAGGTGAATGGAGTGAATGTTCTTCACCTCACCCATACGGAGGTTGTGGAGCACATTAAAGGTATGTTGTTTTATTTTCACATTTAGTGTTAGTTTTTCTTTTTATTATATTTAACATTTTCAGTGTTCTGTGAAAATTTGAATGATCTTCGTCCCGTATCTAAAACAAAAAATGCAATAATTGCTTTTGATACGTGATCCATACGATTTTAATTATTAGTTCATTTTTCTACAGTAAATGTTTTAATCAGAAAATTACACATCCCTAATATAATATTATAAAATAAACAAAACCATATTATTGTACATAATAATTTGAATTTGACAAATGACTTAAATTATCCTCTCCAGAATTGCATAGGTATTTAACACTAGGTATTGGTATTCCTACCTATTTCTACCACAATTTCTCGGTGAAAAACAATAATAAGAGAGGAGATGATATTGAAAAACACTTTTGATATATTTAAAAAAAAAAAAGAAAAAAAAAAGTTAAGTCGAAAAGCCAGTTAATGCATGTTGTAGGATTTAGGAATGCGCTCTGTCACTATTTTCGTTTCGGTGTCTCTGACACTTAAGTGTTAGACATACCTGTACTTCTAATTTCCTTGTGACGTGAAATTCTTGGACTTTGTAACAGTGATTGTATTGGTCGGTTCAAAACCTGTTATAACTGAGTCATGTATTAATTATTTTAATTTGATTTTCTAAACAAACCTTCAGTGGTACACTCATCGTTTGGTTGTCGAATATTGCTTTTTTATTTATTTTTTCGACCATTGTTTTGACGGGCAGATAAAATATTTTAATTATTTTAAATTCATAAGGTATCAGTGAAGGTTTATGCTACAAAATAAAATTAAGTTAAACTTTCATCCACGATCTTGTTGAGTTTTTTTTTATTTTATTAATTGCTTTAAATTACAAATTTTATGACAAATTGAGTTAGCTGTTTTAGTAATGTAAATTACAATAACAAATGAATAAAAGAGAAAAAAAGCTTCTTTTTTCTAAAATGTAACAGTTACAATTACGATATTACAAAAATGCCAGCATAATAACAATAAAAAACTAACTTAAATCTTTTCTTGATTATTTGTTAATGTATTAATATCATCGATTTTTCAATTACTTAATGTTTAAAAAAAAAACATTATTTATTACTTCTGCATGATTGTAATCTAAGATTTTTTTCCAGTGATTATATTCATCACTGTGAACCATATGATTGTTAAGAATTGTTTTCGACTGTTATAGTGGGTTCGACATTCCAATAGTATATATTTCATATCTAACATATCTATTTGATATGTTACTATTACTCTATGTATGGTGGCATTAATTAATTCTTAAACTATTGTTTTTAAACAAATATTTTTATGTAGATTTCTTGGTTATTATTATCTGACAAAAGGTTCTAATTTAGATTTTTTTGATACTGCATTTTAAGTAATCATCTGGCGGAGTTTTAAAAAAAAATTGAAATTTTATGATATTACAACAGGTTATAACTTGAATTTAGGGCACGCCAAATATCTGTAGAGAATTCATGGTTTGAAGTTTTTTCGAATATAGAACTTTTATTGGATGATAATTTTTTAAAGATAGAAAAAAAATCGTAAAAATATTAAAGAATATTACCATTTATAGTTGTGTCGAATCAGTATTATTTGACTTGTTGAGTTATTTTTGTTTGACGATGGAGATAAGCAAATTCCTTAATTTGTAACATATGATTTTTGTACTTTATTCATATATTTTGTAAATTATAAAATAATATATTTATTCGATTATTTTGTTTTGTCCTATAAGCTACCCAAATTTTTTTTTTTTTTTTTTTTTTTTTTTTTTTTTTTTTTTTTTTTTTTTTTTTTTTTTTTTTTTTTTTTTCACAAGAATTATATTTAATTTTCTCTTTAGACAAAATTTTATCGTACCGTCAAAAATAAAAATAAGATAGATTCTATTTTTACATTTAGTTTGGTACCAGAATTAAAAGACAAGAAACTGCTTGTCGTTTCCGATTACTCCAAAATTTACAAGCCAAGCGTTCAAAGGCTTCCTATAAATTACAAAAGACTTATATGATAGTAATTAGACCCATCTTGACATACGGAGTTGAGCTTTGAAGCTCCACTATATCTTCCAATTCTTCTCGTATCCAATCCTTACAATCCAAAATCCTTTGTAAAATCCTCAATGCTCCTAATTATCTTATGTACCTTATGTTGCTGATTTGGCCCAAACCAGATAAATGTCCTTTCATAGCAAACTCCATACCCACTCGAATCCACTAGTCTCCCAACTTACCTCACACTAGATTCCTGATAATCCTCCGAGGGCGTCAGAACAGAAGATGGCCTGGTGACCTAATGTAGAACTATTATTGAAGTGCTACTAGTGAGTAGTTCTTTATATGTCATTCACATGCCATTGTAATAACTTTCCTCAAATTTACAGTTAGGATTAATGAATTAATTGCCAATTGTTTTGGGATTGTTTTATTAGAATACTAGTTTCGAATGCTAAACATTCATCTTTAGTTCTAAAAACATAACAATTTTCAACACATCAGTACTATGTTACATATTACATGGAATTATATACACTAAAGTTCTCAAGAACGTAAGACAAGAAATAAAACATTCGATTGGTATAATTCAGATACCTCTTAAGAGCTCTTTAGGTGAGTACTAATGTTTGATTTCTTGTCTTACATTTTTGAAAACTTCAGTGTATATAATCTATGTAACATAATACTGATGTAAAATAGGGTTGATGTCTCGAATGAAGAATTAAACTTTATGCGTTTCTAATCGGTCAATTTAATGTACAGTTGTACCACTTGCTCAGCCGCAAAATCATCTTTCTATTAATGAGGCATGGTTTCTATTCATTGCCTCTTCTATTAGAATTATTTTATTAGAAAACTAGTTTCGAATGCTAAACATTCATCTTCAGTTTTAAAACATACAAAATTTTCAACACATGAGCACTATGTTACATGGATTATATATACTAAAGTTTTCAAATTGTTTGACAAGAAATCAAATATTGGTACTCACCTGAGGAGATCTAACTAATATCTGAAATATATCCAGGTAGGTTAAATTTTTGTGGTTTACCTAGGGATTTCCCCTATGACTCATTGGATTTTTCTGTTCCTATTGGAACAAAAAATTGAAACATATTTAAAATGGGGCTATTGGAAATGCTTATCTGGCCATTCAAACAAAAATTTGGATCGGTTTTAAACGATTTTGATTTTTTCTAATGATTCATAAATATTTAATTTTAGGCTATTTTCTACTTAATGTATTACAGTGGAGTCTCACTTATACGAATGTGAGGGGGAACGTATAAGTTAATACTTCTTATAACTGAATCTGTAGCCAATATTCGAATCTGAATAAGATAAATATTCGTTCGCCGGTGAACGAAAAATTCTTCGTATAACTGAATGTTTCTTATAAGTGAGTTTCATATAAGTGAGACTCCACTGTATATTTACTCCCGAATCTTAATTGAATCTATGGTTATTTTCATTTATATGAATAGTGAAATTAGAATTTTGGGTCTTATTATTGTATCCTCCTATATGTTTTTTTTACTCTTTGATTTACTGATCGTCCATTTTCTCCTTTGCATTTAGCTTCATGTGTTGACAATTTTGTATGTTTTAGAACTGAAGATGATATTAAGCATTCGAAACTAGTTTTCGAATAACATAATTCCAATAGAAGTGGCAATTAATTCATCAGTCCTAATTGTATTGATCCTTCTATACCATCATGCGTACCTTAAGTCAAATTTACTTGTTCTATATATTGTTTAAAATAATATTCCTATTATTATAAAACTAGAATAATATTATAATTAATTGATTGTAATTTCGTATTTTAATTAATATCATTTTCTTTAATGAAATTCTTATACTTCAAAGTTAATAAAAGTGATGCATGTTTTTATTAGAGAAAAAATTGAAAAACCTTCATATTAATCTTCGAACCTGGTTTTATTTACCTGATAAAAACAACTGAATACCTGAACAATTAAGTCTTAAATATTTTATGTTTAAAGAAAGCAGATTAAAATAATTAACTAATAAGAAAACTTTAAAGTCAGCTGACTATTTCTTTTAATATATGCCTGAGAATGTTCATTAAGGAAAAAAAAGTGGATGAGACGGCGATGGTTCCTCGCCGGCCGTTTTCTCCAATAAAAAGAGAAATTAGCGTGGGACATTGAAAGCCTTCACAATCACTTTTCTCTCCCCTCCAACGGTTTTCTATTTTCCCAGATTATCATCTGGAATTTTTTTTTAGGAAGAGGAAGAGGAATCTGTTCTCAATGGAATGTTACCGCTTTATCATCACAGCCTTCTTGATAAATTACCATACATTTAGGAGCAATCTAATAACCATGTGATGATTCATTACCAACAAATAATTTCTATATTTTTTCTATGTTTAATTTCTCCCTTATTTCAATTATTTATTTCTATAATTGAAGAAATCAATCGTTAATATCACGTTAATACCTTACTATATCGTGATAATTATAAAAACCTAATTTAGAGGTTATTCCGTTGGATTTCAGGTGACATTGGCAATCTTCAAGGAGCTTCGTTTATACCTTTATAGTCTAGTCGTCTGTAGCCACGTAGCTACTTTTTTTTTTTTTTTTTTTTTCCTTTTTTTTTTGACAAACCAGCAATTCACATTAAGTTAGCTAACATAGTTAATTGTGATATTTGGAATTCAATCATGCCGAAAAAAGTATCGTGTTTATGAACATTCTTTGATTTTTTAATAAACATATATATCACAAAAATATCTTACATGCAATTGTACATAAAGAGTATCAAAATTGTTAAAATAGCAGTACTCCTAAATTTATATTGTCAGTTGGATATTCTTATGCACATGTGATACACTGGCGGTACCATATTTTTGAAGGAGGGTAGAGTGGTTAAAGTACTTATCGAAGGGGGTTTGAGATTATTTTTGTTTTCTCTTTAGATAAAAGTTTATTGTAAGCGATGAATATAATTAGGCGTATAAGATAGATGCTAACAAAGGGACGTTTTGACTAGTAACTCACAGATTCGATTGCCGATTTTTGTGTGGGTAGTAGGGACCTATAATAGTGCAAAACTAGTGCCATATCCGCCCATGAGCATTGGAAGCCGAGAAAAAAATAATAATATGTATATATAAAAATCACGATTGATTTTTTTTTCTCAGTTCTCAGTCAAGATAGAGAAATGATTCATCTTAAACTGTAGTTTTTTTTATGGTATTTGAATTAAAAATACTTTGGTTATGCTCAAGATACGTCCCGGCTTCAGGGTGCTCAAAACCTCCTAAAAAATGACAAAATTCCTATGAAATCCGCTGTAAATCAGTGGAAAATTGTTTCATGGAAAACCGATTAAATCTTAATTCAACGCACCAAAAAAACCCTTATATGTGGAACTTTATAAAAAATTAAAACATTTTTTTTTTTTTACCCCTTTCGAGGGAAGACGTTAAAATTTTAAAGTTCAGATTTTATCAACAACTTCGTACAGCCAAAACATTTTCTGTGTTCAACCGATTAAAATAATAATGAATTGTTGGTGAATAAGATACAAACAACTGGATTGAAGATGTTTTTTTAAAACGATGGTTACAATATAATAAGAAGAGGTGCTTTGTCAAGATAATTCCAGCGGTTATCGTGTTATTTTTTGATAAAAATGGCGCTTGTTTCGCCTTGGAAGAGACATATCATTTTTATAGATCCTCTGGGTAAATAATTGTCCAAGGTTGTAATCTTATTCATTGCAGGAAAAAAAAATCCTCTTGGTGAATAATTGTCAAATTACTCACCAAGGTAATAGGTGCATAATTGTCTGACCTTCATCGTTGTTGGGAAAAAAAAAAATTTTTAGTTGTGAGGCTACGTGGAGCCTTAGGTAAAAAAACTAAAGACTCAAAATTCCTTCAGTCACACAAAATCGAAACTTCTGATGTTATATAAGCGATTTGCGGACACTCGCTTATTTAGTCCCGTCCGAGTTACGGAACACGCCTTTCAGGCATTGCAAAAAAGTCATACATAAGCGTATTACGATTTAAGTTGAACTTTTTTCGTTTGATGACTACTCCAATATGTCGGGAACAATGTACTCGACATTTCAACCTTACATCCGTACAAAAAAACAAAAATATATTTTTTCTAGGCAAAATAGACCACAGCAACATACTAATAAAGGACCTTTTTACATAAGGAACACTTATTTTTCATAAAAAATAAATAGCTACCCAAGAGACATTTCCACCGGGCGATTCGTTGTATCTTTCTTATCACATATAATGTCGAGTTTTTATGCTATCACATAGCAAAACTTAGTGATTTATTGAAGATAGTAAGTTCACAGCAAACGCAACTGTTAGTTCCCTACACATAGTCATGCATCTAAACCGGATATGCCGCACCTCAAACTTCCGGGTTACAAGAGTTTAGTTGGTTTAGTCAGGAAGTTTTAGTCGAATCTTCCTTTCTTTTTTTTTATTTTGTTTGTTGTAAAAAAAAAAAGGTGTTTGTTATTTTTTCCCAATATTATTGCCTAAAATTTAATTTATTAAATTTATCATTTATCATTGATTTTTGTCCACACTTATTCACTTAGAGAGCCCCTAGGTTCATGGGTTGTAGTGGATAAGAGTTTTTTCTATTTTTTTATTTTTAATTTCTTCTTGTTCCATGTACTTCCATTAGATTCTTTCATCAATTTATATGTTGATTTAAAAAAACCCATGTCGCAAGTATTTTTTTTTAATCCAAAATAGACTTTAATAGTCTATTTAAAAAAAAACAACAACTCATAATTACGTTTAATGCCTAAAAAAGTTGTATATATTAAATTGTACTTGCTCTAAAACATAACTGCTCATAGATTATTTCTAACTTTTTATCCCTTCTATCCCTCTTTCTCCTAAACATTGAATTTTTATCATTTTTAGTCATCAGCATTAGTGTCCCTCCTTGCTCGTAAACCAAACATTTTGTTGACAAATTCTTTCCAATCCCCCGTGTGGCAAGAAACTTTGGTAATGAAGCGGTTCCACCTGGACTTGAAGTGAAATGCCCTGTTCTTCTGTTCTTATCTCGAGAATTTCGTTGTTCTCCGCTCTAGCCAAGTGAAGTTCCTTGTTATTTCCAAATTCTTAAAATTTTCATTTAATTTGTCACTTCGATGAGAATTGTTACAAATCAAATACTTTTCAATATTCTTAGGGATAATTGCAATTTTTATTGTTTGGGATGAAGTATTTTTCTTCCTAATCAAAATGTTTTGATTTCTCATTTTTTTTTTTTTTTTAACCACCTTTTTCCCTCAACCGTGTTCGATGAACTGAGTTATATTGGGATCAATTTTAGTCATGAGCAAAACGGAGACTAAACATTGCGGATGGATTACTTATATTTTATGTTATAATTAGAAAATAAATAAAATCCGAATTTCGAGATTTCCCCAAAGGGTGTATCTCTTCAGTTTCGTGTTTTTAACTTACTACATTAAAAGATTCTTTTGAACAATTTACTTATACAATACCTGTCCATTATTGAAATCATCTCAAACAATTAAAAAAACAGTTTATTAATAAATAATTTTTATCTTTTGTTAATTTTTCGTTCTCCCTCTAATGAATTACCCATATTATGTATATTTGATAATTACTTTTTTTTTTCTTTTCTTTTTGTAAATGTTATATATTAACTTGAGGTACGCATGATGGTATAGAAGGATCAATACAATTAGGATTGATGTATTAATTTCCACTTCTATTGAGATTATTTTATCATAAAACTAGTTTCGAATGCTAAACATTCATCTTCAGTTCAAAAATATACTAAATTTTTTTCAACACATCAGTACTATGCTACATAAATTATATATACTAAAGTTTTTAAAAAGGTAAGACAAGAAATCAAACATGGGCACTCACCTTAAGCGGTCTACGAGTTAACTAAAACATAAATGGACTTCTCACTGAATTCGTGAGAAGTAGAAGGGGGCAGGTAGGTTATATTTTTTTATTTACTTTGGGGTTTCCCTTATGACTCATTAGATTTTTCCGTTCCTATGGGAAACAAATTTAAAATGGGGCTATTGGATATGTTTATCAGATTATTCAAACAAAAATCTGCATCGGTTTTAAACGATTTGTTATATTATATTTAATTTTGGTTATTTTCTACTTGATGTAGTATTTTTACTCCCGATTCTTTGTTAAATTTATGGTTATTTTCATTTAGATGGATAGCGAAATTGCGAGTTTTATATGCTCTTATATGTTCTTTTACTCTTTGATTTACCGATCGTCCAGTTTTTCCCGTGTATTTTGCTTCACAGTCATTACATTTTAATTCGTATACGTCGCTTTTTTGGAAAGGGTCTATTTTGTCTTTCGGTGAAGGGAAGTATGATCACAATGCTTTATCCAATTTAAATACAGGGTTTAAACCTACTTTTTTTTATTTATTCTTTTCCGACTTTAGTGGATATTGGGCCGTAGTATAGTATCAAAATATATTTTTTCCCGACAAAGTTATTAACTTTTAATAGATTATAGTACACTTTTGACTATGATGAATACTGATTTGCTTGTGGTTTCCGGTTAATCCGACCTTTTGGGCGTTCCGCCCTACTCCTTGGCTCCTTAGGTGTCGAATTAGTGAGGTTTCACTGAATTGGGATCCTTTATGGGTCATGAGCATTACCTTGCGGAGGGGTTGATGGGGAAAGTGAAAGGAATATGGAAAGTAAAAAATTATAAACAAGTGATTACTTATATTTTATGTAATTACAAAAGTATTAAAAAGTTCATGAATTTCTTTAAGGACCTATTCACATAAGTTTCCGTTTCTTCACTTACTACTTTAAAAGATTCTGTTGGTCAGTTTATATTCTCTGTTCGTTTGTTTAGTTTATTTTTATTTTTTTATTAACTAGTTATCTATCAAGTTAGTTAGTTAGTCATTATTGGAATCCTCAAAACTCATTACAACTCCAAAGTCAACTTGTGCCAAGTAGAAAAACTAAGAGTGCTGTAACATTTCAAAAGAAAATGCATTGGGATCATTGATATCTCCCACTCTACTGTCTAGAGTGGGTAACTAATTGAAATTCCATAAGTACACTCTCGATCTAATATATTCTATTTTATGATGATCGAATTATGTACGGTTTGACATTCTTCTCGATTCTGTTTGTCGATTTTCGATTAGAATACAGTAGTAAATTATCTTGGGTTCGATTGGACGTGACCCAGTGAACGGTCAGAGGAGAGGAGTGTCCATCCAAGCTGACCCCAATCCCAATGAATCTCCTAATTGTCTCTATTGTCATCATTCTCTCCTGCTTTCTACGCCTCGGTTTCTCTTTTTTCACACACTTCTTTTGAAAAGTGGCCATGTCACTTTCTCATATTACCTGCTTGTTCAATAAGATTTAGACGTTCCGATATCTATAACGAGACCTTTTTGTAATTCGCATCTTCTTTTGCAGCGAAGAAAGGTGTCCTCTTTGATATAGTGGTAGTGTCGGATGCTTTGTTGTCCCTTTTAGAGCTTGTCGGAGTCTGTCCAATAGTCTCTTATTGTAGTGAATATATAATCAACTGTTATCTATATCTATACTATTATACAAAAGGACAAGTCATTTTTCGTTTGTGATCACTAACCACGAAAACTACTAAACCAATCAGTACCAAATTGTAACTGCATAGTCTTCATGGTTCAAGGAAGGTTTAGCTATAATAAAATATACATTTTTAAATTAAATTGTTGTTAAAAAAAGGATAAATGTGAAGTGCAAAGTATAGTTTAAAAATTGGCCGATAGGTAGGGTCGGCGATAGTCGATGGTTACTATCGATATATCGATAGATCTTTTTTACCCTCAAGTTTTAAAACTCTCGGAATTATGCTGATCTGTCTCTAACCATTGTCGAGTTTTTTTGAAATTGAATTCGGAATTCCTTGAGCTCAAGGGTTCTCTCAAAGATTAAGCCAAAGGAAAGCAGAAATGCTAGTTTTTTCCTGGAAATATGTGGCTCAAGGAGCACACTCGACTCTTGAAATTTACTATTTCGTTATTTTTCTTTTCTGAAGATTTGATTTGTTCATTATTATTGTAACCATGTAAATTGTAAATAATTGTTTTTAATTCAAATAAATTAGTTTTTTTTTTCTCTCATCTTTATGATATAATCTTATAATTTATAATCCTGCAAATTTTAAATAGTAAGTAGATAATTAAATTTAATTAAATTAGTTTAAATTCTATATTGAATAGCTTTGGAAAAAAAGGAAGCATCGATAGCAATAGTTCTCAACCGATAGTATCGGCCTATCGATATTGCTAACTATCGACTATCGCCCAACCCTACCGATAGGTGACGATAGCTATTCAAAAGAGGTTACAAAGATATGGTGTTTTATAGAGCTAAAAATTGATAACAAACTATGCCTAATTCAATTAAATTGTTATAAAAAAATGATATAAATATGTCCTGTGGATGGATCCCTGTGAAGTTTAAAAATGGAGCGATATGTATGGCTTGCGCCATACTGCCACAGAATTTACACTTGTATAACTATTGAACCCGACTGTACTAAATTTTAACTACATTATTTTCATATTTTTAGTAAGGTTTCCAACAGTAATGTTTACAATAATAAGAAATATATGTACAATGTTGAGTAGCAGAAACGAGGTTTGTCATCTCTTATGGCTAGAAATTAAAATCGAACCAAATGAATACTATAAAATTACGAATAAAAATTATTAAGAAATAAAAATGTCGATCCTTTGCTTTTTAATATTTTGTATAAAATATGATTCATGAGGCCTTTTATTGTAAGCAATGATAATGCAGTTCCTTATATGCAAGTTTCTTAATCTCTGTCCATCTGGATTAGCAACTCATACATTAAAATTAAAAACTTGGATGTCTAATTATAATTAATCTTCAACCACATAATCAGTGCAATTTTAACCAGGTTAAAAATCACTGCTATGCGTGATAATTTCATTGAGAAAATATGCTTTTTAATTGCATGCTACAAATGCATGATTTAAATCGATAAATAAATAAAACTTGAATTATTAGTTACAAATGCCCAAGATCTTTAATTATGAGAGCGGACTTAACTGCGACAGAGGATGCTAGTATTATATAATTTTAAAATGAATAACTAGTTTAAATCAAGAAAATGGGAAATTTGAAAATATATAAGTTTAACATTAAGACGAAACTGTAAATATAAAAGATTGTATTCGGGACTATTTGAGATACATTTACAATTTGCTTTGCAATTTTTACACCTTGTAAGGCAACCATGTTATAGATGTAAAGAAAATTTAAGATCTGTCGATGCCTAGCCACAATATCTCGTACCCGGAATCAGGAGTTTTCATCACCATTATTCAATTCCTATAGGCGTTATGAAAACGAGATTAGGTTTACGGTTATTTTAGATGAACAACAAAACCATGGTTACAACTCATCGTCACACTCGTGTGCAATTTGTATGTGCTCTATCGGCTAGATCCTTTAAATTGAATCCCATTATTGGTCAACCTCTGGCTAGAGTGCTTATTTTTATTGCGTAAAAAGTTGTGATGATTGTTTGACCTTATGTATTAATTCGAGAAAGGCGAAAGATTATGGCCGTCATTTTGACCCAGTAATTATCGTTATGGAAAATCGCAACTTTCAAATCATTATAAAAGTATTTTCAGAGAAATGTAATGCGTTTCAAATTGTACATTTTCTTGTATTCTTGGTGACCACGCAATCCATCCCATAAATCCCGTATTGCTCTCGTTTTCAGTTTATTTGTCATATATAGTTGATAACAATGAATAAAGGATCGTATTATTAATGTTTATTATTTGCCTGGGATTGGGTAATTTATGTGATAGTCATGAAATCAACTCAAGTATAATGGAATGGTTGTTTGCTTGAATCGCCTAATAAAAAATATATTAAAATGAAAATCAGCTTTATCCAAACGTTCAGGTATAAATCATTATCATTTCTCGGCATTACAGACTAATGTAGTCCTAGGTCCCTTCACCATAAGCCTTCGCCAAGAAGATCTGTTTAGTCAGTCCACTTGCCAGTTGCCCAGGTCTCCCACCCAGAGGATCTGTCTCTTTCTCTGTTCTCCATTTCTTAGGCATTTTGTGAATGCATCCAGCCTACCGCATTTTTCTGCTTGATGAACCTTATCACATATATATCCCTTACAGCTCTTAAATTTCTCCGTTCTTCTTCCAGTCCTTGCCATCATCCTTAATTGGTTCAGACTTACGAAGGAACTTTTGCTCAAAAACGAAGATCTCCTCTTCCATACTAGGCTCCAGTTCTCCGTTCCTTGGGTGAGGACAGGCCTTGTGGGGGCTTGTAAAGGAGATATTTTGTGCGGTTGGGTATGCGGGTGCGGAACTTTCTAGTGTTTGCTGAGACCAAAATAACACCTATTGGCCTTCACGTTTCCCTGCTTTGTTTAGTGGGCTATTTCCACAATTTAAAACAGATGTTAGGTAGTTCAAATGATCCTTATGTATAAATAAAAAGATTAAATTGAATAAATAAAGACTTAGTTTTGCGTCGCACAGTGGGGCCATTCGTGAATCCAGCGGGACAAAAGTCTGATAGCGATCATATGGATAATGTAATATTTTTATCTGAACAACTTGAATTGTTTAAAACAAGGTTATTGAAAGATTGATAAAACATTTAAAATTTTATTTGTGACCGGTTGTTTTATTAAGAAAAAAAAACTTACTTGATACTAGTTAGTTTTCAGAGAAAAATGTTCCCTGTACCTTTTTATCTCTTTGTGTTGGTTTTTTTCGACATTCTCTGTGAGTTGCCCAATTGCAAATTTTTGCATTTTATAATCGACTAGATATATTTTTTATTCCTAGGTATTATTAAAACTGAAACCTCCAGCCCGCAACGCTTCAGACAATTTCAATCGCGCAGGTGAGAGTACTCCGCCTGAAACACAATTTTTGGTGCAATCGAAAAACGGGCAGTAAAATGCAATATATTCACTAAAATTTAAATGTCCAAAGCCACACAGAACCATATTTAAGATCAGCGTTTACCTACGTAAAAAGTTTCAGATTAAAACATGAATATGGTTTTTTATTTGTGAACTTTGTAATTGGTGTACCGTCTTAGTATCAAAAATGCAGTAAAGTTAAAAAAAAAATGTACTAATACTTACATTAGTATTTTGAATGCAGCAGACTCGTACAAGTCGTGAAAAATGCCGTCAGTGAAGGGCGATTTGCCTTACATTCGGATATTATCTTCAGAATAAAACACCAGAAATTTTACGATGCTGTCTTTGAGATGTATATCTGAGTGCATTTTCAACAGAAAGTTCATATACTAACTGACTTGCTATTTTCAATGTTTTTAAATAAATGATGCTATATATTTCCAATTTACTGCAATCATAAAAAACGCATTTCAATTCAGCCTCATACGTATCATAATTCAAACTGAGGAATTGCTTTCAAAGAAGATCCTTTCTTTTCAGTTGATCTATCATAAGTTTGCAATTTACTTTGAATGCGTTTACTGCGCTATCATCTCAATAATAGTTTTTCCTTTACCTTTAGTTAACGGTGTTTAAGTGCGATGTCATTTGAGTGTCATCACCTCTTTCGTCTAATAATTCTTGCTTCATCAACCACACTTTTTCTTCCAACTGTTGCAAGCTACGTGCACGATGGAATTCACAAGTTTTGTTGCCCGTGTTTAAAACTTTTGAACACAAAACTTGTTGATTATAATGCAATGGAATGAAAAAAAATGAAGGGAATTCTTCATTAGCTCGACACAATGCCACTGATTCAGTAGCTCGTAGTTTTTTTCGTTTCATGCAGTTGAATACATCCGAATAAAAATACACAGCTGGGCACATTTAGCCTGTCAGATCAACCAAGTTCTTTCTGCATCAAAAAACCCGCTTCAATAAATGCTTCTTCACCACGATCCATCTTCAAAACCTCATTTTTAGACTTTTGTCCCGCACTAATCATTGGTTCCCAAACTGAAAAATTCTTCCTCCCAATCCTTATTAAAATGGGGGCGCGCCCACCAGGCAACATTTATATCGGCCTGTGAACGAAAGTCTCGAATGTTCCCGTCAAACGCGCCGCCCGAAACTAGACTGTACTGTCTCTCGTCTAGAAACAACACGGCTTTTCTTTGACAAGTGCCGCGCGTTCCTTTGATAAAGCCACCTTTGCCGCAAGCAGTGTTATTTTATTACGTAATACATTTTTGTTAGTTAGTTACCTACCTACTTATTAAAATTTTTTTTCTTCTCGAGATCTACCCAAAAAGCACTCGCGATCGACTAGGGCCTGAGGACATGTCACCAGGGTGGGGGTCAGGGGGGGGGGGGGGCGCGCGCGAGATAAGTTGAACATTAAATTAAAATCTTGTAGTTTTTCTAAAATTCTAAATTTTAAAAGACAGCACAATGTTCTCAGTTAATTGTTTATGTTCGGTGTATTGAAAACGAAAGCAAGTTTGCACAACTTGCTTCCCATTCCATTCCTGGCAATCCTCCAAGGCTTTTGAAAAGAAGATGGCCTCGTGATCTTCTTTTGTAAATATTCATTAGAGTACTACCAATGGGTAGTTCCTCTACAAGTTGTATTCATATCATTATGTCTCATATATACCGCATATTTACTAGATGTGTTTTGTAATACAGTTGTAAATTTATATTAATAAAATAATAAGAAATGGTAGAAGGTAAACATAAGTTAATATTAGTTTGAACATGGATTTAGAGTTTCTCCTTAAATTAAGGAGTGTAGAGTGAAACCTTTCCCCTCGAAAAGTAGCGAATTAACACTTCGAAATAAATCGGAAGAAGGTTAGAATCGATAAAAGGTATTCTGGGCGCAAGAAGGTACCAACAGTATAGGAGAATATCCCTGTTTTAGATCGGAAATACCCTAACTTTTCGGTTATAAATAAAACTATTATTATAAATTATAATATAATATAATACATATAAATACAACTTTGATATAATGGACAAACCTTCATTTTGGTTAAACTATTTCAAAGTGTATCCTAGTGTATCACGGGAAGCTCTTCGTTTATATTTGCCTTTTTCAACCACCTATTTGTGCGAAAAAGCATTTTCAACGCTTTTGGCAATTAAAACAAAGTATCGGAATAAACTTAATGTTGCTAGTGACTTGCGTTGTGCACTTACTAAAACTCAGCCACGAATAGGCATGCTAGTAAAGAAAATGCAAGCCCGTCCATCTCACTAACCAACCTAATCCATGTTTCTTTTATTAATAATTTTTGTATTTTTTGAAAACTCATATTGTATCTAATGGCAGTATAAATAAATGTTTTGTTTTCAATGTAACACTTATTTGTTTTTGTTTTGTTCCTAGGCACATACAATTAATTGTAATGGGGGGGGGGCGCGAGAAGCTTTCATTTCAACCAAAGGGGGCGTGGTACAAAAAAGTTTGGGAACCCCTGCGCTAGATTCACAAATTAGCCCCACTGTGCATCGCTTGTGGGGTTTTGATGATGTGACTTTTAGTGAAATTTTATATATTTTAAATTATTTATATAACGTTTTTATATGAATTGGAGGACACTTTTTTGCAACGGTTATGAACATTGTTTAGAACAATAAAAGTATCGTTTTTGGCAATGACTTCCCGCATGCATTGTCTAAGTTGCTGCTAGGTACACTAGTCTTATAGGGAGGGCTTTTCGTATAATCCCAATCGATTCGACGTAGTAGCGTATAAGTTGCCAATAATAAGTATTCTTTTTTTATTTTATAACAATATCTAATTACATAAATTAAATTGAATATACGAAGAATATCTTAATTTCTAATTTAGACATAAACATATTTATGAACTTAATGCCTCTTTATTAAAGTTGATAAGCAACATTAGTCATTTTGTCATTTGGGGGAAATCGGGGGGAAGTCTTGAAACGGTTGGGGGAAAATTGGGGAAGTTTTGCTTTGACTCGGGGGAAAAATGTTATTTCAGAATCGGCAGCACTGTTCGTAACGTAATTGATCAGAGCTAATCATTACTTTAATATGTGAAACAAAAAATGCGTTCTTCATATTTTCATCTGTTTATTGTTGGATTGAGCTGTAAATACGTAAGTTGAAAATATGAGTTTAACTTAAAAAAATTATTGATAACCCTCTGGTGATTACTTGGGTAATTAGCCATTTTAGTTTTAGGCTTGATATATTAAGGAGCGTTGAAAATTTTACGAATGATTTTGAATTTGAGGGATGGGGATACTGGAAGAATAGTTCTACACCAGAATAACTTATTTCCCTGATAATAGTAATTTAAATGGGCTGCTTATAGTATATAGGAAAATTAATGTTCTTGTGTATGTGAAAAAACAATTAAATATAACAATAGTTGAATTAAATAATTTTCTTTGAAATTCACCGAGATTAAAATTTATTGCAACATTTTAAAAATCAAAGTCTTTATCAAGATTCGGAAATAGCCCTACCTAATTGCAGGAAGTAGGAGGAAGTTATTATTAGAAGTTTATTTACTCAATGGCTGGAGCTGTTGACTCTGTCTAAATACTCTGGAAAAAAAAAAAATGCTTGAACTTCTTAGTGTCTATGCTGTTTAAGTGTTGGTCTAAAACGCAACGTCTTGATAAGCTTTCGTAAATAAATAGATCTGGATGTTAATGCTTACAATCAGAATATATTTAAAGTTTATCAGTTGTATACAATATATACTGTAGTTTACAATTTCTTTATTTGATGGTGCCATAATTTCCTCATTTCCCATATGTGCCCCAAAACGAAGTATGCTTAGACACCTGTTGATACGTGTCTGGGTAAGTTCAGAGTGCGTTTTTAAGTTATATTTGTTTTGGGCTCGTAGACGAATTGTGTTGATGTTTGATGACATGATTATCATTTTTGACAATCTCTGTTGACAAACACCAAAAAATTTAATCATATTGTTGCAAGCCAAATCCAAAGTTTTAAGCAGTCCGGTTAACGTCCTAGGGGTAGGCGAAGACGTAGATATGGGACCTCTTAGGTCTGATCTTAGGGATTCGGGTTTTGACATAGTGGATTGGAGGGAGAGAGGTGTTTCGTCACAGGCTGGTGGTCTCTAAAAAGTGTTTGTTCCATCAGTGGAATAAAGAATAAACCTGGTAGTTTTCAGTGAGTCCTGCTCAAATTGTTGCTTACATGGCTGTTGGTCATGAAAATGCTTCTTTCCTTATCAGATACTGCACCCAATACCTATCATAGGTTGCTATGGTGCAAAAAGTGTTTTTTTTCTTAAGTTCTTTTCTAAATTCGATTAAAACTTAACGTTAAAATAAAATCGGTTTTATAAACGCAGAAAAAATAATGTATAAAAGTTGTTTATGTAATGTTGGTATATTTATCAAACGCATTCAGATTATGAAAAATATTTCCGTTTACGCTGAGAAATGAAATTCAAACTTATTGTATACAGCTTTAATGTAACACTTAACTTTATCAGGGAGTGATAAATTCTTTTGGTTGTTGGTTATAAGTAATGCTTTAAGGGTTGCTGATTATCAACCCAGTGCCTCTTCTGTGAGAATTACTTCATTTTCATAGAGAAGTGGATACTTGGGTATTTTGGTATACTATTTGCGTCCTTGTGTTTGCATTGATGAGTTTTGTTCTAAAGAATGATGAGGGAACTGTGGTTTAGCTGACAGGCAGAGAGCAGCAGGTAGACAATTTTAAATATCTATCAGTTAGTTACAAGAAAGTTATAACGACGAGGAAGTAAATCGGAAATTCAGAGTGGCTGTGAAAATTTTTACAAGTCCAGATAAAATCCGTTGAAAGAGGGGTAACACCCATTTTTAAGGCTTATATAGAACAGTTTTTAGTAAAATGTAATGAGCTCTATTTAAATCTTAATATATATAAATTACGTGTCGCCGCCTAGGGGCCGGCTAACACCTAAACTACTGAACCGATTTTAATCAAATTTGCACACCGTGTGCAGTTTGATCCAACAAAAAAGATAGGATACCTTATATCTTAATTTATAGTCGCAATATTATTTGTATATTATCTGTAAGTCACAATTATCTGTTAGCTCTATACGATTCTAACATATGGCGGTATAAGGTTATACTATTATATAAAAGGACAAGCAATGTTTCGTTTGTGTTCACTAACCGCCAAAAACTACTGAACCAATCTCTACCAAATTTTGACTACATCATCTTTATAGTTCAAGGATGATTTAGCAATAGTAAAATCTAATGATTTTCAACTAATTCTTTATTGAAAAATGAATAATAAGTGGATAACAGTGAAGTTCAAAAATGGCGGCAATTGCAATCTACATGAAAGGTTAAAATGTACAGTGTTACATAGAGGTGAACATTGATAATAAAATTTACTTATTTTCAATTAAATTGTTATAAAAACAGGTATATGGAGTGAAATATACCAAAGTTTAACTACATCATGTTGATAATTCTAGGTTTAGCAACAATAAAAATTTAAATGTACAATGTTGAGTGTTAGAAACGGGTTTTGCCACACTATGACATACTTTTATGGTTAGAAATTAAAATCCAACCAGATCAAATCAATAACATTATTTCTGTCGAATGAAAATTATTAAAAATCAAAACGCCGATCCTCAGCTGTTTAATATTGTGTGTAAAAATATGAACTTTGAACCTTTAGTTGTGAGCACTGATAATGCAGTTTCGTAATAGTCTCTGTCCATCTGGATTACCAACTCATATATTAAAATTGAAAATTGGATGTCTAATTATGCTTTATGTTATCTGCAAACACCTAATCAATCTAAATTTAACCCAGTTAATAATGGCTGCTATGCGTGAAAATATCATCAAAAATAAAATTTTCAATTCTTCACTTTAAAACAAGATTTTTATCGATAAATATTAAAAAAAAATTAATTATTAGTTAAAATTATCTAAGATCTTCACTTATGAGAGCGGGCGAAGCCTCGACGGGGGATGATGAAGTTATATATAAAAGGACAAGCCATTTTCGTTCGTTATCACTAACCGCGAAACTATCGAACTATTACCAAATATAACTATATCATCTTCATAGTTCAAGGAAGGTTTAGCAATAATAAAATTTATATATTTTCTATTAAATAACTGTTTAAAAAGCGATAAATATGTGGAGTGCAGTAAAGCGAGCGCCATTTAAGAGAGGTTACAATGATCCGGTGTTAAATATAGCTAGAAATTGATAATAAAGTTACTTAATTCAATTAAATTGTTATCCAAAAAGTTATAAATATGTGGCAAGCGACAATAGCGTTTTAGTAAAACTAATGAACCTATCTGAACCAAATTTGAACTACATCATCTTCATAGTTCTTGAAAGATTTAAAATTAGAAAGTTTACCATAATAATAACTTATACTATTATATAAAAGGACAAGCCATTTTTCGTTTGTGATCACTAACCGCGAATACTACTGAACCAATCTGTACTAAATATTAAATACATCATCTTCATAGTTCCAAGAAGGTTTAGCAATATTAAAATCTACTGATTTTTCATTTATTTTTTATTAAAAAAAGAAAATATGTGGACAACAGTGAAGTTTGAAAATTGACCGATAGGTGGAGAGGTTCTACGCGAGAGGTTACAAAAGAGCTTAAAATCGATGATAAAATTTACTTATTAAACTATAAAGAAAATTATTAAAAAAGATTTAAATATGGTGTGCGATATGTGGATCCCAGTGAAGCTTCAAAATCGAACGATTGTGTATAGCACCATCCCACAATAGAGTTAACAATGGTAAACTGAACCTATCTGTACCGACATCTAAATAAATAATTTTTATAATTCTAGGAAGGTTTTGCAATGGTAAAATTTACAATAACTAAAATTTAAATGTACAATGTTGAGAGGCAGGACTGAGGTTTGCCACACTGTCATATACTTTTATAGTTCGAAATCAACATCCAACCAGATGAAATCAATAAAGTTATTTCTGCCGAATACAAATTATTACTAAATCAAAATGTCGATCCTTTACTTTTTTATATTGTGTGTAAAAATATGATCCACGGGCCTTCTGCCGTAAGCACTGATAATGCAGTTTATTTTCCGCAAAAGTTTCTTAGTCTTTATCCAACTTAATTACCAATTCATACATTAAAATTAAAAATTTTATGTATAATGGTGCTTTTACGCAATCTCCAACTGCCTAATCAGTGCGATTATAACTAGATTAATAATTACTGCTATGCGTGAAAAAATCATTGAAGAAATAATGCTGAACCACATGCTAAAATACAAGAATCTTATCGATAAACAAATAAAACATTAATTTTTAGTTGAAATTAGCTTTACTTATGGAGGGCGGGCGAAGCCGCGACGGGGATGCTAGTAATGAGTATAAAAATAGCTCCCTTAGCACCGCGCACTGGAGAAACGCCTTTCTCGAAACATGGAAACGAAGTTGCTTGAAACTGAAAGATAGGATTGTAGGTGGGTGCACACAGCGTTTCATGAACCGGGGTTTCTAGAAACGCGATTAATCTACGTTAATCCTATCTTTCAGTTTCAAGCAACTTCGTTTCCATGTTTCTAGAAACGGGTTTCCAGAAACCGGTTCCCCCAGAGTGCACCGCGCCTTACTGTTTTTAATCTCAAAATTTTTTATAAAAGGCTTAGTGAACCCGAAGTTTCGATGCCGACATCACACCTCCCTCCAACCCATCCCTCAAAACCTAAATCCCCCAGGTCGGCCCTGTCGCACTCCTTCCATCTACCCCTCGTTCGTTTACCCGACGGCTCATAACCGATTACTTTTTTCAAAATTCGGTAATTACTAGACTCAATGACTTTACATGTCCCTTTTAACCGTCGTGCTGTTATGACCTGAACTATATTTACCGGATATAACTCCCGCAGTTATGCATTGTGAAGTCTTCTAAATTCTTCTGTTTCTTTATCCTTTTTTGGGCCAAAGATTCTACGCAGTACTTTATTTTCGAGAACTTTAAGGTGTTGTTCCTCCCTTAACGTAAGCGACCAAGTTTCGCATCAGTAGAGAACTGTTTAAACTATAATAGTCTTATATATCCTATTTTTTAAATTTCTGAAGAGTAAGCTCGAACTGAGTATTTGTGCGACGGAGAAATAACAAGCATTAACGGATTTAACCTTGCACTTATTTCCTCTTGAATTTCATTTTTCCTTGATATGGTAGAACCTGGTAGTAAATATCTATATTTGAATTGCTCAACGTGTTCAAATTTAATTCTGAAAATATCTACATCACTGAAATTTTAAACGTTTCTACTACTAACCATATTTTTCGTTTTATCGGTATGAATCACTAGGCCGATTTAGTTACCAGTTTTCAAATTTATCGGATTTCTAAACTTAACATATAAGCTGGTATGCTTAAGCAGTAGGGCTCGGTTAAAGAATGCCTAATTCAAGGGTGATTTCAAAGCAAAAAAAAAAACTTTTATCTTCAGTGCCCGTGTATTTTTAAACACATTACATTTTATGGCCAGAGGTTTTATTTCTCTTTTACGCTTTACAGTGGAAGATAAGACATGTATAGAAACATCTAGTCACCTCCTGGTATTAGCAAAGGGTAGCACTTGCTAATGCCAGCTGATGACTTTTATCTTCTTTTCCTAAGTTAACTTCTTGTTTTTAGTTAGCCTAGCATCCATGGCTTCGTCCGCTCTCATAAGTAAAGGACTTAGATAATTGTAACTAATGATTGAAGTTTTATTTGTTTATTGATAATAATCTTGTATTGAACTATGCAGTTGAGCATTATTTATTCAATATTTTCACGCATAGCTGTAATTCTTAACCTGGTACTATTTAATTGATTGCGTGGTTGAAGATTACGTAAAAGCATAATTGAAAATTTTTAATTATACTATGTGAGTTGGTAATCCAAATGTACCGAGACTGTTTAGAAAGAAACCCCTGCGGATAATGAACTGTATTAACAGCGCTTACAACTAAAGGACCATGAATCATATTTTTAAACACAATATCGGAAAGTAATGAATCAACATTTTTATTTAGTAATAATTTTTATTCGGCAGAAATAATTTTATTGATTTCATATGTTTGGATTCTAATATCTGACCATAAAATAGATGGTTATAATTAAGTATATGGTAGTATATAAATATATGGCATAAGTATTTCTGCAAACCTCATTTCTGCTACTCTACATTTAAATTTTGATGTCCCAAGACTAAAACGACAAGAAACTGCCAGTCGTTACAGAATACTTTAACATTTACTAGACTAACGTTCAAAGCCCCCAATTAATTACAAAAGACTCATATACATATGATTAGACCTATTTGGACCATCGGAGTTGAGCTTTAGGGCTCCACTAAGCTATCCAATTCATCTCGTATTCAATCTCTATAATCCAAAAACCTTTGAAAAATCCTCAATGCTAATTACTTTGTCACCAATAAACTTATCCATAAAGATCTTAATGTTCCATATTTTGATGATTTAGCCCAGATACCTATCCTTTCATAGTAAGCTCCATAACCACTCAAATCCGTTAGTTTCTCAACTTGCTTCCCACTCCATCCTCCGAGGCGTCTGAAACGAAGAAGGCCTAGAGACCTTCTAGTGTAGAATTTTTTATAAAGTGCTACTGATGAATAGTTCTTTTCAAGTTTTAACATGTTATTATAATCGTTGTCAATACATTTACTTGATGTATATATTTTGTACAGTTGTAAATTTCAATAAATGTTTTATAAAAAAAAAAAAAAAATTTTATGTCCAAAGCGAGACAAGCTCCTATGGGAATATACCTATAATAATAAAAAATAATTGAGTTTATTAATAAATATTTTTGTTAATTTTTCATTTCCCCTCTAAACATACTATAATGACATAAATTAAAACGTACGATTTTTAAAAAATTTTTAAACTTATATTTACATTTTTGTTATAAATGAAAGTAATTTATAAATTAATTAATTTATAGAAGTTGTATCTTAACTTTTAATAGAATTATAGTACACTTTAAATTATGATAAATACTGGTTTCATCGTAATTTCCGGTTAATCCGACCTTTTGGGCTTTCCGTCTTACAAATATAATTTCATTTATTGATTTCATATGATTGGATTCTATATTTAATCTTAGAAGTATATGTTTATAGTTAAGTATATGGTAGTAAACTTATATAGTATAAGTATAAGCAAACGTAATTTCTGCCACTCTACATTTTACATTTAAATTTTTATTATTTTAAATTTTATTATTGCAGAACCTCCTTAGAACTACAAAAATTATCTAGTTAATGGTTGGTCCAGTAGTTTTACTTTTGTAAACTCTATTGCGGAATTGTGCTAACATCAAACTTTCATACTTTCACTGGGATCCACGTGTTGCACCTCATATTTATTACCTTCTTTGATAACTTTGCACCAAATTATAATTATTTATATATATTATTATTTGCGATTATTCCCTTGTTAAGAGAGCGAATGTACTTGAATCTTCTTGGCTACTTAGTCCTTTGGTTATTCCTTCGCTCCTCCCAAACTCTCTTCATGCGTTCACTATGTTCTCTCTTCCGTTCTTCGGTCCACATGCTTCCTCTTCTTCTCACTGTGAGTTCTTGTTCAAAAATATGTTTTCTAATTGTGGTTCCAAATTTTCGCCAATTGTGTACATCATTTCCCGTGAGGTTCAGCGAGGTCTTCGATTTCGGTAATCATTTGGACTTATTTTTTTTTTGGTTGTTGTTTGCAATGTCGAAGATTCTTTTTGAAATTCTGTGTTATATGTATATATATATATATATACTGTTGTTCAGTTATGTTTTGTTTTATATAAGCTAAAGGCTTTAAAAACCGATTTTTTCTTTTTAAGGTATACCTATTGTATTTCTTTGTATATAATGTTTATTATTTATACTCTGTATATAAGGATATATATATATATTTATATTACAAAATTCAGTACACCACAAAGAATTATTTGGTATATGTACAGTGAAAAATATATATCAAAGAAAGGCCACTACAGAAATGTAAATTACTCTTCCATCTGACATAGTCCCATTATATTTAGACCAAGATTTAAACTTTGTGTTTAGAAATAATATTTAGAAGAATTGGTTGATATATATATAGGCCAATGCATTCAGACCTCATCCATATCTTCGAATGTTTGTGTAACAAATTACATAGATGACATCTTGATCTTCCATAAATTTTTGAACAACCTGTATCATTGGAAAGTGCTACACATTATTAGAAGGATTCCGTCTAAAATTGACAAAATCTAATTTTGCAAATCATTTTCCTTATAAATGTTTGAAGGATTTAACTCAGTGAGACACCAAAGTATCATATTCAATCAAAAGTCCCAAACCCCAAAACAGAAAAAACATCGCAGATTAAATTAGTAAAATAAATTTTTATCCGTATATTCCTATTATACAAGAAACTCGAACCCATTCATAACCGTCCTAAGTAATTTGCAAAGTTCGATGGCCAGAAGTTGACTTACACCGTTTGTTTAAAGGATTTAACTGCCAGAGTCCAATCCTATTTTGATCCACAAAGACAATATCTTATCAGATCAAGCACTCTAGGTTTTCCATGAAACAGGTACAACGAAAATGAAGAAGTACATCTGTGGCGTAACTTTCTCTAAGAAATTCAATCTCAAGCAAAAAAAAAAGCAGCAATTATTTGGAGTGTTTAGCTATAAAGAAGCAAAACATTGGCGTCATTGTTCTTAGGGGTGTTCCAAACAGATCAATAAACCTCTTGAAAATCTGAAAAAGATTCAATAGCGTTTTATGTGTCCCGTGTTTAGAATATGATTCCAGGATTAATCTGGTTTATTATGTTTGTCCTCAGTATGATTTTACCATAAGATAGTTTCACTCCAGGAAAAGACAAATCAAGAAAGCAGAATACTCGAATCCCATTTCATGAAGATGAAGTTGCTCTCGAAGTAGTTAACTTAGTAGATCACATTGATGATTGAAAGATCAAGGACAATCAAAATGAATGATTTGGGACCAAGCCTATAAAAAGGACTACTGAAGACACAAGAACGTGATTTGTGATCAAGTGATGGTTTGACCTACAAATTAAAACTCCAATCATCATTATGGTATTTAGGAGCCAGAGTCCAATCCTGTCAACAATGGACTTTTTTCGAGAATTCGTCCACAAAAAAAAGTCGCAGAAAATCTTTTATACAACTATCGCAGCAAAACAACGCTTAACTCACATTGGATACTATTGGTGTTGCAGGGAATAGATCTCCTAAACATATCCATCTTTTGGTGACCACTTCAAAGCATTCACCTGGTTTTCCAAATGCAAACAAGCCAATAATCCATCGTTTTCTAAGTCCAACTTTTTGAGAAAATACATAAAAATTCTTCTTGCAGATCAATCAAAGTGGAATGGGGCACGATTAATTGTCTAAAGAATTTAAGATTTCTTGCAGCGCAATGGGGGTTAACGCTAATTTTCCACAGCAGTAAGAATGTCTTGAATGAACACTTAACCAAACCTAGTCAATCGGTATACCGATGCAAAATAAGTGAACAAAGATGTCCCATGGCAGATTGCTGCTGAATGCACAGAGAACAAGTACTACTCCACAGTTTCATGTCCACAGGTCCAATTCTTACAGGCATAAATTAAGGCAAAACAACCTCTAAAGAAGAAACGGCATTTAAAATCTCAGCCTTAAAAAATGAGAATTGAGAAGGACAAAAAAACTAGCAATTTTAGTTTTGTTGAGAGTGTCCTACACAGAACAATTTAGAACCAATTCGCGAACAGACATTTAATCTCACGAGCATTGTCCCGATGTTATTGAATCTAGGCTACAGTTTAATTTTTGAAGTGATTGAGCACCACTTTTTATGTTTTTAACAGCCCGGGTGGTTGGTAGCGTTGTTATTGGAAGTTAAGGCTGTGTTAGGTCCAATTGTTTGTTTACTGTCGGTTCAGTTTATATCAATAATAATCAATAATGAGAGTTAAATATAATATCCGATACTAATTTATCAAATTTCATTTACTTTGGTATTCAATAATATTACCAAATTCTTAGTAGAAGACAGCATATTAATTTTTATTCTTTGTTTGTCGTGACCTCTTTTACTACTGTTTTTTTATGCACGAATGTTGGTTTTAATCACAGCTGTAAGAGAGTTTTTTAACTGAAAAAAAAAAACATGATTGCGATATCTGGCCTCATATAGACAATTAAAACAAAAAAAACTTCTTGCTTTTACATGTGGTATTTTTTCTAGTTGCATAAAGCTCGACTTATGCCATCTTTGCTTTCACAGAATTCATAATTGTCTATAGCGGTTCATTATTATTAATATTATCTGTTTGTTGTTTTTGTTTATTTTATTATGGCATCAAAAAATTATTTAAATAATTCTTACCTACTTGAATTTCATTCATTACAGACTGTTTACTTAAAATGTTTAGACATTATCTATTATAAAGTTTGAATATTATTATGCTTGTTGAATTGACACTGTTTAGTAAAGGCGAGGCTTACAAGTGAAGGCCAATGAATTATATTTTTACACATAATATCAAAAAGCAGGATCAGCATTATAGTTCGCTAATAATTTTTATTCGGAAGAAATAATTTTATTTATTTCATCTTGTTGGATTTTAATTTCCAACGTATTAAAGTATAAGATAGTGTAGGGAATCTCGTTTCAGCCACTCTGCATTGTACATTTAAATTTTTGTTATTGGTAAACCTTCCTATAGTACAGTGAAAATTTTGTTTAGTAGTTTTATCATTGTTAACTCTTTTGTGGAATAGTTAACCATATTTCGGTTGATTTTCAAACTTTACTGGGACTTACGTGCCGCACTACATACTTAGATCTTTTTTTGATATTTTAGTTAAATATAAGTGAATTTTATTATCAATTTATAGCTCTGCAATGATACAGTATATTTGTAACCTCTCTTGAATGGCGCCCGCCACCTATCGGTCCATTTTCAAACTCCCGATTATTCACATATTATGAAACGAAATGAAAAAATAAACTTTATTCTGGAACTTACTGTCCCCTAAGAATAAAAATAATGCACAGTTAAAAGTACAATTGTCTGGCCTATTATTTACAAATTAAATGCTTCTGTAATTACAGCATACAAAGAAGTGATTCTAGGTATTTATTTGATTATTTACATATTTGCGGAAGATTGATTGTCTAAAAGGTACAGAAATAAATTATTTTTAAAGGAACTTATGGAAGCTGCTTTACGAATAGAAGTGGGTAGGGAATTCCAGAAGGAGGTAGCACGAATGATGAAGGATTTGTCAAAGGAAGCGGTTTTATGTGAGAGGATATGCAGTTTAAAAGGTTGGGATCTAGTGTTTAGGAGGTGGATGGAAGAACGCAGAGTTAATAGATCAAGAATATAGGAAGGTTTTTTGGTCTTTAGACATTGGAATAGGAAAGTACCCAGAAAGTATTGCCGTCGGAATTTAGGGAAAAACCACCCAAGCTAAAAATATCGGCAAGTAACGTGTGACCGCCTAGGGATCCCGAAGATAAATCTAATGAAACAGTTCATTATGGCTTTTTAAAACAAATTAAATGAAAATCAGTTGAATTTTTTATTGTCAAACCTTGCTGGAACTCTAAAGATGATGTTAAAATTTGGCTCAGTAGTTTTCGTGGTTTGTGATCACTGGCTTGTCCTTTTATATAATAGTATAGATTGTTTTGTAAAAAAAAAAAAAAAAATTAAATAAAGATAGCTTCTGCCTGGCCGCATTTTCCTCCTTATTCTTTCGTCTTATTCAAAGATTTGTGTGAAATGTATTCATAATAGAATAACAAATATTGCACATACTCATTTGCGTTGGATATATTTATGAGTCTCTAAAGAATTTTTCGAATTACCTGAATTTATCCTCGGCAATAAATTTTACATTGGATTCCCTCCATAATTGATTCACTAGCCAACTGGTCATATAAAACGTGACGACAGGTGGGAGACATGCCACCCGATGACAAGGCAGCATCCTCACAGCGCTCTTCCTCCTTTTGCCTAATGTCCTTCTCAACTATTATAATCACTTAGACCTCCTTGATCATTATGAGATTATTTCCCTCAATTATTATCCTTAGGTTGTTATTAAGGCAATCACGTCACCTCTCCTAGCTGGCGGATGACTTGATCGTTGGATATTCGTGTTAGAATTCAGAATTCGGTGTTTGAGACCTTTTTAAAAAACTATATTGATATTAACAACTGTTTACATTATCTACAAGTGAATTTGAGGGACACTATTACAATAGATGATTAACATGAAGGTTTGCCTTATTTTCGAGAAAAAAACATACACCACTTCGATTAACTTAAAAATACGAATTTCATTGATCAAGTTAATTAAAATTAGTAAAAAAATGAGTTGGGTATAAGAATCAAAACAATTATCAAAATACGACATAGCAATTAATCAATTATAATATCGTCTGCTTGGTGGCCATTAAGTAACCAAATCAATTTTTTCCCGTTCCAACATTCAAACGGGAATATGCTCATTAAAAATTTCTCATAGTTAAATAGTGAATTCTCCATTCTCTAATGTGCATATGGGTGATTTCAATATTTCGGGACAATTCCAATTAAAAAAAAATGTTCACTACATAAAACATGTAAATTGATTTTTTTTTCTCACAAATTGTTTCTCTAAGGTGTGTGAAGTAAGTCTGTGAAGTAGACATACATAATCTGCAATATTTCTAGATATATTAAATAAATAATAACTATAAAAATCTAGGGAGTTAGTTTGGATCTAGGGAGTGGGGAAAATATCATATTTATTACATTTAAGAAAAGAAAAGCGAAATTAACGAGGTATGTATATTATAAACTTGGGGTGTATACATGAATTACATTTTCAGCCTTTTAGGTACGTACTGTCACGTCTACTTTAAAACGTTCAAACTAAACTTTTAAAATACTAAAATAATATAAAGCTGCACTTAATAACGACAGTTCTATTAACTTTTAAACAATAAAACCTAAATAGATTGTAAATGATAAATAAGCTACGAAAGAAAGACTGTCACATTAGGTATTGGTGATAGTCTTTACCATAGAGCTAATGTCGATGGTCCGGCTTTTTTGGATAAAAAATAGAAAACAATAAATACCCTTTTATATTTTCAAACTAGAAAATAAGCGTAAGAGAAGGCCTTAAATATTTTCGAAATGGATGCATTTTCGAGTTGTGACAACCTAGGAAATGAGTAAATGCTAAACATAAACGTCAATTACTTCGGTTATATATGTAGATATATTATTATTGTTGGGAGTCCATAATGGTACAATAGGTACTTGGCCATGTAAACTTAAATCTTAATTTTATGTTTAGTACAATTTTCAAAATACCTTTGTGACTTACAATTTTTGAAATCACCCATATACAGCAGTTATATTCGCTTGGTGATTTTTTATACTTACGGGAAATGATAATATTAACACACAATGACTTTTTTTGGAATTTAAAAACGAAATTGCACTTAGTGACTTTACCTCTAAGCAGACGATATTATTGCAGTTTTATATTATTAGGAATATATCAATTTAAAAAAAAACAAAAAACTATTTATAGATATTTACAACCGTATACATTAAATATAACAAGTAAATTTGAGGAAAATTATTGTAATGACATGTCGATAACATTTTAAGTACTACTAACTTGTAACAATGATATAATAAAAGTTCAACATCAGAAGTTCTCTTGGACGTCTTCTTTTTAGATGTCTTGAAGGATTATCGGGAATTGAGCAAGTTGGGATACTAGTGGATTAGAGTGGGTATTGAATTTACTATAAAATAGTCCAAGCAACTAAGGATTTTTAGGGGAGTTAATTCCTGGAGAAGCCAATTTTGGCACAGTTGTAGGGGGAGGTGTCCTTAACAAAATACTAAAAGCACTGGGGGGTGGGGGTGGAGCTAAGGGTGGGGGAGGGGGGCGCTCTAAAGGTTGGTTTTTTTCAGTTGTTCGTTAATAATTCGAAAACTCTTGCCTCTAGCAAAAATATGTTTATGTACTAAATTAATTTACATAAAATTGTTTACAAAACAGGTTCTATACATGTTTTTTTCTGGGATCATTAAGATGATATAGTGGGATATTGGGATGAAGATGATATAGTGGGGGATTATAGAAAATGTAAAAAAAACACGATTTTATTGTTAAAATTTATATATTAATTGTTAAAATTCCAATGTTTATTGTTACAAATGAATAGTTTGTTATTACTATTAATTGAATGCTTATTGCTAAAAATATAATTCTTGTCGTTAAGCCTAATATGCTTATTATAGTACTTGCGGTAAGTCACACTTTTCCTCAAAAACACGTATGTCGGTACTCTATTTGTTTGAATTGGGCTATCGGAAAACTCCGTAAAAACTATCAATTGTCTAATCTCGAATTTCTTTTTCGTGCCTTCTCCTCCACATAAACTCACATTTTCATCTACGTTTAACTGAAGCCCAAAGTGAACCCCTGGGTATGGTTAAATTTAGCTGGAAAAATCATTATATGTTTTAACTGTTGACCACTAATTTTTTTTAATTTCCTAAAATTATCATTGTAAATAATTATAATGCACTTTTTCGAAAAAGACCCCTCGAATTTATAATCAGTTTTTTTAAATTTATAATTATTTTTAATTATAATAAAAAATTGGCCTATTTTCTCTACAACACCTAAACAATTTGTTCCATCCCAAATTGCTTTATTCCATTTTAAAGCTACTTAAATTATCTATCAGGCTCTATCTACTACTTTTAATTGTAATCCGTGTAATACCCATGCTAGCACACTAAATGTGTATGTTTTGGCTAAACATGACATGTTTGATATGTTATGTGGACTGGTGTGGATGTTTCACGAATTTTAATCAAAATTTGATATATAGGGTCTAATAGAAAATTTAACCAGCTATGATATGGAAAAAAGAAATTCGGAATCGAACAAATATTTTTAGAGTTATAACGAGAAATGTTACAGAAAAAATAAGGATTTCACATTGGTACGTGGAATTCTGTGAGGTGGAAAGGATATTTCACGAAACGTAATTAAAACTAAATACATAGTATCTGATAATAAATTTAACCAGCTTTAAGATGAAAAAAAGAAATTCGAGATTAGACAAGTAGTTTCGGAGTTACAGCCAAAAGAGTACCGACAAGCATGTTTTTGAGGAAAAGTGTAACTTACCGCAAGTACTATAGTTAGCTTATTAGGCTTAACGACAATAATTTTATTTTTAGCAATAAGTATTCAATTAATAATAATAAACTATTCATATGTAACAGTAAATATTAGAATTTTAACAATAAAAACGTTTTTTTTACATTTTCTATATGGCCCCCCACTATATCTTCTGAAGCATTGATCCCAGAAAAACAATGTATAGGACCTTTTTTGTAAACAATTTTATGTTAATTAATTTAGTACATAAACATATTTTCGCTAGAGGCAAGAGTTTTCGAGTTATTAACGAAAAACTGAAAAAACCAACCTTTAGGGCGCCCCCCCCACCCTTAGCTCCACCCCCACCCCCCAGTACTTTTAGTATGTTGTTAAGGACACCTCCCCATAAAACTATGCCAAAATGGGCTTCTACATGAATTATGTCCCCTGTTCGGCCTTTTTTTGGTCTTCGTTGCTTGGACTAAAAAGGATAAGTATTTGGTTCGTGCTAAATCAGCAACGTATAGAACATTAAGATCTTAATGATTAAGTGTTTGTGATATTATTAGAAGCATTGAGAACTTTTAAAAATTTTATTATTTTTTTTTTTTTTATTATAACGATTTATTGAAATTTACAACTGTACAAAATATATACATCGAGTTAACTATTGCATTTATTAACTATTGGATTTATTTTGATTCTCCACTTTTTACAACATTCTTGAAGGCTTAGGATATGGGATTGGAGTGTTTGGGATTAAATGAAAGAATCATTGTTTACTGATAGCACATGTCATCAGCGTAAGTGGTAGGACAGTGGTAGGATGGTGGTATGTCAGCTTTTTGAAATAAAAACTAAAACAATAATTTCGTGTAATTTTATCTTTAATTTCACGTGAACTTTCAATGAAAGCCTAGTGAATTTAAATAGTTGACTAGATTTATGCAAAAGACATATTTTTTAGATAAATATTTTTTGTAAAAAATCGTGTCTAAATAAGTGATTTGTTTTTATGACAAGAAACCTCTGAATAAAGTAATACAATAAAATAATAAAATGATTCCTCATCTTTTACTGCTTATAACCTCACTTTTATGTGCATTGTAAAGGATTTCTGAAGAGAGGAATAGTTTGATAGTCGTTTTTCAAGACTGTATTATTTAGTGATGGAGTACTTTAGATCATTGAGATACAGAGAACATTAAAATATACTGTCAAAAAAATAATTCCAACATAATAGGTTATTTCATTTTCTCGGCTTTAAGTGTCATTCTGATTTAGTTGTTCCTCGCGTACTTTGGACAAGGGCGTATGAAACGTAATAGGATTCTTTAAAATGTTAATTAAATCAAATCAGGCAGTATTTAAAAACAAATTAAAGTAATAAAATTTTAAATTAATTTTTGCAGTTTTGCATTATATTGGGATATCCTTTAAGAATTATTCAAAACCACGTTAAACCTGTACCCCATCGAATGCAAGACCTAATAAACGCAAGAGGTGGGTATAATCCTTATTCAATTAAAATTTTGTAAATTTAAAATTGCTTGGTATTTTTTTGGTACTACCATACCAATATTCCATGATTTAATTTTAAGGGGGCGTAAACGCATAAAAGAATGAAACTACTAGCTGATAAAAGTAAAATAAATAAATTGGGTAGAATATTTTGTTATTGTAAAATGCATATTAACCAAGCTTTATATATACACACACGTTTTAGAATTAGACTTAATCTACCAGGGATAGAACAGCAAGGACCATTTCTTCAATTCAACTTGAAATTCTGACTTTCATTTCAACTAACTATATAGGAACCCACAGCTTAATATAGTTAGGTTTAAATACGAACGTTGTATAACATTTTTTTAAAAATTAATTAGGTATTCTATCCTTCCATAGTAAGCTCCATAACCACTCCAATCCACTAGTCTCCCAACTTGCTTCCCATTCCATTCCCGATAATCCTCCGAGGCCTCTGAAAAGAAGATGGCCTAGAGACCTTTTAGTGTAGATTTTATTGAAGTGCTACTAGTGAGTAGTTCTTCACAAGTTATTTTCATGCCATTGTATTTACTATCAACACATTTACTTAATGTATATGTTTTTGTACAGTTGTAAATATCAATAAATGAAGGGGGGAAAAAACAAACTAGGTAATAATGTTTTTAATTTTATAACTTTATGTTAACATGATTCTCACCTCTCTTATAATAGGGAATAAAAAAGAAAAATATTAACTATGACGTTTGGGGTATCTCCCCATATATCATTTTGACTTGATGTCTAGGTTATATTTGTAAATATGTTCTTTGATCACTTTGTTTTATTAAAGATTAATTTCGGTATTTTTATATCATTATATTATTTCATATTCTTATTTTGGTAGTCTGAGTTTTCTATTTTTTTTAGGTGTTCTCGGGTTTGTTGACCTCAAACTACCGATACATACCTTATTTAGTTATAAGAGTTTACATTTAGTAAGAGAAGTACTCTACGAATTTTAATTTTTTTTTTTTTTACCATTAACCAATTTTCGTAGGCGTATTAATGTATTTTTAAAAAATATTTTCTTTGTGTTTGACATTGGTCCCTCTTACTTACATTTAGATATTTCAGGTCGATATCAAATAACTTATAAAAATGATTTGAAGGTAAATCGTATCAAGAGCCTAGATTGTTTTCACTGTGAGATTCTTATTTCCTAACTTCTGGCTCCTTTTGCTGTTCGGTCTTGGTAAAGAAATAATAAATTCATCGAGTCGTGAGCCACGGATCATTAGAAAGAGCTCACTGCAGTGCTTCAGTGGTTTTCATGTGATTTCTGGAAAGAGCGATTTTGCCAATGTCTTATCTCCGAACAAATATGCCGAGCCAAAACAACAAAAAACCGACTTCAAGATTAAACCTACATGTGCAAACTTGAACTAAAAATTAAAAAAATTATATTTTAATTACTTCTAAACAACGAGCAATTTATTCACAATTTATGATCAGTTATCTTTGGAGTCGGTGCCAGCCAAGAAGGGTAGTTTAATCCTGCCTTTGAAACAAACTTTCGAATAGCACGAGGCAACGGTATGACGGTGTTGAAATTGTGGGGGATCTTTACTATTACCATTTTTTCCCGAATTTTGTTTGTTTTGGTTAGCACCGACTCCAAAAATGACTGATCTTTAATTGTTAATAGGTATATAAGTATCGATTATTTCGTTGGTTATCCTTTCCTTTATTGCTTGTTGTTTCGAAGTAGGAGTTAAAATTATGACGTATATTTTTTATTGATAAGTGTATATATATATATATATATATATATATATATATATATATATATATATATATATATATATATATATATATATATATACAATTAACTGTTTAACAATAATCGGGTTTTTGGTCCTTTATTATAAAGGACCAAAAACCCGATTATTGTAAAACAGTTATTATATAATTTCTAAGGGTCGACAAAATATAATTTTGATATATATATACATTCTATATATATATATATATATATATATATATATATATATGTATATGTATGTTGTTTGTACATACAGATTTATGTCAATTGAAACAGAAAATTAAAAACCGAAACTACTTAATCATATACCTTTAACATCAGTGAACTGCGCTTTTTTTCGGGCGGTACCTAAAAGTAGACTTACCGTCTTCCACCAGTGGCGATCTTTTCTTTATTCTTTGGGATGGTTGAAAGAGAGATGCGTGTTATTCCAAATTCACTAGCAATAACCGCCCGACTTCTTTCTCCTTTCTCCACCTCGCGAATCAGTTTTAACGTTTTGTTAATTTGTAAAAAATCAAAAAAAACAAAACAAAAAAAAACAGTCGAATTGAGAACCTCCTCTGTTTTGGAGTCAGTTGAAAATTGATAAAATTCAATCCTTTCATCATATGTGAGGTTATCACTATATCACCCTACACTTTCCTAACATTGCTGTAGACTTAACATCTCACAGTGGAATGTCAAGAAAAGAACCATCTTTTCTCTCCCATTAGTACTGAAATCCGGTTAATTTCGCGAGAAAGCCTGATGTCCTTAGTACCTAGATAAATCATTATCAATTATGGTTTACTGTTTTACAGTTTTGTATAAAAGAAACTCGAATAATTACAAAGAAACTTGCTCTGTATGATAACCGGAACGGGTTCCGAGTTGAAATATGTTGGAGAAAGACGATGAGTGAATCACTTAGAGAAACCTGTTAGCTATTTTCTCACGATATTAAATTAAAGGAGGTTAAGGGGCCGAGCATGAAGCTGAAAGCAGTTCCCCTCATCTTCTTTAGTTCTATAAATGTGTCAATTATTGAATCGAGTTTCTTTGTTCTGTTTTTGTAGTATAATTAGCTTGATTATATTTAGGGGTTCAGAGGTATTAATTTACAAGTATTAATGTGTATTTATATTAATTTAACGGTCGACATTAAACCTTCGACAGCAACTAAATAATACACACACTTACTTTCTTAAACCCATATGGACATACGCGACACAAAATTTACAGAACTGCAAAAATTGCGCACCTTAAAAAAATACAAATATTTTAATCAAAAATACTTGGACTAATCACGAAATCTGCTTGGTTCAAACCACACACTCAGATTTACAATTACCCACAGTAAACGAACATATAGACATGAGCTTTGTAGACGTTTTTACGACAGACTCTATGGACTTTATTATTATATATAACCTTTATGTACATATGTAGAATTTTATTATAGTAGCCGCCGAATATAAACCATTAGAAAACCTAATAAACCTGATAAAATCTAATAAACCGAATAAGAAAGTTATACCTAGATTATAGTACAAGCGCTAACCTGCGTTGGCATTTATTGTATTAATATCGGGATGTATGGAAAAAAATATCCATTCATCTGTATATTCTTGCATATTGGATAGTTATCGTAGTTTTTGTGAAAATGTTACATGTTATTTTTGTTGATATCTGACCTATATGGGATCATTAGTCATAAGGATATTAAATTTTTTTCGCTTTATGACCATTTGTCCCCACTGTGCGACATATCCTTCGTTCTAACCGATAAAGAATGTTAGGGAATTCCATTTCTGTTAAGTGAAAGTACTTTTCGATGTATTTTTTCTAGGAAACCATCCAGCAGTGATGTCAACTTAAATACTTCTTATATTTATCATCTGAAATTCAATGTGGTTTTATATCACTATGTTATTGTTGTATATTTTAGATGAATTAAATTGTTCAATTTAAATTACAATATATATATTTTTTCTTTTTGCTTTAAGCCTACTTAATCTTGATGTTCTCACTCTGCCTTCTTCAGGTTGGTAACCTGTTGGATTATGTCCTGCTCAAATTAGAGTTCTCTAGGACTTTAAACTCCGATAAACAAAATGTAACACTAGCCTCTAATGTTTTTTTTTTATTTATTTTCTGTACTTATTGAATGACATACTTATTTGAGCTTTATGTTTAAGCCTGGCACATACCAGACCTTGAAGGAAATAAACTGCTTGTCGTTTCCTACTGCTTCAACATTTACTAGACAAGTGTTTAAAGCTCCCAATAAATTACAAAAGAATCATTTACATGATTAGACCCATTTGGACATGCGGAGTTGAGTTTTTTGTGGTTACTAAACCTTCCGATTCTTCTCGTATCCAATCCTTATAATCCAAAATCCTTCCTTAGTAAAAGCTTCAATGCTCCTTATTAAGTCACAAACAAAGTTATTCATAAAGATTTTAATGTTCCATATTTTAATTTGCTCCAAACCAGATCCTTATCTTCTCATAGTAAACTCCGTACCTACTCGAATCCACTAGTCTCCCAACTTGCCTCACATTCCATTCCCGATAATCCTCCGCGCCTTCAGAAAATAATATGGCCTATAGACCTTATCTAAAACATTTATTGAAGTGCTACTAGTGAGTAGTGAGTTGTTTGACAATAAATTGTTTGTATAATTAATTTGTTCACACTTTAGAACTTTCAACTTAAAATATTAATATTTGGTGAGTAGCTGTTACAAAAAAAAAACGTATTCACTATCAATTTTTTTAATTTTTTTTGTTTTAAACCCTTCTGCCTTTCTTCATTATCATTTGTGTAATAAGTATATGAAAAACATATATTCATTTCAAAGTGTCCATTTTATACAGTTTCATGAAAAACATTTTATTTAAAAATTAATTACTTAATAAACATAGTGCATTTGAACGCTGCATTAATTTTCAATTTATAAGATTCAAATTCAAATGCAATTAATCTGGATCAAACCGTATGAATCATTGTTATTAAATATATACAAAAAAATGCAGACCTTTTGGTTGGTTACACCCACTTCCTTTATAAATAGTGTTTGAAAAATATAAGTATTAGAGATGTAGGTTGTTGGGGTAGGCAGTCATAGATACACAGCAAATCAAAATAATATTTTAATTTATAATGCAGACGTTTCGAATTGCATTCAAAAGCTTTCATCAAGGCTAGAAGAAAAGAATACAAGTAAATAGGTATGACTAAATTGTAGAAAATATATAAAACAAAAAAAAATATATAAATAAATGTATAAAAGTAAAGACAGTAACATAAAGGCAATATCCAAAGGCCATGAAGACAATACATAAAGACTATTGAATTAAGGTTAAAATGAAAAGAAATTAAAATGAGTGATAGTTACTTAAAAGTTAATGAGTAAATTCAACAATATAATTGGTAAACATAAGTTAATAAGTTAATTTAGTCTGTATGTATTTCCCCATGGCCTTTAAATATTAATTCATTAACTTGTCCTCATAACCTCAACAACTTAGTATCTACTCATTTTTTATGTTTACCAATTATATTGTTGAAATTACTCATTAACTTTTAAGTGACTATCACTCATTTTAATTTCTTTTCATTTTAACCTTAATTCAATAGTCTTTATGTATTGTCTTCATAGCCTTTAGATATTGCCTTTATGTTACTGTCTTTACTCTTGTACATTTATTCTTTTCATACTTTTGTTTGTTTTTTTATGTGTTTTTATATATTTTCTACAATTTAGTCATACCTTTTTGCTTGTTTTATTTTCTTCCTGATAAAGGCCTTGCAATGCAAGTCGAAACGTTGGCATAAAATATTATTTTGATTTGCTGTGTATCTATGACTGCCGACCCCCAACAATCTACATTTCTAAATACTTCGCAGTCAACTTATGAATAAAAGTATCAATTTCAAAATTAATAAACAGAAAATCCACTCTTAAACCAAATATAACCATCCTTGTCTACAAAACAATACTCAGGCCATTAATGATGTACGGTTGTGAAGTGTGGGGAGCTGCATCCTCTACCAAACGGAAGAAACTACAATCTCTCCAAAACAAGGTCCTGAGAATTGCTGTAGATGCTCCCTGGGTTTGTAAGAAATAGTCAGCTACATCGTGAATTAGAAATAGAACCAATAGACGATTACATCAAAAAATGCTACACCAGGTTTCATAGCAAGCTACCAGCGGTTAAAGGTGCAGTAGCTTTCAACATAGGAGCTCAAACAACATCCCGCAGATTGAAACCAAGACTCATGCAAGACGTCCTGATGTAAACACCATTACTGTTTTATTCAGTATTTACTTCTTCATTACAACTCCAACTACTGCTCTTATTACTACAATTTCATTGTATTATTCGTTATTTCCTACTTCACTTATTTGTTTTGTCTTCATTATTATTCTCTTATAATTTTTTTTTCTGTCTTTTTTTTTTATTATTAATTTTTTGTTAAGTAACTGATTTTGCCGTATATTACTATTATTTTTTTTTTCTTTCTTTATTTATTTACTTTATTCATTTATTTATTCATTTACTTTATTCACTTATTTATTTACTTCATTAACTGTGTTTATTTGTTAATTATTATTATTTTATTTTATTTTTTTGTTATTATATACTGCCTCTAAAGTTACAATTATTCAAAAATGATTAGAAAACTGATCTGTCTCTTGCAGGAGACTATATCCTTCCTTCTACTATTGTTAAATCATTATTAATATTGTTAAACCATCCATGTAAGGCTTACCAGGCCGATCTGGAAATAAAATAAATAAAAAAAATTTCGAAATTAAATATAAACTTTTATATCTTTCACAAAATAAATTGT
The DNA here is from genome assembly GCA_003667255.2 of Euschistus heros. Lineage (NCBI taxonomy): Eukaryota > Metazoa > Arthropoda > Insecta > Hemiptera > Pentatomidae > Euschistus > Euschistus heros. The sequence continues at coordinate 1,514,424 of RCWM02000249.1, forward strand.
AATTAAACTTTACAATCTTTTAAACAAAATCAATTAATGAATAATGAGATATTAAGTGTAAGAATTAGAGGTATTGATTTTTTTTTTTTAAATTTAATAAATATTTTTAAAGGTATACTAAAAAAAAACATTTCATACAATCCTAATTCCGTCTTTCATTTCTTGAATTTAAAATGTCTTTGAAAAACACTAAAATCATTGAAAATGCATTGAAGTTTTTTTTTCTATTTCAACCAGAACATTATGAAGGCAACTTCTAAAGGAGAGCTATGTTAAAAATATAATGTACCATTGTCCCATTATAACATTTTTTTGAATTGTAATTTATTGTTTAACAGGCGTGGATGTATTTATGATGTTATTAAAAAAATATATGAATACCATATTGCCTCTAATCGGACAATGGTGTTGACCCTAAACTATTCTTCTATATCTATTCTCTGACATTTAGATTCGTTATCGATGAGCGATTATGTAAAGTTTTGTTTAAAGGGGGATAGGCCAATTCATTGTAGTTGCTTATTGTACGAGTTGTGACATTATTAGCATCGCAAAGATAACGTAAAAATAATTTCAGATATTGCTTTTATCTACTTCTTTTATTTATTTGATTATGTCGTCAATGTCTGATATGTTATTATTAAATAAAATATATTATATTAATAGCGGATTCTTTGCGGTTGTAAAGAGCAATCAATTCTTTGCTTGGGAAGATCAGTGGTTTGAATTATTTACTATTCCATTTAATATTCAAAGACAAATTAAGGGTCATGATAATTTCATTACTTTTTTGGTATATTTTTCCAACAACTGTCTGCAGGAGATATTCGTATCCACAGAGGTGTGTATTTCATTCAAAGTCGTCTGATGTAAGAAAATGAATACCAACAAGGTTGGCTATGTGTAACTTATTTCGAAAAAAATATGAGCTTACCATAATTTTATTCATCATTAACAGTATTTAAAATAGTAGTGTTATAGTTCTTCTTTATTTAAAAAAAAAAAAATTGTTTTTATAGCAACAAATAGATTGTTTAGAGAAATTTTAGTTTCTTTACCAAAATCTCCTACCTTTCCCGTTCTTAATTTTTTTTTTTTTTACTATTTTTGGGTTTATTTAATGTAGCTCTGTGTCATCATATATCGTATCTCGTTTAGTGATTATTTCTTAATATTTATCGATACTGATTAGAATTGAAAGCTCTACAATGTTATCTTTAAATTTTATTTTCAGAATTGTATCTTTCTACTTCTTTCTTGTGCAACGGATTATTATAGTTTTTTTTTTTTTTAAATTATTCCAGTTGTGTTAAATAAAAAGACCAGAAGGACATTTTCATATTGCACTGATAATGGAAACATTTTCGGTTTCAGGAAAGCTATCGGGCTTCAAAGCCTCTCGGTATCCTTGAAGATGGAACAAAGTCCTGGATGGTAAAATTCGGGTACAGTCAGTCATTGATAAGATGATCCGTTGTAAGCAGGCAGTTGCAAGTGCTGCATTCTGGTGAAGAATTGCCTTCATGTAGGTGCCTGTGGGTCAACTTGCTGTGTCCAATTCTAAATCGCGTTATTACTGTTTGTTCCTTCCTGTTTATTGGGAGGTGTTGCTGGAAGAAAATTTTCGTATAACCTTTTCATTTTATTTGTATTAGGTACTTTTGCCCAGACTTTGATCCATGCCTCTCTGCACAAGTTAAATATAGATTTATTAAAGTCGTAAAGAGTGACTTGGATATTGGGAAAAGGGAACATAGTTCTTCCTTCCCATCAATATTATGTTTTTCTAAGTCACTCTTTATCTTAATTCCTAAAATGGTTATGTTTTTTGGATGTTATAACTATTAATCCTTTCTACCCCTATGCTCATTAAATAGTTCGTATTATATCAATTGGTGATTCACAATACTCTTGATTACCACCCGTACCCATATCCATTGTACTGCTTAGGTCGTCGATTGCTTCAATTCTCCTGAGAATTATTTTTATGTTAATTAATTTTCACCAAATAGCAATGCCTGATTTTATATTTTTTTCTGTCGCTTTTTGGGATTTTTATATTTTTAATGTATTATTTTGAATGATTTTAAGTTTAATACACCATTTATTATTATTAAAATGAAAATTTAATAAATATTTTTAAAGGTATACTAAAAGAGAACATTTCATACAATCCTAATTCCGTCTTTCATTTCTTGAATTTAAAATGTCTTTGAAAAACACTAAAATCATTGAAAATGCATTGAATTTTTTTTTTTCTATTTCAACCAGAACATTATGAAGGCTATGAAAGGAGAGCTATGTTAAAAATATAATGTACCATTGTCCCATCTGAATGAAGGGAATAAACAAAGCATTGTGTTTATTTTTATCTTTTCCTAAGATCACGGAATCATTTATATTACTCAAATACTGAGTACACTTTATGTTTGATTATGTAACTACCGTTTCATAGATGCATTTAAGATAATAAATAAATAGAAAGTTTTTAAAACAAAACGTTGAATGTTAAACATGGTTGTTTTATGTTCGGTGACCGTGTAAACTCCATCTCTGCTTTCAGGTGAAATTGATTGGGAGCCACTTTATTTTGAATGTTTATGATTCCATCAAAGTGATTTTGTTTCTTCATATTTGTTCTTAGAAGTACGGTAACTGTAGTAATTCCATGTTTCTTTTGTAGATGCTATATACTCGTATTTAGGTCAGTTAGTAAAAACTCAGTTGAATTCTATTCTGGAATCAGAATCAGTCAGGTTTAGATTCAAAATTACAAAACAGTTAAGTCAATTAGTATGAATTTACTATACAAATTTTGGTATATAAAAGTATATATAGAGAGCAATGGCATCTGAGCTGGCAAGTACTTGCTGCACAAGTCGGTGGGTTTACTGGCCTAGAGTTTCAGGGTGCCAATTTTATTCTGAGGAGGATCCCATTTTAGTAAGGGATCGAAACGTTAATATAACAAAAATTAAGAAAACAAACATTGTTTAAAATAAGATGCACATAGAGCCTATTAGCCGATTATACATAAGAGAGTTGTGGATATACAGTGGCTCACAGTCAAAATGATGCAAGTGAATTACTAAAAAAAAAAACTATTTTATACCAAGCCAAAATTTATTGTCAACAATCTTTGCTTACAAAAATACAGTACGAACATTAGGCTACAATTTACAATAGCTAAAATTTATTTGAGATCAAATCATAAAAATTAAAAAAAAAAAAAAAATCATAAATAAATATACATTTAAAAACATCCAAAAAAAACAATAGTATTTTAAATTTTAATACTTTGTAGGTAAGGCTTTATTTTTTATTACCTTTTTCAAACGTTTTGGCATGGATTGGACAAGCTTTTCTGTGTAAGATGGACTTATCTTCTCCCATTCTTCTTGAAGCGTCTGTTTGAGATCTTCTCTGTTTGATATCTCATGTTTCCTCACTTCGGTTTCTAATTTACTCCATAAATTCTCTATGACGTTGAGGTCTGGTGATTGAGGGGGGGGGGGTGTTTTTATAGTTTTCGGGCAATGTTATAAACACCGTTCTCTTGCAAAATAAGAAAAATGCTTGGGATCGTTATCAAAATTATTTATTATTCCAAGCTTGGTTGCACTTGCTTTAACATTTTTTTTCAGGATGTCACAATATAAATGTTTACCGATTTTTCTTTCAATAAAATGAAGACTTCCTACCCCCGAGGCAGCCATACACCTCCAAACCATAACATGACCACCTCCATGTTTGATGGTTGAGTGAAGATTTTTTTCATGGAGCTCTTCATTTGCCTTTCTCCAAACGAAACAAACCTCTTCCATCAGAGCCAAACAAATTCAATTTTAACTCATCCGAATATAAAACAGTTTTCCAGAAGCCTATGTCTTTTGTAAAATGATCCTTAGCAAAATTGATTCTGACGTTTTTATTTTTGTCATTGATATAAGCTTTTTGCCTTGCAACTCTACCATTGTATTGGTTTTTGTCTGTTTTAAAATTGTTGATTACTATTTCTCGTTTACGAATAGTTGTATGCGCACCCATTTTAAGCAAAAGCTTGAACAAGACTGATTAATTGTATTCATGTTATTTAATTTTGTTTTCATTAAAAGAGTAAAAATATTAAACTCGGTACCCGAGAATTCCATGTAAGTAAACATTGCATCTTTTTCACTGTGACCAAGACCCTACGAGTTTTAATGAAGAATTATTTTTTTCAATTTGTATAGATTTAGCTGAGTTAATTTGATTATATAAATTTATTCTATGACAATTAATCATTATGCTTTCATGTGCATTGGCATTTAAATTTTGACAAATTGAAAGTAACTATTAACCGAAATAAAAATCTTCGTTTGCATCATTTTGACTGTGAGCCACTGTATATATGAAGTGTCTATAGAAATTATTAATGTTTGTAAAAAACAAAGTATCATATCCTGATACGCAAAAAATTCCACCCAACTGATTTTTTTTTTTTTTCTCGGCTACAATTTTCATTCTTTTCTTGGTGTTTATTTCTCCATATATATTAACCTGGGGACACGATACTTGTTAGTATTATTGAAAGTATTTATTAAATAATAGCAAATATTTAAAAAGAACAAGGGTACGAAATTTTAAATGGTTTATTACAGTTGCGTATTATCGAATGCCAAGACGTAATGCATGCAAGGGGCGGGTTTAAACCCAATAAATGTAAAATTTCGTAAATTCAAAATTTCTTGTTAATATCTTTAAAATACTGCTGCCTTCTATTTAATTAACTATTTAATAATTTTATAACCCTAATACGTTTTATATGCCCTAGTTAAAGTATATGTACCTAAAAAATGATACTATTGACCAAAAGAATGAAAATAATAAATTTTTCCTTTCAGTGCATATTGAAAAATACCGAAAACTAATTATGGGTACATTGTTTATAACCTTTGAAGGCTGACTGAAAAAGAAACATATTTATATAAAAATAGATTGCAACCAACTTGTATAATTCCGTATTGGCTGCAATTTTTTACAAATAACCTCCGTTAAAGAATGCCTAGATGGGAGCATTGTCAGGACTGATCTTGTAGACTTGGGTTTTGTGAGGTGTGTTGGAGTGGGAGAGTTGTGTGGCGAGGGTTTATTGGTTTCGGCATCGTGCCCTTGGTCTCCCCGAGGCTATTTTACTTATTATTTTTTTTTTTCTGGAAACTTGTATCATCTCATCCTGCTGAAGTTCTAGAATGTGGAACAAAACTTCGGCAAACGATTAATTAGTGTTTAAATACTAAAGTTTTTTTAAACGATCACCGATGATCTTGTTAAAATATGTTTTACAAGATTTCTTGATTCTCTGGAATTCCATTACTCTGTATAAAAATATCTGGAGAGACTGAAGATAACAATAAGTAAAATTTTAATTTATCATCTTGTAGTTAAAAAAGCTCATTTTTAATTCCGTTCAAGTTTTTTTGTATTTTATATTTAAATAACATGAATAACGCTTATAGGATGAAATTATTTCACATTCAGTAATATTGGTTTTGGTTTCTATTTGGTTTGCTAGTATTCAAATATTTTTTCTGCAACATGCACTGCACCGACCTTATGGTTTTATTTTCGTTTGGAAAAACCCATTCGAATCACCTTGAATGGTCCTTTTCGACGTCTCCATTTGTTAAGTAATCGCAGTGCAATTTATCCATTTATTCCTGTTCTGGTTACACGTATTGTTTTTATATAGAAAACATTAAACCTCTCCTTACTGCCCTTATATAATGCCTGCTTTTGTTTTTTTTTACATTACGAATTATGTTGTGTACCATTAGGTTGTGGTTGTTCTGTTTTTAATTAATAAACTCACAAAAAATAATATATATATATATTCTGAAATTATAACGAATATTTTTAAAAATATCATTTCCTATTCTCAAATTATATTAATGGTAAGAATAACAAAATTTATTGTTATAATTTTGTAAATTTTTTAATTGCTTATTCCGACTTCAAAGGGGATCAAATTGAGAAAACGGTTTTTATTTATTACACTTTGGCATTTTTCTCTCCTTATTAATTATTGAACAATTAATTCGACATGTTTCGGACGTTTGTCCTGATATCCTGGTTAGAAATATTGTTATCGAAACATTTATTGTTCAATAATTAATCAAAAGATTGGCCGAAATGTAATAAATACTAACCTCCTTCAATAATATCACAACGCATTCAGAACATATTTCCTTTGTTGCTCTACTTATGAATTTTTCGCGTTTCATGCACTTGACTCGGCCGATCGATAAACCTATTTAAAATAAGGCTTTTTTGTTAAAATTGTTATAATACAAAAATCTATTCCTTAATAGATGTCTAAATATATAATGTTTTAATAAAAATAGGCGGTTGTACAGAAACTACACTTACCCTAGTTAGTGGAGATAACATATCCCAAATCTGAGATCTGCAATAGACCCTTCACAAATTAGCTACTGCGAACTGACATGTTTAATACCAGTGTTTAATGTTTAATTGTTTTAATTTTTCAATATTTTTTATAACAAACATATAATAATACAAAACATACATTTTGAAAAATAATGTAGTGTACAACAGCATTCGGTATGGTCTGTAATATGAAAACTAATAAAGACCTCGGACATATTCTTTACACTTGCCCAATTCATAATGGCCTGCGTGACACTTATTACCCTAGCATTGATTCAAATGACAGTTTTCAAATTTTTATTCCACAAAATGAAATAGAAGCAAAAAAACCGGCATATTTTATTATGAATACAATTAAAATCAGAAATTTTTTCACTGAGATATAGTGGTTTTAACTGTAAAATATCAGTATCATGTAAATGATATATCATGATAGGTAAAATATCATATTTACCTATTTGCCTGTGATATTACGTATACATATTTGAAAGTAGGGATAGTCTAATATGATCTATGATAAAGTTTAAAGGTTTATAAATGACATAAAAAACTGTAAATTATTTTATTAGATATTTTTATTATTTAGATTAAAAATATTATTTGTATTTAATTCTTAGTTTGTTCAAAGTTCTTTGGTATATTATTTGAATTATTATCTGTTGAGTATGATAATGTTCATAATATTTGTAGTTGTATTAATATTTATATTTTATTTCTTGTATATAATAAATAACCGAACTTCTTTGTATAGGGCATGCCCCTGCTTACAAATAAAAAATAAAAAAAGCATTCGTTAAACAAATATTTCTGCAATGGAGATGTTCCATAAATTACTGTTATCGATTTTTTTTTCATGTTTAGTTTGAAAAGTGAATGCTTCGCGATACAAGAGTTGATACTAATTTTAATAATCCGCTTGGAGTACCAAATACTATCAACAAAATACAATCGAAATGGTATACAAAATTCTTTATGTGATTAATAACTGCAGCTAAAAATTATTTAAAGTTAAAATTTTATTTTTTTTCCCGATTTATTTAGTAAATAGTCATTAAAAAAAAATTGAACAAAATAGGAATGGAAATTAGGTGATTTCGTAATATACAGATGTCTCTTATAGGTTTATCTATTTCCTATTATATCAAAAAAGGAATGATATAATGAGTAAGAGAAAAACGCAAGAGTTCATTAAATTACAGTATACTTTAAAATATAAAATATATGATAATCAGACGGAACCATACACCACATTTTTCCCGCCAATTTAAACGCTGTGTACTAACCTTCGGCAGACGTTTGATGCGCACTTCAGATGAGAGGGTCTATGTTTTCGGTACGGTCAGTAGCTGTGTGTACCTAGCAAGGGCCGGGTGGGGGTTCTGGAAGGGCATTTGGTCAGCGCTCGTCGTGTCGGCTGTTCGGTGTCGATTTATTTGTGCTCTTGTGCCGTGTTTGTTCAGTTTATATGAAAATGTTAAGTCATGCTGTCCGTTCCACATCTCTTTAGGAAGAATAGGATCGCTAAGCATCAGAGGAAGCAGAAGAAGAAGTTCAGACTGGTCGATCCGGAAGGTAAATTGTCACGATTAACATCATATTAACTGTATCATGACATTTAGTTAATGAAGTAAACGTTAAGTTATCCTTCATCACAAAATTTACAATCTTTATTAAAAATGTAAAATTATTTTTTATCGGAATTCATAGCTAAATTTTGCATATATTAATTATGTATATTTAATATATAAATATATTTATAATTCTAATTTTTAAGTTATTCTTCTTATATTTTCACCCAAACGCAAAGTCTGGCCAACTCTAATATCCGTAACCTCCCCAAGTGTTATCCGCATACTAACAATAACAGTACTTAAGGAATTTCGTATTGTTTCTGATTTCTTTATGATTTGCTTCAGCAATTAAACAACACTTATTTAATATTTCAATACTACATCTAAAATTCTGTTGTTTTTCTATTAACGTCATTACAAACACTTCGAGCACAATATAAAATAGGACAGGTATGAGTGTACGAAAAATTAAATCATAAAAATCACAAAATGCTGTAAATCAAATTCTATATAATTTATATGATTCGATAATTGATTTAAACTATAATTAAATCAATCAATATTGAAAAATAACTGCTTACTTCTCTGATTTTTTGAAATATTATCCCCATACAAATTTACATTAGTTAAAAGTGGATTTATGTAATAATTTAACTTAACATAATTTCAAATTAATTTTTGACCTAATGCCTGTGTTGTTAATTGATTTTGATTTTGAGAATTAAGGCTATAATTATTATATTATACAACTATGGTACTTAAACAATATTAAATTTGTTTCCAATTTTGTTAATAATACTTATTTTTAATTTTTATTTTTCATTGTTTTTTAATTATGTAGAATATGATTATTCCTTGATTTTTATGTTATTTTGTTTTATCAATATTGCTTCATATTTTCATTATTTGCTCCGTTTGTTTCATTGCATATTGCTTCTGATTATCATTATGAGTTCGTATTTTATATCTTTTTATTTAATACCTATACGTTATAAGAAATTTATAAATTGAATTTTTGTCATATCGGAGATTATTTCAAATCTTATTACACGGATAAATGGGATTGTGTTGAATATCTCCGGCAGCTGTCTCGTGCCTCTTCACAATACGTACATGGCTATCAGTCTGTACACAATCAGCAGTTTGTGCTAACAGCAACATCTGTTGTTTTACAATCCCTTGTATGCAGTTGATATTCAAATATTAAATTGTAACTATTACGTTGTTACTTATATACATAATTCTTATTATTATTTTAAACAATCGCTATCGATAAGTGTAAATTATGAAGTGATATAATTTGTATATCAGCGTATAATAAATAGAGTTGATTTATATTGTTTCATTTTCTGAATAAAAAGCATTTAGCATTTCGCTACAATGAAAACATTAAACTTAATCGGTTGCTTTACTTGGACGTATTTCTTTATGAAGGCTAAAAAATATCTATCGGAATATTTATTATTTTTTTAAATAATTTAATAATATATATGAGATATTTAGATTTTTTTTTCTTAGCTGAAAATTAATCAAATCATTTGTATGATAATTTTTATTGTAATGATCTACTGATTTTTTTTTAATGCAATTTTTAATATAGTGAGTGATATACATATCTCATTTCATGTATTTGTTATCGGTTAAATATTAGTTCAATAAATCAACATAGTTAATGCTGAGTATATTTTTGTTTATATTTATGTTTACCATGAGAAAGTAAATAGGTATTACCGACCTGATACTCATGTTATTTACCGTCCTCCTATTTCCCATAACATTTTTTTTTTGTTATCAAGAACTTCTTTAATAAATAAATAAAAGCGAGTTACTGTGATTGTTCAATAATTTACCCAGGGGTAGTTATAGGTAATTGAAGCTTGGGAAAAAATGCTCTCAGTGGGTTATTGTGTTGATAGTTGAAAAAACATGCCCTTGAAACCAGATGGCGAAATCTTATACGTCCTGTACATCACTGAAACAGTTGATGGAATTTTGCACTAATTTATTTATTTTTTCTTATTGTGATGCAGTATATTTAAACTTAATTTATAACGTATTTTCAAAAACCTGATTTTCGGAATTTGAAAGTTCAAACCTTAATATTTTTACTAAATAGTTTTCATCCCTTAATGTTATGTTTGTTATAGTTGTCACTTCAATAGTATAGGATTTCACATTATAATAATCTTATTTATGATCTATTTATTTCTTTATATGTAATTGCTACTATTCATAAAAGTTATTTACTGTACAAAAAAAAAAAAAAAAAAAAAAAAAACAGTTTCAAACAATCCATCGGACAACTTTAAATGTTTTATAATAATCTTAAAAATCGAAGCAATGTTACGAAACAACTGTATACAATTTAATGTAAATTTACAAATACTAGATAATAATTCTAGTTATTAATAATTAATCATTACCAACTGCGGTCATTGCAAAGTGATAAAAAGAGAAAAATCGTCTAAGAAACCACAATGCTTCCATTTAAATCGTCTGCTATATGTTGAGTTAAAAGTTAAAGAAAAAAAAATTGAAGTTTTTAAACGAATTGAATAATAAAATTTCTTGATACCGTAAGATTTTTATCGAACAGTACAGCCAAATTTCACCCGCAGAATCGCTGAAACGGTGGCAGAAATTATTTAAATAAAGAATAATTCAGGTTTATTTTAGTGTGTAAGGTACACAAAAAACAATATGGTTATAAAAAAAAAAAAAAAATAATAAAAATAAGCACCAACACCTAATTATTCAATCAAATCTATTAATCGATTAACAAAATTATGATAAATAAAGACGACTCCTTAACGTACTTAAAAGCAGCAAGAAGAGAATGTGCAAAACTTTTGATTAGATTAGAAAAAAACAGGGGCTATGGAAAAACAAATTGATTGAGGAAATTATAAATAACATAATTTACGGGAAACAATAAAATAATTTATTATAATCAACTATTCTTAGTTTATATTATGTTAGATACAAACTAAATATTATATATATAATGATTTTAGGTTGCCCTTAGGTAATGAAATAAAAAAAAACGATTGCGTTTCTCCCTGTGACAAAAATTGTATTTACAATACATATTTACATTAGCTGTTAATAGAAAGTATTCACTCACCTGTAACAAAAGAAACTTCGTTAAAAGCTCTTATTTGGTAGTTCTTTTTATATTCTACAGTTTATATGTATGTAGTTGTACAGGTTAATTTTTTTACAATATTAACAACCTTCTTTAAGAAAGAATTCACAGCTGTCCATACTGAGTTTTGATAGGCATTCTGGGTAATATGGACGAATTGCATTCTGGGTAACTTGAGAAAAACACTAGAATGTGTCTTTTGTTTTGTTTTTACATAATCTCCTAGCTGTTATTGTCAATTTTACATGAACTTTTGAAATAATTTCCGCAAAAAAAAAAAGAGTTATAAATTATATCTTTCTTGGAAATCTTTGTTTCCTTTATTTTCGATTTTTGCTGATTTATGATGTTTCAGTTGTCTGTTGATGTATTTTTTTTTTTATTATTTTGAATCATTTGTTTGTGTTGGTTTTGTTTCAAATAAATATACCTTTTGTTTCAACTCCCGAATTTCCATTACTAATTTTAAGTTCAGGGAATAACGCTGAATGGAGGAAGACAAGGAACGAAGCGGGGTGGCAGGTGTTATTGGGGTACGCACCCTTATTTAGTTGCCGCTTGGTTGAATGGCTCTGCTCAGGTAGGGCCAGTTGCTAACCTCCTGGACCGTTACCTCTTGGCCAAATTTTTCTCTCTCCACATTTCTCCCCTTCCTCTAAAAGTGCACATAATTTTTAAATATCTAAAATGTTTGTGATCAGGTCTGGTAGGAGGTTCTTATCTATATAAAAAAAATGAATAGTTTTATCCCATCCATGTTGTACTTTTTTAAAAAATAATTTTATAACTATATAAAACAATTAAACAAAAACTTACAAAAATACGAAATCTTTAATAAAGAGAAAGAAAACTTAAAGAATAATATAATATAGAAAGAATACAAGGAGAATTATATTTTATCCCTTATCTTAATTCTTAATTACTAATTTAGAATTCATTCCTGTATAATATTAAACTATTCATTTTTATTTAAAGGCTCTTCATACACGAAGAGATTGCTTTCTTATGTTAATTTTAGTTTACAAATACTTCGTGGCTCATTCCTATTCAGAGATTTGCCAATAAATCCAAAAAATTGTTGGTTGATTTTGGATAAACTGTATTACTGAAATTGCAAACTCAGCACAAATAGTATAGGGAAATTAGCTGAAAATTGTTCATCACCCTTACCTTTAGATGTGGTCAAATGTCTTCTTCGAAATAGCATCTGGTTTGGGCAGGAGAGGGGAGAGGGTTGAAAATCCTGTGTTCCTAGCTGTTTGATCAAATAACTCGGAAACTGTTCCTTTAGCATAACTAGTTATTATAGTTTGGTTGTAGATAACCAATAGTAGTATCCAGCAGTAACATAGTAAGTAGTTTCATACTCCGCCATATTTTTTAATTATAAACAGTTACATATTCTAACGCATGTTTTTATATATTTATATTGCTGCTTATTTTATTCTTTAAATTGTCTGTGTAACCTATTTTTATTGTAACATGTTTTGTTCACTGTAGGATTGAGAACAATACAGGCTCGAAACGTCGCCAAATACATATGTTATTTTATTAACTTAACCTCAAGAACCTTATTAAACATTATATATATATTTGGATGGAGAAGATTACCTAGGATGCAGTCAAAGAGGAACACCACGTCTAAGTAGAAATAATTTAATACTTGCCAACGTTTCAACCTGCCTTTCAGGTCTTCTTCAGGGCCACTGAACCACACTGTCATCGTTCGTCTCCTCACTGGTGTGTTTCGTGGTCAGGTGGCCCTGAAGAAGACCTGCAAGGTAGGTTGAAACGTTGGCACGTATTTAAGTATTTCTACTTAGACGTGGTGTTCCTCTTTGACTGCATCCCTAATTATTTTCTTTTTCATTTATCACTACAGTCAACTATACTTTCAACCCAAGGACTTTACATGTCTATTTTAACCGCGGTGCTGCTATTTCCTGGACTATATTTACGTATATAACTCTCGCAGTCCCGCATTATGAAGCCTTCTAAATTATCCTGTACCTTCTTTTTATTTTTTGGACCATATATTCTACGCAGTACTTTATTTTTGAAAGCTTTAAGACTTTTTCCCTTAACGTAAGCGGCCAGGTTTCGCAACTGTAGAGAACTGCTGTTAGTATAATACTCTTATATATCCTAATTTTTAAATTTCTGGAGAGTAAGCGCGAACTGGGTATTTTTGTGACCGAGAGATAATTCATTAAAGCATTATCGTCTTTTAACCTTGCTCTTTTTTCCTCTTGAATTTACTTTTTCCTTGATTGATATCCATTTTTCCGCCTCGCGCCGATCTCATTACCGCATAGAGGAGCGTCCCACGGGTGATGGATGTGGGGATGGTCGGTGGAACTTCCTTGAAAGTTCCTCCCGGTAAGTCCGATAGACTTGCAGACCAAGAAATCAGAGCGGCCTTCCAGGCTTGCTGGAAAGTATGGCGTTGTAATATGGTTATAATTTTCAAATACCTTAACAAACAAAATTTATGAAATAATCAGTAATTCTATGAGGAATGTGTGTACCAAAATCTAATCTTAAGTAGACGGGTGGTTCTGAATCGCTGATGGAGCACATTTAATGAGGCCGTGTTGAGGCAGCATTTCAGCATTCTCGTGTTAAAAAACAGTGATGGCTTGAATCCGTCCTAGAAGGGAGGTTCACTTAAATTCTTAGTGAACCCATGAAATATATCACGATCTTCTCTCTTTGGTTAAATTAGATTGTATTGTTCCGTTTTTCTTGTCCTTGTTGGAATTTATAGCGGCATGAAACCAATTAAATAATTTATCATTATATTATATATAATTATTATAATAAATCATATCAATACATAAGATGATTGCAGATTGAGGTTTTTATTTGGGCGATCAACTTCCAGGTTAAATTTAATTTAAAATTTAGAATTTTGTTTAAATTTATTTTCATTAAAGGTTTTCACGTATATGGAATCAGATTTTCAGGAGCTATCATAATTTGAATGCGAAATTGTATTAGATTATTCTTAAAAGTTAGCCGTTACAAAAAAGTAGAAGACGATCAAAATCTGCTAAGAACAAAATGATTGGCTAAAAATAATTTAATAAAACAAATATTGACCTATTATGTACAGAAGTGATCCGCATCACAAGTGGAAAACCACCATTTTCTTCACAAATAATATTTAATATGTTTTCTTTATTTGTGATTTTTTAAATTAGTCTACTCAAAATCATTGATTATGATTATATTTTCCTTTAAAAAATACTCTATTCATTGAAACAATAATTGTTTTTAAACTATATATTAAAAAAAAATAGTGTACTAATACTGGATCGCGAAATAGAAAAAAAACAAAAAAAAAAAACAACTAAATAAAATCATGCTAGAAAAGACAGGTCTCAAGTTTTTATTAAAATTTGCCTTTATGAAAAATAACCTGGAATTATGGTTGATTTTTTTGCCCGACTTGTTTTGCCACCCTGAATATAAATTTTATTTCATTTTAACCCACTTTCACTGATCATAATTGGATTTGTCTTGTGAGAGAAGTAAAAGATTATTTTGGCAGTAGTTAATTATATCATCTGATCGTTGAACTAATGTAGTTTTCTTCCTGTTTATAGATACCTTTACCTGTATCCAATTAGATTAAAATTGATAAACCATTATCAATAAAAAAACCAGTAAATATGTGTATCGTAAATAGTTTTTAAAATATAAAAAACTGATGTTGATTAAATTGAGTCGCTACATTAAAACAATAATAGATTTATCCTGTATTGACCACCCGTACTGACCAGGCGAGTGGTGGGGAACTGTCTCCTGAATGTCTGGAATGTGGGGGATACTCCTCCGATCATGATAGTTGGCTAGCGGAAGGTCATTCCCCTTCCACTTTGTATTTGTTTATTTTTGTTTTGTTTTTTTATTTTTCTCAACCAAATATTGTTGTTTTGTCCAAGGTTTATTTATCATTTATATTCAGTACGTACGATTAGCTTTAGAAATACTCTTACGATTATATTTGGAAACTATCTTTTTATTAACGTCGCTTCACATTTATTGTCATAAATTTAAAGAAAAGGTTATTTAATAACTAAGGATGATATTGTTAAAACGTTGGATAATAATGTTTCAGTTATAAGAAAGAATTTGAATAACATTTTATCTGATTTGTTTAGTTATAAAAAAAAAAAAAAAAAATTAACTGATTTAAAACTATAGAAAAAATTGTCTATTTTTTTAAAATATCATATTTTAATCTTTATTTTTATTCCTTATTTTGGCAAGGGGAACTACAGATCCCCTCAACATTGGTCAAAATATATGAAGTCTGGATGGGGACCTCGCAGTGTTGTATTTTTTATAAGACTTGTTTTTGTAAGATCATGTTGGTAGCCCTGTAAGGTGGGAAAAACGCAACGAACTCAACCATCTAACGATATTCTCGGTAATTCGTGTTGGGCTGTTAAACATGATTTACTCCATATATATGCTTATATATAATAATAATAATAATAATAATAATAATAATAATAATAAAGTTCTTTATTTATTGCGGGACCTTAAGTCCCTTAAGAATAAAAAATAATGTACAATCAAAGGCCTTCAGATAGGGTTGGGCGATAGTCGATAGTTAGCACTATCGATAGCCCGGTACTATCGGTTGAGAACTATCGATTGCTATCGATAGTGTTTCGATAGTTGCTTCCTTTTTTTCCAAAGCTATTCAATAAAGAATTTCAACTGATTTAAATAAATTCCATTATCTACTTACTGTTTGAAATTTACAGGATTAGAAATTATAAGATTATATCATAAAGATGAGAGAAAAAAACTAATTTATTTGAATTTAAAAACGCTATTGAAGAGAAAACGCTATACAAAATTTTCGAAGAATTGTGGATTTTAAGTGTTAATCTCCTCTTATAGTTAAGTTAATATTATAAAAACCTAGAAGAGCCAATGATCAATACTGCAAATTTGGTTTGGGTAACGGTCGGGTTAAGAGGAGGCACCAAACTGGCCTCACCCGCGCTACACCGACCAGTTCGATCCTTACGCTTCACTTCGAGTTTACAATTATCGATAGCTCTTTCCTATAACCTCATATGTAAACAATCTCTTTTACAGTTTCAACTTGGATTGTGTTGTTTAGTGTGTTATATTGATATTTAGTCTTCAAATTTGAATTTCATAAAGGTTTGTTTTATCAATTCATGTTTTCTTATTCCCTCTTATCAATGTGTAAAAGTGTTACAAAACTTAAGATTTGTACTGGATATTTTTATTTGTTGTATCAATGGAGTGATAAAATTTCGGTTGCATATTTTGTGAATGGATCTTTGAGATTTTATAATGTAAATATGTGAAACAGAAGTTAACCATAAAGGATTAAGTGTTTTATCCATTCATGTTTTCTTATTTCCTCTTATCTAATGTGTAAAAGGTAACAAAACTTAAGAACATTAATTTGTATAAGTTTTATATATTTTTTTATTTGTTGTATAATTTAAGTGATAAAATTTCAGTATGCATATTTTGTGAATGCTCGTCATCCATTTATTGCCCTAAAGAGAGACAGATTGTATAATTATTTAATAAAATCAGCATATCTTAGGTTTCATATATTCTTATTTCCATGAGAAAATCCGCAGAAATTTTCATAACTTTCAATAAGGATTCAAACTTAATGGAGAATGGGTGAAAATAATCAAATTTAGAGGTAAATGACTATAAAACGTAATGTTACAGATTCGTTTTTAAACACTGGAGCATTGTCTCCGATAGTGCAAATGTTAAATAAATAGGAGTTATGTGAAATAAATACTAAGGATTCTGTCTTTATCATATTTATAATTTGTTATTTACACTTCCCTCACATCACAAAGTTTATCAGGAATTAACATTACTGGTGTTTAGCATTATATTAATTTTCATTTATATAAAATTAATTCAAAATTGATTTAGTGTCTTATATTTTGACATTTTCTTACCATTTTAATAAGAGTAAACAGAAGTTAATTATTTTTGAACAGGGATTTAAAGTTTCTCCGTAAATAAATGAGAATAACCTTTCCCCTCGAAAACAGCGACTAAAACACCAAAATAAATCGGAAGAAGGTAAGAATCGATAAAAGGTATTCTCGGCGGGCGTAGGAGCTGCCTTCTCTTAACCCGACCGTTACCTTTGGTTTGTTTGCACAAGTGTGAGACTATAATGTAATTAGTAATTTCGGAGAATTAAATAATGACACGTCCGGTTCGGCATCAAAGTTATATAGAAGAACTCGACACTTTATTCCGAGAGTTTCAAAACAAATTTATCGATAGTCGACACTTCGATAGTGACTATCGACTATCGCCCAAACTTCAGAGCCTTTGAAATATATTTTTTTCGAAGTAACAGACAATAATGATAATATAAGAGCAGAGAAAAGATATTAATAAAAAGTAACAGAAAATTTATAATAATTTTTATGAAAACAAATAGATTTCTGGAATATAAACTGTTTATATTTCTAACAACTAAAATTGGCTATTGACAGTTTTTGGAAGATAGGATCTGGGTTGGTATTAGGTGGTTAAAGAAGTGGTATTTGAAAGTAAAAAGGGTGATTGACGAATGTTAAGAGGGATGGAGTTCCAGAGAAATTTCATACATAATAAATGAAATATGCTTACAACAATGTTTCGTTAGTTTTTCGTTGTTTCTCAGAACTGTAATATGTTGATTCGTATAGATTGAGTTCTGAAACAACTAAAAAATAGTCGAAACTTCCATTGAACTTTTATAATACCAGAAATTTATCATGGTACATCAATTTCTCTTTTCTAGGTTACCAATATAATACAATCTCAATTTTTCTTTATTCGCCATGAAATGGTTTAATCTCATTTATATCCATTCTGTTTTCCTAACTTTTTTTGTTCTTATTTTTGTATTTGTAGACCTGATGAAGTATTTCATTTTCAGCTGAAACGTCGACAGAATAAATTTATATACTTTTATTAAATTACCGCAAACCACAATCATCTTTTTTATTATTTTATTTTTTTATAATTTAAATTAATTTCTTAAAAAGGTCAAGATTTTAAATTAAAATGTCATAATAAGTCCAGTATTATGATTTACTAGTTGATTTAAAGATTAATAAAAATAAGTTAAATTTTAAATCCAACTATTTTTTAGAAGTCAGTTGTTTAAATTGAATTGTTATAATGTGTGATTTTAATGGAAGAATATTTATCGTAGGATTTTCTTACTTTAATTCAGAGTAAATTTCACTTGTGAAATTAATTGATTAGTTAGTTAATTAATTATACGAACAAACAATTAAGCAGCAAATTGATTAAATAATTAATAGAAGGTTTTTGGTTTCGTGAATGTCATCGTTGTTAATTTGAATTGATAAACCATAGTCATTCTGTTGTATAAATAAGAGATTTGCTTTTTTAAGTTATTTAGTTTCCATCATTTCATACAATTCTCGTAACTTGACGTTCTTCGTAATGTAAATTGAGTGTCAATAAAAGGAAAATAACTATTTAAAGACCAAGGTTTCAATAAGGAAGAAAAATTTCCATATTCCGGATTGGTGAATAATTCCTTTACTTTAGAACTTAATACTAAGGACTGTGTATATTTACTCTTGTTATCTAAATGTCGCATTTTCGATAATTGTATTTTTTTTTTATATACCTTATTCTCACACTCACACTCACTCAGTCCTTGGGCGCTACAGTCCTTGCAGGACCTAGGCCTCTGCCACCGTTCTTCCCCATGCCTCGCGGTCTCCAGCAAGACTCTTCCAGTTTCCTATTCCCATCCTTCTTATATCCTCCTCCTGGTGCACCATTTAGCATCATTTTAGGCAGCCTACAGGGCTCCATCCTTTCTACATGCCCTAACCATCTAAGCCTGCTCTTCTTTATAACACAGAGGATATCAGGCTCTCCGTACAATTCAGCTAATTCGGCATTGCTTCTGATTCTCCATCTGTGTTCTTCTTTAACGGCTCCAAAGATCTTTCTAAGGACTCTTCTCTCCCAAACCAGTAGAGCTCTTCTGTTTTCCTTGGTTAGAGTCCACGTTTCACTGCCATACATTGCTACTGGCCTAATTATTGTTTTGTATAACAAAAGCTTTGCCTTCCTGGAGAGACTTTTGTACCGGAGAGCTTTTTGCAGAGCATAGAAACATCTGGTTCCTGCTACCATTCTTCCCTTAATTTCAACTTCTAAATTATTGTTCTCCGTCACAACTCCTCCCAGGTGTGTGCAGGTGTTAAACGTGTTTCCCCTACATCCACGAAATCTCTTCTCTCTCCGGTCTGTCTAGAGGTTTTCATATACTTAGTCTTTTCATGATTTATTTTCAGTCCCAAATCTTGGGCTGCTCTCTTAAATTCTTCTACAGCACCGGCCAGTGCTGTTTTGGTTCTCCCTGTGATTACATCATCAGCATAAGCCATATGTTGTGTGAGCCTATTGTAAATGGTGCCACCCGGGTTTGTTCTGATATTTCTAATGGCAACTTCTAGGGCGAGGTTGAATAGTACCGGTGATAATGGGTCTCCTTGTCTTCATCCAATGTTAACCTTAAAGCTATTTGAGATACCCACTCTAGTTTTAATTTTACAACTTGTCCTTTCAAGGGTCATCTTTGTCGATCTTATTAGCTTGCTAGGTATTCCCAGTGTCTGCAATGCCTTTAATAATTTCCCACTGTCTACACTGTCATACGCCTGCTGGAAGTCAATAAAGAGGTGGTGTAGGTCAACATTGTGCTCGTATGTTTTATATACCTTATTAGATCGTGTTAAGTCAAAAAAATCAGCAATTCTATGGTGTTAGAACTGTTGGGACGCTTAAACTAACTTTTCATATATATTCTCGTCTTTCTCAGAAATTTCAAAAATATTACGTTTCAGTATCACATGTTAAAACCTTATTTTATTTTATGCTGATAAATAAATTATTTCCTTTGAGGTACGCGCGATGGTACAGAAGGATCAATACAATTAGGATTGATGAATTAATTGCCACTTCTATTGGGATTCTTTTTATTTGAAAACTAGTTTCGAATATTAAACATTCATCATTAGTAATAGAAACATCCAAAAAATGTCAAAACATCAGCACTTAGCTACATAGATTATCAAAAAAATCTGATACCTGTCTAATACCGGTGTTCATTTTTTCATATCTCATTGCATTTATGTTGTTTCTTGATTCTTGAGATTTCCAGCTCGTCACCATTTTAAATTAATGATTTTTATTAGCACTTAAAAACTTTAATCTTCCATTTAGTGTGACATGAGGAGGTGCCCGCATCCACTAGCAGATTATAAAAAAACAATCCTTAAAAAAAGACAAAGATCTTATCTTGCTGAACGTTATCGAGTACAGTGAAAATGGATCCCCAGGCGGTAAAAAAAGACTTCTTACAATTTTGAATGACCCTTAAAGAGCTCTGAGTGGAAAATCTGCTGCATTTTCGCCAGTCCCTGCGTTTTCCCCCTTACAAATTATATTGTTTGGCTCGGATTAATAATCATGTCTTTTTAAAAATATTTTTCCAATAAATGAGAAATTAGAAAAATAGATATATTTAGACTTGGGTATTATAAGAAGAATATTGATATTCCACATCGACAAATTTATGGGTGATTCTCAAACTACAGGCAAATTGCTAGCTACCATAACTCCAAATTTAAATGTTGATAAATCTTTCTGCAAAAATTTGATACTTATTGGAGGCTACCTGTGAGGATAGTAGGTGGTGCAGCAACACGCTAATCACTTAACTTTTTTTAAACTACATTTTTTATTTTTATAATACATTTCCAATGTGGTGCCCTTTATTTATAATGCACGTACGTGCTCTTCTTATTACAGCTTACTACCGCCGAATTCCTAAGAGAGGCTTGAATTTCATGTGCTGCATGTATCCTGTTTCTGAGGTCTTCTGTTGTGGGTACAGGATTAAGTTTTCATGTGACCCCCAGACAAAAATTTGTTTGAGTTTTATGACTAGTTTAACGTATGAAAGACGTTAATTTTATAAAATCTTAAAAATTAGTATAACCCGAAAACGGCTAATTTTCGGACAGTATTTCTTATAGTAAAATCGACTCAGATTATCCTGTACAATCTCCCGCTACCGGCTCCGCGTCTATTTTCTTGTCACTATGTATATCACCCATCTCTAGGTGATACATTTAAAATTTGTTTGTATAATTCTGTTACTTTTAACTATATTTAAAGTTATTATTACAATTAAATTGAGAATGTAAAGATGTTTTTTTTTTTTTTTTTTGTTCTAGCTGCTTCTCAGGTTGTTTTAACTGTTCAACAAAATCCACTCCGAGAGCGGTCTTCAAGCAATGTGATGAACTCCCCAAACCTCCATCGGGCCAACCACCATCACTCTCTGCCTACGAGGGATCATCGGATTACTGCTCCTCAGCCAGTTGATGTAAGTGTTAGTTTTTTTTTTTCCTTTATACTAAGCTAAAATTGACACACAATCATACTATCAGTAATTTTTTTGATTTTGTGTTATTTTTGTGTAGATTTTGATTACTTTCTTCAGGATTTGACCCAAACCTTTTATCTTATTGATAGCTTTTTATTTTTACTGTTGTTTTTTTTAGAAGAAGAGGTCTTTCAATTAATCTCTGAGTCTTAAACAAAGTCCTTTAGGACAATATCACAAATTATCTATTTGATTACAATTCTTCTTTGAATATGATCAAAATGTGTAAATTTTATTAATTTATTAATACTATTTCTCTTACCTTTTGATTTCTTATTTTTGTAAATATATTCTGTGCTTTTTGCTTATGTAAGAAGGTTGTTTAGAATATATGTTTTTTTTTACAAGATAATTGTAAGTAATCGACCATTAGTACAGCAGCAAATATTGCCTTGAATTAATTGATTTACAATTACCTAGTTAATATTATTTTCAATTCCGAAAATTAAAGTCAGCATTAAATAAATTAAAATTGAGCAATATGTAAATAAGGGCTAAGCTTTCCTATTCATCTGAATGAGTGACAGTTGCACTTTTTCGTTTGCAGCATGAGAAGATGAGGCAGCTTGAGTTTGAGAAAGCACATACTCTTAAGTTGATGCTTGAGAAAGAGCGGAGGTATGTTGAATCGCTGCGCAGCAAGCTTGCCAAAAATAAGGATCCTGGCACAGAGAGTATAATACAGCAAGATTTGCTGGGCGCTGAGAGAAGAGTACAAACTTTACAACAGCAGTTGGAACAAGAGGTTGAATTTCCTGATATTTATGCTAACACTGATTTCAATCATATATGTTACTACCATATGTTATTTTCTAATTGGGGTTTACTTGAAACTCACAAGTTTTGGGGTGTTTAGTTTGTTATATTTGATTATTACCCTTCAATTGAAAAATATTTTAATTAGCAGTTTTAATATACTTTCAAACTATACATTTTCATTGCAATGTATATAAACAAATTATTTATCCTTAACGGACTCCTGTGAAATAAGCTAGTTTCTTTATAAGTCTGTTTCATATTCTGGCCTTTTTTTAATAATTAAGAAACTTCTTATTTGATCAATAAAATTACCGACTTCCGTTATTTATTTATTTTATTGAGAGCCATTGGGAAGAATTTTTTTATATCTTCATCATACTTTTTTTTCTTTGCTTTGTAATTATACTACCACATTAAATCGTCATTCTAATCAATACTTAATCATTAATTTAGGTGCTAATTCAACATATATTATAGTATTAAAAATTCCATATAGTGAATGTAAAGTTGTGAAATTTGTCTGAGAAAAGAAATGGATAAAAATATAACCCTGTCTTAGCTTATATTTGCCTTAAACTACCATTCTGCTGCTTTATTTTGTTTTTTATGGTTCATGATGGGTAGATTTTCAATGTATTTAGAACTGCTTTTGTAAGCTGGATATTTAATTATTTGTGGAGTCTATCATTATATTGAATCAGTATTGAGCATAAATTATTTAACTCTATTGTTGGCTCTATTTTGGTGAAATAAGATTAAAAGTGTAGTATCATAATGTTTAAAGTTTTAAGTTTAAAAGAAAAACCTGAAAAGAGTAGGAAAAGAGTAAAGTGAAGAGTTGAGAGTTTGTCTGAAAATTCATCAGTTTATAATAAATTTTGATCGGATGAGATATTATAAAGATTAATTTGCATAATGTAAAAGTATAAATGTAATTTTTTTTTTTTAATTTAATGCCTATTGCTGGATAATTGCTATTTTGGGAGCAATAATGCACATTATTAGGTCCACATTAAGAAAATAATCATTCTGCCAATTCTCCTTTATGACTCTAAAACATGTATCTAAATATAGTGGTGCAGTATTTCCTTGTCTACTAAAGTGAGCTCCAGGAGATTTTGAAATTATAAAATATTTGTTTTTATTTAAATTTTGGTTGAACTCTGCAGTAGTATCATAAAAAGATTAAGAGCATATTTTTAACTTAAAAATTGGGTTTTAAATTTTCATTCAATGAAAATTTTGAGAAAAGTTGCTTGAATATTAATACCTGGTAAGAGCCCGACCGAATTCATGGAAACACTTTTGATGTCTTTCATTATATCTGGTTAGATAATGATATTACTTCCAACTATAGCTAAATTAGTAGCAAATTAAAATACATGAATGATGTATATATATTTTAATCCATCTAGATGATTAATTCTGTCAATGGTTGGCACTATGTACAGGCTTTATTTTATTTCTTTGCTACTCTAAATTCTTAAACAAATTTTTACCATTTAGTTCTTAATAATGCCATACTGGCATATATATACTTCTTATTTTTTGTAGTATTTGTCGTACAAGTTATTACAAATAAATTTTTTTATAACTAATTTAGTGTTGCCTGTGGATCTTCAATCACAAAGGAAGGATTAAGTTATTGAGTTGTTCTTGAATGGTTTAGCATTAGAATCATAATTTGAAAATATGAAAATCATGGAATAGATTCAGCTCAGATGTGCTAGGTATTGGTTTGTCATGGGTCCATTGGGTATTGGCCTGTATAGGTTCCTGAGGTTTATATTAGTAAGTAATCTCTTTCATCCTCGAGTGCAGATATGCCTTATATTAGTTCAGATTATTTGAATAAAATTAATTACTGTAACTAAAGGTTGCCCTGTCCGTTCTCTAAGATGAGCTTGTACCTATGGTTTCTTTTTTGATAATGCTTAAACTTAAAGTCATATCAACCTTTGCAAAATGCTACATATACTCTTGTTTCAACATGTATGTCGATAGAAAGATGATAATCCAATGTTAATGGTAAACTTCATAAAAAAAGAATTATTTAAAAAAAATCATTAACAATCAGTTTTCAGTTTCTTATGAAAGTTATCTTTTACATGCTTGGACTTGCGAAGAAAAAGAAGTAAGTTATTTTTTTCCCTGTCGCGCTGTATAGTTAAATCGATGTTTGGTTAGAACAATCAAATGTAGCCGCACTTTTCCATCAATGTTTTCCATGTAGTCGTTTAATTACTTGTTCTTCTTTAGTGACAGTATTACTGTTGTTTCACTGTAAATAACTGTATCATAAGTTGAGGGTTTTGGGATAGAAAACTGTTTATTGTTATTTTGGTACTCTGGATTGTAAACAATAATTTGTTGTTATTGTTTAGTTCGACCTAAGCTTTATCTGTCTTATCTATAAATATTATTTCAGCTCTTTCCTTTATACAATTAGTGCATTGAAACAAGTAGCAATTATCACTGCTGCATTGATGTTGTTTTTTTATTCTTTGAATTATTTATATTTATTGAAAATTTAATTTCAATTTTTGCTTGATTTTCAATTTTTTTTTTTTTTTTTTTTTACTTAGAGTGATTATAAACCAGCATGTTTTTTTTTTATTTGGTGTTTATTATTTTTCTGAATGAGAAATTCATGAATATTTTTATATTCTGCTACTACTATCCTGCTAATATAGAGATGATTGTTGCAAATATTTTGATTTTTTGGTAGTTTATTGTATGTGCATGGTAACTTGGATATGTTTTTTTTTTTAATTATGAATTGTGTTTTCTTCTATATCAAGTTATTTATTCAATTTTTTTTCCATCCACTTTTTATCTAATAGATATTTATGTATAGAATGGTATTTTCATGTCTTGTGTAAAATCTATTTTATAAAATAAGATATAGTTTAAATTTAAACAAGTTGATGAATAACTAAAATTTCATATGAAAAAAAAAAAAAAAAAAGTATAATAGCTTCATACATAAATCACTTTGAGGCCGTCATGGTGCTCTGTTCCTATGTTATCAGATCAAGATGATGAGAATACTAATACAATTTACAACTAAAGAATCAAAATACAAACATATGAATTATTTTAATTATTGAAGAATAAATAATGACATTAATATTCATTCTCCATGTATCGCCATTTGAGGTTTACAAATATAAATGCAATGCAATTAGGATTAATGAATTTTTTGCCCCTTCTATGGGAATTATTTTTATTTAAAAAACTAGTTTTGAATCTTAAACATTCATCATCAGTTCTAAAAACATTCAAAAAAATTTAAAACATCTGCACTTGGTTACATACATTATTATTATTATTATTTTTTTTTTTTTTTATGTAAGACAAGAAATCATAGAAAAATAATTCCAATAGAAGTGGCAATTAATTAATCAATCCTAATTGGATCCTTCTATAACATCAATCATACCTCAAATGAAAAATACAATGCCTTTTTTCTTCTGACACGTAAATGAAATACAAACGTGACATTTATTACTATGTTTTGAAACTTAAACACCTATGAAGATTATTACCAATGAAACCCTCTCACATTAATTTTATTTATATCAATGCAAATATACTATCATTTAATTTTATTGATCTTTTTGACTTGAAAAAATATAATCTCACTGTCGTATTCAATATATATATATATATATATATATATATATATATATATATATATATATATATATATCTGAATCGACGACATGTATGTGGGATGGAAATTATGAAATTAAATAATTATTGATTTTTGAAAGTTATATATATCTCCTACGCTATTATTGGGTCAATATTGAATAATATTTAATTAGGAAAATATTAGAAGCATAATCTAGCATTGCTTGGACCTAAGTGATGTTGATAAGAGAAACACCAAATAAAGGGAAACATGAATAAGAAAGAATTGCATTAGGTTAAAAAGAGCTTCTCATATTTCAAGTTTGATTAATTATATATGTATTTACATCAAATTAAGTAAATTTAGAAAAATAATATGTTTTTAACAGATCACAGATATTTGCAAAATGAGTGGCTCTAAATAATCCCTATTTAAAAATACTATTTGGGTTTTTAATAACTTCAATTATTTTTTCACTAATCTAAAGGGTTTTGTTGGTTTAACTTTTATATTTGTTATTTAACTTGCGTTATCATGCACCCTGGGTTTCATTATATAATATATTAAGTTGGAGGGATACCATTAACTGAGGTAGGACGGAAATACTAAAAGTTTTTAGTGATTTAAAATAAGTGAATCACATTTAACAGAAACATGTTTTCCATTTCGTATTCTGTTTTTTCTTTGTTAATCTTCAAAAATTTTATCAAATGAGTTAGGTAAATGAAAATGTGACATTATTATCTAACAAAATATATTTTTTGATTTATGAATTAATTAATGAAGATTTTCACAAATAATTTTTATTTTTATTTTAAATAAATGGAAAACATTGTTGAATATGAATAACAATTTTTTAAAATTAAATTCCTGAAACTTGAGATAAAGGTGTCTCTTAACATAGTCATTTGCCTGGAAATTGAACAGTATTATTTTCTGTAACACTTTCATAAAATGATTTTAACTTTCATTACCAAATCATTATAATATTGTTTTGTGTTTTGTTTGCTTTCATTATTTTGATCATTTAATACTGAATTAATTGTTATCATAATCTAATGCTTTTTCATTTTTGATTTTATTTTGTTTCTACATTTTATTTAACCTTCATCATTGTATATATTTTTACATTGTGCTTTTGGCTTTGGCTTCCATTTAATTTATTATGTATATTTGCTTCAATGTTATTTACCTTTTCTTTTTTTTTTTTTAATTGTTAAAAATTAATAATTTTTAATTTACCAGAACACATTGAAGGTGGTGCCCATATTCCAATATATTGTACATATTTTAAAATTTATTATTTTTTTTTTATTTTGAACTTGTATATAAATATGTAAATATTTATTGTATAAATTTTATCTCTTTATTAAGTAAAATCCTTTCTGTTATTTCTATGTGCCCCTGAATTATTTATCTTAATGTTTTTTTTGTTTTGTTTTTTCTTTGAATAGTTATCCATTTAGTGTGAGCTCTTTACATGTTTTGATCAGAAATTTAAAAATTAATTTAAATATGTGAGATGATGCTTGGGATAGCCATATAATTCTTCTTATTTGCAACAATATAATTAAATATATCCTTACTTACTTTTACATTGGGAAAAATAATCATTAAAGATTTTAGTTTTAAATAAATAGAATGTTATCAAAAGAAATTTCTGGCATAAGAAGGATATACATCATCTGGTCAATATAATAGAAATGTATGCGTTAATAATGTTGAAATGATAGTAAGCCAAGAGGTAGTGAGGATTGAGTATGGTCTGTATGGGTTTCTGTGGTGGTTCGGGAGGTTATGTGGCCAATGACATTGAGAACTTCATTGAGCCGTTATGTTTGCTAAACCTCACTATTATTATTATTTTTATGGATAACTTTTCTTACATTTTGCAACTTTAATCAGAATCTACCTAAATCTTTTATTGATTAAATATTTATATAATTAAATATTTAAATTAAAAAATTACCTTCTAGGTTGTATGTTTTTTATTATTACCTAGCCTTTTGAATGAAGATATGTAAAAAAACAAAAAAAAAAAAACCTTTCTTGAAAACAACCGTTAGTCATTCCAATGAATGTTTTCTTCATTTAGCTTCAGAATTATACATTTTTGCTTATTTTTCCAGATTAGTGTCACCTTAACTTTATATCGTTCATTTTCATTCTGTTGGCTATGATGGTTTAAACTTTAAAGTCTGTCAATTAAAATATTTTCATATTTTTTTTATTATAGTTAATATTGTCTTATTCCTTTCTAACATGTAATATTTTTTTAAAATTTATGTGGTCTAGAAGCTCTCAATAATTTCATGTCTTTGTTCCTACTGAATTGTGCTGTTTTAAATATAACAATAAAAAAAAAATTAGGAGTAGATATTGACATGTTCAAAATTATTTAAGATTAAGAGATCCATTAAGAAATGAAGGATCAGAGTTGACCTTAAAACTGTTAATGAACTGTTGCAATATATAGAACAGTGTGTAAAAATGAATATCCTTAAAAATTTTAATGTATTTTCAAGTTTAGAATTATACGAGTTTATAAATATTGGCTTGGTGAGTAATTAGTAAATATCAGAGTTTGCTGTATGAAGTGGAAACTTTTTTGATATTAAACATATTTTTTATTATTTTTTGAAATTGTTGCAAATAAGTAGAAGTATCATCCCTTTAAATTTCGTTTCTGATTTATATCTGATAGTAATGAAAAAAGAAATCTCTTTGCTCAGAGAAAACTCAATCAGGCTCAATTGTTTATAATGAATTTTTAAATAACTCTTGTGGCATTCTATCATTAATATATAGTTTGGCTTTTGGAATTTTCGTAT
This sequence comes from Euschistus heros, assembly GCA_003667255.2. Lineage (NCBI taxonomy): Eukaryota > Metazoa > Arthropoda > Insecta > Hemiptera > Pentatomidae > Euschistus > Euschistus heros. The sequence goes on from RCWM02000249.1 coordinate 1,543,321, forward strand.
GAGCACCACTGATTCAAATACACATTTTCTTATTTGGGCATGAGTCGAATGATTAATTGGAAATTAAAGCCAAACAGCTCGTAGGAGTTTTAAAGATCAGCCTAACAATGTTGTTCCTCCAGGGCTTGGACCCACCCCCTCTTCCATGTAGGAACATGCCCAACATGCCCCCACGACCACCTCCCACCTCCCCGCCCCCGCTACCCCCAAGACAATGTTTGGTTCATTCGGTGAGTGCTGTTGAGAAGAGTTTTGAAATGGTAAGTATGTGTTATATTCTTTTATTCCAGTTACGTCTCAAACTTTTAGAAATATATGAAATCATAGGCACGTAAAATTGATAAATTTTAAAATTATTAGGGAACATTTTTAGCTCTTTAAAAATATAATTTTGTCTATTGTTAATCGAACCATTCCTACTCCTTTAGCTTAAGCAGAAGTATTTTACTGTTTTATTTTTGTACAAATTATTCCTTTTTTATAATTGCATTTTATTATTCTATTCAACCATTAACTGTCAAATAAGATAGATATTCTAAATCAACCACCGTCACTAATAAACATGACATGCAACTCCTTTATGTGAAATAAGTTGAAATCTTGACTCAATCCATAATTAATGTCCCTCTGATGTTTCACAGTATCTGATTAATATTTTTTTAATAAAGCCCTTATAATTAAAATTTCAAAGTGTTACCTAAGTTGATCAGAAACTTTTAAACTGTAGCCTTCTACTTATGTATGCATTTAAATTTTTAAATGACCTTGTAAACCTAATGTATACATCTTGTCCTGTTATATGCTTTGTTGCATTTCTTATTTGAGCTGTTCATAATTAGCAAGCATTTTTGAATTTGCAAGAGTTTGAACGTTTGTTTTCCTTAGTACCTTGGCATGATGTTTCCAAATTGTGCATGTTTTTTCATTTATTTTAAGAATTATTGAGTATTTAAATTCTAATATTATGTTTTAAAATTATATTTGGCTTTATTACAGGCTGGTCCTCAAGTCCTCCAACATACACATCAAAGAACTAAGTCAAGCCCTGATAATTTGAGTGTTAATTTATCTCTAAGTGAAGGTACTTTAATTTTACATTTAAAAAATTTAATATTAATTATTTTGTTATATGGATTTATTACAACATCGTGTAAGCTAACAAAGTTTCAAGTTTAGTTGAATTATTGTTGAACAACATTGGATTTTTTTTTTTTTTTTTTTATTTAATGGTTTACTTTATAAGGTATTAATTATTAATAACTTTATGATAATTTATATTTATTAATAAAATACACTACCATTCAATTTTGAAACAATCAGAACTGCCTAGTGTAATACAGCAGCATTTTTTATTTTGCCCTTCCTATATTGAAGATAAGTAGTTTATGATAACGTATCCCTCGTAGCTTCATGCAAAGTGTTGATGATTGGTGATGCTTTTGTGTTTAATTTAGTTAGTGTTGTGAAACGGATTTCTTTTTAGTGGTAAAGCATGTTGCTGTAATTTATCTTTTTTTTAGCTTTTGCGTAGTTTAGTAGTTTATATTTTTGCAACTTTACCATATGCTAATTTTTTTTTTTATATTCTTAATTTTATGAATACAACATCCTTTAGCTTTAGTTAGTAGTCATTAATTGATTGATTCAAAAACTTAGAAAATAATACTGATTAGTTTTTCCTCACTTATTACTTAAAATTACAGATCTAAATATATCTCTGTATACTTGTAAAAAATATGGAATACTTAAAACTATAATATTAAATCAAACTTAATTTCTCAATTATTTTGTATAAACTGAAAGGAATAGGAAAAGTTTAATTGGTTAATAAATTATGATTATTATTGCTAATTCATGATAAAAACACAAAACAATCATTAATTGAACACAACATTTTTAATCTGAAAACTCAATTTCAAAAATCTAAATTTTAATATGTTCTTCCTGAGATCTATTTATCAGTTAATAACTTTTTGTGCTTTTAAATCCGTAGCTTAACTCCATTGGTGTCTGTTATTACTATAAAAAGTTTGATAATTTAATAGATGAATAATCAACAAAGAAATCGAGATTATCGAGTGGGAAAGAAAAATAAGGGATTAGTAATGAAATTTGTGTGCAGATGGCTTACTTTCCGGTCGGTGTCACTAATGAAACAAAGGCTAGGAAAGCCGTTAAAAAAAAACGGTAGATGTAGGAAGAAAAGAGCCCTTAAGGAGTTGCGAATTTACCTAAAATTTTAATTATGTTTCAATTACTGCACTCCCTAACTACCTTCATCTTCATTATTGTTACAGTCAATAAATACCTCATCATTATATTTATTTGGTTTTGAAACGGTTACAGTTCAATAGCAATTAAGGTTAGATAATCATGTTTTTATAGTTTTTATTACATTCTATCACCGCAAACTTCTCTTGAGAGAGAGAAAGAAAAACTTATTGGTATTATCCTAGAAAAATCATAAACTTCTTGTTACAGCTACTAAAAGACTGATTGCATCAGAGTCAATGTCTGAATTGCATTTTGCAAAATCACATGGCAGTATTGCATGGGAAACGGAACCTACCACTGGTGGTCTCACCCCTCCTGGAACGCCTCCTCCACCTTACCTTCCTGGACAGAATTCTCCAGAACATACCTATACCACTATTCCGGATGATGACCTTCCACTTCCAGTATGTATATGCATGATTTTATTGTTTTTATTGACCTAAGTTATTGGTGTGATCATTTCTGTTGAGGAAATTCTATTTAAAATTTCTCAAATCTTAAGTTAGCTTTAGTTTTGCTTATGGAAAAAAAAGAAGAGAAAATTTAAAATATAGTTTTACTGTTTATGTATTGATTTTTGGACTTACACATTTCCCCTCTCTCCTTCTATTATTTAAAGATAAAAATGTAACGCATCAAACATCTAAAACTGTTGAGGAGCATACAAATATTAAGTTAGAACGTTAGATCTCATTACCCAATTTATACTGCTTTGTGTCTGCGGATAGGTGATGTCATGGATTAAGAATATGGTGTCAGATTTTGATAATATGAAATTTTGGATCTGATACAAAATACAAATTTTAATCTCATAACATTCATTAAAAGGGGGCTTTTAAGGACCTGACCCCTTAAATTCTATTGTTCGACAACTAAATTCAGAGAATTGCCTTAAATTCATTTCTTGACATTTACTTAAGAACACTAAATCAAAATCTGTTATATAATATATAATAAAAAAACAGGATTGAATTTAATACATATGCACCATGCGTTCAAAGCTGGAAAATAAATTATTTGCCCCTCTTTACTTTTGGATGAGAGTAAGTATTAGCACATTCAATTCAATTGGACATTCATCATTTATAAAATGTATTTATATGTTGATTTAGAGTAACAATTTTTATAAACTATAAAACAATTTTTATAGTTAAAAGAGTGTGTTTAAAAATCCTGTAAGTTATTAGTATTTTAGTGATAAATCTTTCAACAGAAATCACAGCAAAAAATGTCATTATTTAAGAGGTAATCAATTATTTATTTATGTTAGTTATACTTATAAATTGATACAAACTGTTATTTTTAGACTTCTGAAATTTGTGATTCACCTTTAAAAAGTGGTGGCTTTACAATCCATAATGCCACTCAAGTACAACAGCCCATAATATCAATGGAAGATGAAGACATGTCCGATCAGGAAATGGTGAGTGTTTTAAGAAACTTAAAATTCTTAAATATTTTTATATTTATAATTTTAGTTACTGTTGGCATCAACAACTGTTGGAACTGTTGTTTAACAAAGTTGGAAAACCTTTCATCCAGAATAAATATCTAGTCTGATTCTGAGTGAAAAATCTTTGCCATATTATCCCTCATTATTTATTCTCTCTTGGCCTTGTACTTAAGAATCCTGAAGAACCATGTATAATGTGTGCGATTGATTCCATCACTGTTATGCCTACACGACGTAATTCTATATTATTATCATATAGTATGGTGGCTGTAAGTCTTAATATTAATCATCTGGTTCTCATTCGCATAAAGGAATCATTCTATTCAGAGAATAATAGTAATAAACAGGAATTCGTTAATTCCCTATTCTACACTATTTATGATGACTCTTAAACGTTTCATTGACTCTCAAATAGTTTTCTATTTATTCTCAGGATCAGATCCCTAATCTTTGAATTTTAATAATAATTTAATAATTGAGAGCTTTAATAAATTCTACATATTGCCTTCTCAATTAGTTGCTGTATCTATATTTTTTAAATAAGCAAGTGTTTTTCAATCTAATTTATTTCAGACGCAGACAGAAGATCACGGGCCTTTTAAAAGCCTTTCAAAACTATGGACTCATCAAGCACATCTTGCAGTATTTCTCAACTACGTGATTTCTAATAGCGATCCTGCGAGTTTGGTAAGTTATGTGTTCTAGACATACTTATGTATGTCATAACCTATAGGTTCAGAACCTATGAAATGTTTAAATTATTCTATTTTTCTAAATCCTCATTTATTATTTTTTTTATTTGTTCCAGTTATTTTATTTGGTGACAGATCTCTACAAGGAAGGCAATGCAAAGGAAATGAAGAAATGGGCTTATGAAATACATTCTAGTTTTTTAGTACCTGGCGCTGTAAGTTAAGATATAACAAAATATATTTTTCCTTATTTTCAATTAAATTTATTGCAATTTTTATTTACAATCTGTTTTTATTAACTTTATTATTTCTATATTCATTGGCTTTTATTTTTATTTTTTATAATCATGAAATTTTGCATAATTTTTTATTGATCAATTAAATCCTAATTTTTTAAAGACTGATTGGAAAAAATAAATATCTCAAAAGAAATAAATGCAAGTGAATTGTTAAGTGAATTATAATTAATTAAGTTGTTATTGCTTTTTTGAATTATATACGTTGCTCTGATTGTGTATTACAATAACAATAAAGTCACTAATAAGACAAATTACCTTATTGCTTTCTTGTAAAAATTGTGGGTTTGGAATTTACTTTCGGTTTTGATTTTCTAATAAAAAATTAGAACTTGAAGTAATATTTTTCCATTTATATATTAGAATGGATCTTTTTAGTGAAATTTGTTTCACATATTTTGAATGTGAGCATCAATTTTATTTTATTCAAAGTTGAGGCGAGGCTCCCCATGAAGTGTTGGTGTCCTGATAATTAATTAAAGGATAATCACCTTTTCACTAGTCTACATAAATTTGATCTTGGCTACAAGATTTGGCATCAGATAACATCAACCAAAGGGTGATTACTGCTTGGTCTTGGACCAGGTCAATGAAATATCTCTCCGATTTTTTCCCGACTGCCAACAAAAAAAAAAATAGCTTGGGTGATCATACTAATCTTTCATATAAAATTATATCAAGCCTAAGCTATGGCTTGATATTACTTACTCTGTCCTAATAAAACTTTTACTGAGATAGTGTAGTAGAAGTCTGTCATAGAAACTTGTTTTGTTTAGATTTTCTGGATAATTTTCTTTTTATTTAACTTTATCCCTACTGCTTTGAGATTAGAATCATTTCCAATTGATCATAGTACATTTTCAATATAAGTTATAGTGTATATCACCTTCAATGGATAGTTATTATTGTTTATTAGCTATTATATTATTTAGTAACTAAATATTTTTTATTTTCAGCCCTTACGACTGAACAATGTTGATGAAAATATTGCACGAGAAATAGATGATGTTCTTTTGAAACAGGCTGATAAAGAAGAAATTCTAAGGAAGGTAATTAAGCTCTAATTTTAATTAAAATATTAATTAAATTCAATTAAACATTTTTACTTATTAAGGAAATAATCTTTATTCTATTTTAATTTTTTTTTTTCCGTTGTGTTTTTATATGTTGCTTTCTTGTTTTCATTTAATACTAACAAGGGCACATTTATATAATATAGGTGAGGCAAATTTTTAAACTAAAAACTGATATTATTTTCTGATTCCTCATCTCAAAAAACATGTAGAAACTAAATTTTGTCGAAATCAAAAATAAATTTTTTTTACCTTTAAAATTTTGTAGGATTTTAGTAGGCAAGTTGCTGTAAATTTCTGAAAAAAATCTAAATAATTTGCACTATCTCACACATTTCGCCACCAATTAAAACCAAATTTTAAGGTCATCTATAAGCCGTAAAACTGCATAGTTTAGCCCAAATCCGGAGGTCGCAGGATTTCCCCTTATTGAGATATCTCAAGTTATAGCTGACCTCGGATTTTTTTTATTCACATCAGTTTTTGTCCACTAAAATCTGGAGTAAACCCAATGTTATATGCATGGATAAAATGCAGAATGTATGCTGATTCTAGTGATGCTATTACTATGGTAATCAGTTGAATGCAGCAGTTGTTATGTATGTTAGAAATTGTTGATGAAGTCTCAACTTCAAAATTTTAGCCTCCTTGAAAGGGGTAAAAAAAATCAATATTTTTTGATTTTTATAAAATTTCATACATAAGGGTTATATGGTGCGTTAAATTGAGATTTGAGGTCAGTTGTTCATGAAACAAAATTTCCACTGATTTACAGTGGATTTCCTTGGAATTTTGCCATTTTTTGGAGTTTTTGAATACCCTAAAGCCGGGTAGTGTCTTGAGTATAATGTAAGTATTTTTATATCAAATATCATACATAACTGCAATTAAACATGAAAGAATCATTTCTCTATCTTGACAGAGCTGAGAAACGTGATTTTCATATTTTATTTTTTTTCTCGGTTCCTCTCCTAATGCTCATTGGCGGCTATAACTCTAGTTTTGTACGATTATAGGTCCCTAGTACCCACACAAAAATCGGCATTCAAATATGTGAGTTACAACTCAAAACGTCCCTATCACTACTGGAGGTTGCTGCTTATCACTATTAGCAATTTTTATCAATTTATTCTAAATATATTTTGTTCTTATAACCACACTGATGTTTCTGAGCTGTATAGTATATTGGTTGGCATTACATACACAAGCGCCGTGTCTTAAAATAAGATATCTTGTCAATTCAAGAGGTTCCTCATCCATCTCTGTGGTATTTAGCATTTGTTTTCTAGTTAATTGATCATGAAATTGTTTGTTGTAAGCTTTTGTCGACTGTTTGCATTGAACTTTTGTTATTGTTTTAAATGTCTTAGACTGAAAGAAAATTAAGTTTATCTGCGTGAACTTTTTGGTTGTTAAATATACCTAGATCTAAATGGGTTTAAGTAAGTGTTTGTGTTCAGCTTTTGTTTTAGCTGTAGTGTTTCTTTTCTTTCTTAATTTGTGGACCCCTTCTCATTCTATAGTCAAACATCAGTACCTAGGTTATCGTACCGTATCTGTCTGTATTAGTACATTTTCTAGGAATTGGAGGGCAAGTTTTGTGTCGAATAATGAAACTTATGAGTTGGGATTATATTATTTTATTCTTATTGAAACCTTTTTTATTATCTAATTTTTAAATCTCTAATATTCTAGATATTCTGGAAAGCTCGACAAAAAGCCAAAGAAGAACTGAATGAGCAACTAGCTGACTTCCAAGCTAAAAGGACTGCAGGTCTAGGAACTCTATTTGGACCTAGAGACGCTGAGTTAGATGAGAGCATTCATGACAAAGCTAAGGAGCTCAAAATTATAGAAAATATTCTTATTCCAAAACTTGAACCCTATTTGTGAGTATTGATACTGCAGATTTATGAACTAATACATTCAATTTAGTAAATATATTGATTTTACTATTTAAGTATTTATTAAATTAAGATAATCTTGATAATCTAAAATCTTACCAAGATACATAACTTGGTATTGGAAGAAAACTGTAAGTCAAAATTGTGTAGTTTTCATCAAAAGGATTTTTCTGCTACTCTAATGAATAGAAAAAAGGGCGTGGCTGTGTCATAGACACGGCCGTTTTGTACGTGAATATGTTTATGTAACTGATTATATTTTTTAAATAAAATATTTTTATTTATGTATTTAGGATAGAAGCAAGGAAACAAATAACTATTGGAGATGTAGATAGTTGGGGTAGGCAGTCATAGATACTCAGCAGATCAAAATAAAATTGTTATATTATTTTTTTTATTTTTTTATTTTGATCTGCTGAGTATCTATGACTGCCTACCCTAACATCTCCTATACTTCACAGTCAACTACACCTTATGAATACAAATAACTATTGTGTTACAATACAACTTTATTAATTACAGGTCTGTGATACGAAAAGTACGACACAAATGGTGTACAAGATACATCTAGATTTCTAGTAACCGTTAAATCAATATAGGTATTACCTAACGTTGTTGGAGTAGTTTCAATATAAGACAAATTGAACTCGCTGAGCATGAAGTTGGGCAATGAGCGGTTTTGTGAGACATCAACATTAAACTCTCCAACTGTTATAACTGGTGTAGTAAGATCAGGCTCGTAATAGGGTATAATTTTAGCGATGTTTTTGGAATATTTTAACTTTTAACTCTTTAACAATTGTAACATAAAGAGTTTAATTTCTGCTGACGCTTTGCCCGGGTGGATATGCATACACCTGAATACGAATTTGAAGATGCCATTGGCCTTTATGTTTACTAGACAGATGTCACCAGTTTTTGGGTCTTTTATTTCCAAACAAATCTTCGAAATGTCAATGTTAACTCTATAACAATCAGTGAAGTTGCGATATATTGCGACTTGATGATGATACGGTTACTGATGAATTAGTTGCAATTTGTGTGTTCTTAGCGGTATTACAATATTATCTCAAATCAAAGCTAGGCATATTCATTGGCATGGAATTTTTAATTCAAGTTTCGCTGATTGCCAAATAATCAGATCGGTAGAGATGTCTTCCGAGTGCCTGACCATGCTTTGTGCATTAATGGCGGTAATAAGTATAAAACAATGCTGATCAGGAACTTTTACGTTTCCAGTACTGCTTGACTCAGTCATATGGTGTTTTATTATTACCATTCGATTGTTCTTGAGAAGCCCTTTCCAACCGTATACGATCTCTGTATTTGGTTTTGACTTTTTGATGCATATAGGCCGACTTAATATATTTTTGATAATATTTTTTTATTCAAACACCTTATTATGTTCACTGTCACTACTTTAAACTAATGTTTTATATACAATCGAAAGATTTTGACGACAGCTGACTATTAAAACTTGAACGAACATCATAGCTTCTCCTAGTCAAAAGATATACTAATTACAAATCTTGCAACGCAGCAAAATAGCCTCAGAATTGTGGGGCTTCCCCCTCCACCACATGCGATGCGACACTAGCTTATAATAATGAATTCAAGTATCGATCTAGTTTTGAGATTTTAAATGAATCATGAAGTATAATCATTCTTTTTCGTGACCCTTCCATTTGTATTGTATGTATTAATCAAATAATTTAAAAATGTCTTATTATGTTCTACAGGGAGGACATTGAGAGAGGCATTGTTGATGACAAGAGATTCTCAACTGGTGCAGCATTAGGAACTGTGATGAGCAAAGTCTTTGGGCTGAGGGGGCCTCATTTTAATTCTCTCCTTGAAAGGTGCCTTACCTACGTGTCAAAAGACAAATCATTGAAAACAAGACTGATAGGCAAAACAAGAAAAGTAAGTTAGCTCTCAATTTTTAAATTTTAAAGTTTTACTTGAGGTACGCATGATGATATAGAAGGATCAATACAATTAGGATTGATGAATTAAATGCCACTTCTATTGAGATTGGCGGCAAGGGATTCATTTCAATCAAGTTGTATTTTATATTATTAGGTATTAAAATACTATTATTTATTAACTCCCGAACTTGACTGTTAAATTTTTTAGCGGGGTTTTTTATGGTGGGGAAGCTGTTTTTTTCGATGAAGTCATAGATTTTATTTTTGTATATTCTCAATCTCAATAGAAGTGGCATTTAATTCATCAATCCTAATTTTAAAGTTTTAATTATTTTTTATTACCTTTGTTCACTGAATTTTATTATATTTATTTTATGAATGAGATTGTTTCAAAATATATCAACTTTCATATAAACTGCTTATTCAACTCATTTATTTTTTGCTTGTCCTCGTGTTTTGCTGTTTGTTTTTTTTGTGTGTGTGATTTTTATTGCTAAGTATGAATCGAAACTGTTTTATTGATGAAAAATAACCAATCATAAATCTTCCCATTAATTTATAAATTAATAATTCATGAATAATTTTATAAAATAAAAACGATTAAATTGGTTTACACCCTATCACAAAAAAGGTAGGGTAAACCAGGCAGTTATTGACCCTAACTTAAAAAAAAAAAAAAAAAAAGAATTAGTAAAATTCCTTTTAAATCCTACAACAAAACAATGTTAAACTACTCTCAATTCTGACCACATTTTATAATATATCCTTAGGGTGTCAATAACTGATTTTACATTAGTTATTGTCACTATCTTATAAAATACATTCCAGTAATTGTGTTTGGTGTGAGCTTTCTTAAAATATAGTAATAAATGAAAAATAACTAAACATCTTTATTGAACTATTCTTTCTATGATTTTAGTATGAATATTGCTTAATGGCGTCAATAGCTGTATGGTTTACTCTATATGTTCCTGAAATGCTCTGATAATAAAGTTGGTTTTACATTTGACATAGTGCCGAAGATACTTCTTATATGAAATGCTTTAAGTAATTCTTATTTGATCTATCATTACATTTTGTTTTTTGGGGGGAGGGAGTTTTATCTTGTTAAAAATATTAAAGGCTTGATGAATTTGTCAATTTATTGGACTAAATAGTTAATAAGATTATAGACCATAATTCCTCTCTTGTACAAATATTTTTCTTCTCTAAATCAGAAGAAATCCCATCTCTCTGGAACCCAGTAATAGGCAAACACGTTAATTGGGATTGGTTGATCCTCAAAGAAAATTATCTTTGTTACATAGAATTGAAGATGACTGAAATTGATCATATTGTATTTTGATAAAATTCATTAATAGAGAAAACTTTATAAAAATGTTAATCATGTAATAAATAATTCAACATCATAATTACCCTTATCACAATGTCAAATTGATCAAAAATAAATATATGTAAAGAAATTTTATGTTCGTGAATGGCTGGTGTGGTCTATGGCTTGATCGTTTATCCGTTTGATTCTTTACATTACCCTCATGTTTCTTAGCTCATACATAGCAAATTGATAGATGGCAACTGATGACTGAAAGATACATACAACCTGAAAGATACATGGGGCTAGAGGTCAATTAAGAGACAAAAAAACTTTTCCGGGATCATAATTGTTTCGTTTGGTACTTTTAAATTGAAGGGTCCTGGAAAGAAATATTTCCAGGTTTGACTTATAGGTTCTTCAAAGAATTTCTGGACCACATATGAACAAAGACAGGATATCATTTATTACTTTGCTTTTAGGGACATTCCGCTTAAAAAGTGAATTGGCTAAAATAATAATTAAATTTTGTGATTATGTTACAAGTATATTAAAGGAGGCGATCCAATCGTGAAGCTTATGACAGCTTTAACGGGAAATATTATGCGAGCTTTAAAAAAGGAAAAGTTATGATGAACAAACCATGTCACACAGTTGAGTAAATACAAAGCACTAAGAAAAGTCTTGGATTTTTAGAACGTGAAAAATGGAAGGCGCAATCTAACAAGGGAAACAAATTGCAACCTATACAAGGAAAATAAAAAATATAAATGCCTAATAAAGCTACTGGAATCAAATTATCTTACAGTTTCCGATTTCAAATTGTTTAATAATGCAAGTAAATAGTGTTTAGATTTGATAGTTATGTATGTTATTATTGTTACTATCATTTATAAATGCAAGTTACTAATGTTGATTATTAAAAAGGTCTTGTCCTTGAAGGTGACACTAGTTTATTATCTTACTAAGGAATTTTTGATGAGAAGGTACTTAATAATTTTAGTTGCAAGTTGAGCTGGATTTTAATTCCTTCACTTTTTTTTGGGAAGGGGAGGGGAACGTCTTTTAAAAATGTAGTAAAACCACAGAGACTAATTTTGAGAAATATGATAGAGCTCAGTGTTTGTTCAATATGAAAGATTTAATATTAAGTTAAAATAAAGGAACATCTCAACTATAAAAGACAATAAAAGATCTGTCATGAATTTATTTTTATTGTCACTGTTGAACAAAACTTTTATTTTTTTTTTTTTTTTTTTTTTTTTTTTTTTTTTTTTTTTTTTTTTTTTTTATTTATTTATTTTTTTTGTAGAAGCATCTCTTGTTTTTATTGTAATGCTATTTTTTAATATTTTTCTTGACATAGTTAAGAAACTTTTTCAATAAAACACTATTTTTTTTTTCCTTATTACTTGCAGGTAACGACAAGGGGGCATCAGTGCGTTGCTTACCAATATTACACTGTAACATATTGCAATCACTGCCAGCTGATAATTTGGGGCATTGGACCTCAGGGATATCAATGTACTAGTAAGTTTATTTGAATTTCAGCACCTTTATGTTCTCATGGTTTTTTTTTTTTTTTCAAAATACATTTATTGCTGTATTAGTTAGTTGAAGAGATTTAAGAAATACTGTTAAACTTAACTTATTATAAACATTATTAAATATTTATGTCTACCCATTTAAATAAGATTGTATTAGTGGTTTTATCGATTACTATAATGAACTTTTATAAAGTAACTGAAGCTTTAGATTGGACTACTTCATATAAATTGAATTATATAATTTTTTTTTCAGATTGTGGTCTAAACATCCATAGGCATTGTGTTAGTGTTTTGGATGAAAATTGCCCTGGTCCCATGGTAAAAAAGGAAAAGGGTAATGATCGTATTAGTAAACTCATGGAGAGAATTAGGCCAGAAAACACGAAGCGGAAACCTAGTTCGCAGAGTTTTGCCCAAGGTAAAATTTTATTTTGTTAATAAAAATTACTTTGAAGTGATTTGTCAATTTTCTAGTACCATATTTTTTAAAAATATATCCTGCTTTCGCAGGCAAGTGTGTTTTTTTTTACGATGAATAAAACATTTTGTTATACATTATTAATAAGAATTTTTTTTACAGGAAGATTATATTTTTTTATTAGGATTTATAGATAAATAACATTTTTAAAATGTTCTATCTAAGTTATATTTTTTTTATATATCAGTTAAATATATTAAGATTTATAGTATGATAAAAATTAAATGAAAACTAACTTTAATTATCATTAATTAAAATGATACCCGATTTCACATAATTTTTATTATTTAGTTGGGAAAAAAAATGAAATTTACTTTTCACTATTTTATATTTATGTTAAAATGTGAATTTGTTTTCAGCAGAAGTAAGATTTAATTTATTAGATTTTTTTTATTTCATATTTTAACCTTTTTTTCTCTTCCATGACTGCAAGCTTTTAATTATCTATTTCTATATCAGACAAGATTATTTTTATTTTTTGTTATGTAACCTGTTTAGGTTGCCTGCACTGGCTATTGAAATGTAAATATGAAAGTCATAACTTTTCTTTTAAATATTGATAATGATTCCTTTGGTTTACTGTTTATAAAAAGAGAAGATCAGCCCATTATTTCTTTTTTGGAGTTCTAATCTTGATCATAGATATTCAAAATAATATTTAAATGAAAATTGTGCAGTTAATTAGGTAATTTTAGGTTTTATTTTTTTTTTTGGGGGGGGGTTCAAATAAAAAATGATTGAAATACTATTTCTTTGCTGGTGTTGTTGATTGGACTATGGAATATTTCATCATTCTTGATCAATCATTATAATTCTAATGAGTGAAGAAAACATTCTTATCATTAATTCCTAGGTTGTTCTAGTTTAATTTATGTTAGTTGAGTCAGTCTGTCAGTTCCATTAAACTGCTAGAATATGTTATGTAGGGAAGAATCTTTTGAAGTTTTACCTAGAAATATTTCTAAGGATGAATCATTTGAGATCATACCATATTTTGATAATAACTGTTCAAACTTTTTATCTGGTAATGATATTTTTATTTATGTTATTAAAATAGTAATACTTTATATACTTAATATGCTTTATTGTTGTTTTAATATTATGGTATATCCTACTGATGGTTATTTGCTTATTTTGTGATAATAATAAACTTGTTTATATTCTTATCTCTATAAGTCAATTTACCAGAAAACATTTCTTTAATCTATAAACCTTGGATACATTTACCATTTAAATGTTTATTTTCCATTTATTCAAATTTTTGTGTTTTTAGGTGAAAGGAATAAAAGACTGTTGGAAGAAGACCCAGGCCTAGCTGCTGACAGTGAATCAGGTTAGTTTTTTAGTTTTTTTTTTTTCTTTGCATATTGGATCCTGTTCTTGAAAATGCCCATTAACCTGGATTGAAATTAGCCTTACTTTCTATATAATTTACCTCTAAAAACCCTGTTGTATAAATTATTCCGTGTTTTTCTCTTGTAATTTGTTGTTTAATCCTATGGTTAATGACTTTCTTGTGAGCTGTCAGATATAAAATGCAATGGAGAATAATTCTTTAGTTATCCTTACTCTATTAAGTTAAGAATTACTAAAATCATGTTATAGAATTGCAGTTCATGAAAATGCAAATATTATTAATGTTTAATTTCTGGGTACTTGGTCATTGAAGATTTACTGTTTCATATCACTTGAGGTCTTTTAATCAACCTTTTCCAAATTATTTAGTCTTTTACTATTCATACATGTATTAAAAATGCCTATATACGTCATACTTTACCATTTGTAGGCCCCTTAGTTTTAATCTTTACAATTGTCAATTAAATTGCTATCTGTGGATTTGTCACTCCTGAATGATTTCATTCACAACATGAAATGTAGTTTCCAATGTTTCAGTAATGTGTGGTAGGAGGTCCCTTACCTAACAGAGAAACAATGATGTCAGGTGCTGTTGGGGGGCATCCTTTTTTTCAGCCTATGGCTCATATCTCGAAAATGTACTGGAAGATGTGTTTTTTTTTTTTTAATAATAAAAGCTTAATGAATTCCCTGTAAAGTGGTATACTTACATTTATCTCTAGTGTTACCATCTCCTTCAAATGAGCTGGTGGCAATGAGTTTTTTCCAACTATTCTGCCATCTGTTTAACCTGAAACTCATGGGGGAAGAAGTTGCTGAACATTAAATTTATTTTAAGGATACTTTTAATTTTGATAAGTTATTTTCAACAAACATTTAGAGTTGGAAGGGCTAGGTGTTATAATTTTTTATTGAGGTGTTCCATTTTCGCTGGTTCATATTTTGGAGACCATAAAAGATTATGTTAAAGTAACATGTGAAATTAAACATGTAAAAAACAAGTACCAGGTTTATGAAAAAATAAAATAAAATTTAAAAATACAAAGTCTAATCTGTAACCACTTAATAGAGTTTAATAAGTTTTATGGTTAGGACACAAATTTATGTGTGACAAACTGTTTTTAAGATATGTGCCAAAAATAAGAAAAATGAATCTTCAGACATCCTTCCCTTCCAAAACCTGAAATCATCATTGTGACTTTATTAGATGGTATTCAGGAGATCTCCCCATACATATTCCTGAATCTATGTGATTTAATACAACAAAAAAAACCTTATTTGGCTGAGCTGATTTTTCAAATAAACTGAAGATACTAAGTTGGAATCCAGCTACTAACTGTGTGGAATTAATTTGTTGCGATTAATTTCCATCCCCTCCCACCCTCCTGCTTTGGAAAACCCCATATTACCAAATCAGAAAGGAAGGGTAGGTAAAAAAAAATGATGTTAGATGATGTTCAGGAGACCTCCCTCTACATATTCCTTAAACTATTGAAAATATTTGATTTAACTCTTTAATTTTTTTGTCTATTGGTACTAGACCATCAGATCAACTGGTGGCTTAGCTATAACACTTGGTTTCGTCAGGGAAAGTATTCCTAAGGTGTGTATTGTAGGTTACTCTATATCCAACTATATGTATTATGTTAGGTTCTGTAGTACTCTTTGTTGGGAAATCTACATAGAACGATGAATAGGTTGGTAGGAAATTTCCTTTGGTTCTAGTCTCTTCCATCCTGTGACCAGTGTGTTTTACCTTTGATTATTATAATGATAAAAAATGTGTTACTTCACAGCAACTTACTTTGCCAGAGATAAATATAGTTATTCGCTTTATGAGAATCTGCACATTAATTGCACAAGATGTATTGATTAACTATTTATTTTTTTATTTACATTTACTAATATTTCTGAATATGTTTTATTGCTGAACAATGGCAGATATTTCCAGATATAACTGCAAAAACAATTATCTATTATCAATCTTCTGCAAATATGTAAATAATTAAGCAAATATTTAGAATTGTTCTATCTTTTCATTTACGATTGTGTTTTTATTTATTTTTTCACCTTTCGACAATACGTGCCATAGTCATTGAAGCATTTAATTTGTAAATAATACGGCATTCTTAGGGGACAGTAAGTTCCAGATTAAAGTTTATTTTTATTTTCATTTTATTGTGCAGATTTATCCTTAAAATATAGTGAAAGGAAGGTACCTGTAGCTATTATATCTCCATCATGCTTCACATATTTGTTTAATGTTTTCTTTTTGTGTCCCAGCACATTCTCTGGTTGTCCATTTATTTTAACTGTAATTAAACTATATGAAGTTATAAAATATAAATGGGCAATATAAACAATTGAGACTCTTCTATATACCACTTTGTAGAAATAAACTTAACATTATAACAAGCATTTATTTTCAAAAGATCACAATTTTCTGTATCATGAATGATTTTTGTATTTTTCTTTTGACTGAAAAAGGGATCTTTCAGTCCTGCACCTCCTCTACTTCCTGGTATCTGAAATCATTGTTACTTGATTAGGAAGTTTTCAGATTATTTGGCTGATTTTCCAAATAAACCGAATGCACTATGTTTGAATCCCGTCGGTGGTAGGGCCACAGAATACAGAATATAGTAGAAGGGGCAGAGGGACTAATGCCGTACGGTCCCCCTGGCTCCAGTTCGGCCGGCTCTCCCCCCACCACCTCCACCCCGGGCTGCTCCACCTCAGGCTTATTTGCAACTTTATCATCTAATATTTAGGCTTCAACTCTTACCAATTTTATTGGATTCCATCTAATTGTTCAGAAATCTATCACATTCATGCATAGGTAGGTAGTATAAGAATGAAAATAAAACAGAATATTACCAATAAAAAATTACTAATTTCTTAATTTTCGATCTTATTTTATTTTTATGATTATTATCATTGATATTTTTTAAAAAATGGTGGATTCGGACATTAAAAAATATAATTCCGATCGATCTTATTAATAATGAGTAATGAGAGCCTTCTTCTAAAAAATGTGAAAATCTAGAAAAGAGTTTCTCCCAAGGTATTGTTTTGAAGTAACAAAAGCAAATTTTCTATTCTCTAATTAGTTTATTTACTTTTTCTTCACACAGTTTTTGTAGGCACAGTTTTTCTTCTTATACCGCAAAACGTTTTGGCGTAGGTTTTAAATTTGTTTTTTCTTTTCAACCTGTATTTTTTTTTGTGGTTAGATAGTGAATTTTCAGTGAAGCTTAATGAATCAGTTGAATTTCGAAGCTGTACAGATGTTTCATCGAGTTGTTTTTTTGAGCTCGTTTATGTTTTTATTAGTGATCTCTAACATTTTTTAAATCTCTATTTGTTTGGAGACCTAATATTATTCAACGGGGTCGCAAGCCTTTTTATTGGTCCCCTTTCCTAAAAAAAAAAAAAAAATTCAACATTAAACTTTTAAGTTTAAATACCTATGTATGTTGGTAAAGCAGGGGGGAAGCGTAGAAAGTTATAATCGTCTGTCTCAAATGATCTGGGAAATCAAAAAATCGACTGAATTGCACCTTTCTTTAGATTACTCGAAATGAAGAAGATCTGTCAAAATAGTCCTCTTTAAAATGTTTTGAACAAATAACACTTGTATTTGTTGGCTTCCATTTTTCTTGCCTCAGGGCTTGAACTAGGGTTGGGCGATAGTCGATAGTTACTATTGATATATCGATAGGTCATGCCTATCGATGGTCACTATCGATAGTGCTGACTATCGATAAATCTTTTTTACTAATTTCAACTTTTGAAACATTCGGAATTATGCTGATCTGTCTCTGTCCAGTGTCGAGTTCTTTTGAAGTTGAATTCAGAATTCCTAGAGCTTAAGTGTTCTCTCAAAGATTAAGCCAAAGGAAAGCAGAAATGCTAGTTTTTCTTTCGGAAAATATGTGGCTCAAGGTGCTCACTTGACTTTTGAAATTAACTATTTCGTTATTTTTCTTTTCTGAAGATTGATTTGTTCATTATTATTGTAACCATATAAATTGTAAATACCTTTTTAAAAATTCAAATAAATTAGTTTTTTTCTCTCATCTTTATGATATAATCTTATTATTTATAATCCTGCAAATTTCAAATAGTAAGTAGATAACTGAATTTAATTAAATTAGTTGAAATTCTTTATTGAATAGCTTTATGAAAAAAAGAAGAAACTATCGATAGCAATCGATAGTTTTCAACCAATAGTATCGGCCTATCGATAGTGCTAACTATCGACTATCGCCCAACCCTAGCTTGAACCCACTTATTTCGTTCCTCTTCAACTGAAGGGAAGCTGAGGAAAAAATAAAAGGTAAAATTGGAACTGTTTACCTTTTAAAGATTTATTCAAATCTAAAACTATATTATTGATGTAAAACGTCTTCTTAAGGTTTAATGTTTAACATTCGAAACTAGTTTTCAAATAAAAATAATTTCAATAGAATTAGCAATTAATTTATCAATCCTAATTGAATATACAGAATATTCTGTATTATGTGGTTACAATATCTACTATTGTTAATATAGGGGAGTTAAACAATAAAGTTAAAAAAGCTCCACAATAAACAAATTTTTACTGTGGTGAAAGAAAGATTTGTTTCTCAATTTATTGAAAAACTAAACTGAGTACGTTTAAAATGTGCCAGTGCAGGATTATTGGAGGTTTTAAGTCCTTGTTGGACTCTTTCCTAGAACATCCAAACACGGCACAACATGACATTATTTAATCCAATTGAGAAATAAAAAAATAAAAAACACATACACACATCAGAGACCTAACAATTAGCAATTGTTCCAAAAAAACACGGGAAAAACAGTGGTAGTGATAGGGACAGCCGGGGTTTAGGTGGTGGGGATAGTGCTCCTTGCCGGGAGCCATTTCCCCCGTGGGTAGGGCGGAATAAATTGTTGCAATTTATCCACCCTATTGGCCCGTAAATCCCTGTATTTCTGAAACGGCTAGGATGGAGCGAAGGAAAAAAAAAAAAAAACAGGATTTGTGGAAAAACTTGTGAATTGTTCTTTACTTAAGATATTCTTAGTGATAAATATAAGAATTGAAAAAGCATCTACTTGATCCAATCAAGAGTTCTTGTAGCTGCTTGTGTACAAGGCATATCCAAGGGAAGAATTGTATCCATTATTATCTCATAGTATGGCCATTAGAAGAGGGATTCATTAGGATATTTTATCTAATGTTGTTGGGTTATTTTTTCATAAATTCCATGACAGGTGTACTGTTTACTAAATCTGACGTCCGTTGCTTAAAACAGTTAATATAGTTAACAAGAACTACACGGAGTTGTTAATAAAATTAAGTTGTCCTTCTTTAGTAAACTATATAACTTATATTAAGAAGTGGAAATGAAACAAATTATCCTAATCAATTGTGTTTTACCAGTTTGAAAAGTTTAAATGGCATCTCAACTAATGAATGATTCTGTTGGAAACAAATTAGTGTATTGGTCGACAAAAAATGTTTGATTAATTGAATTGCTATAGAGCCGTTTTGGACTTAACATAAATTTCCAGGTTGTATGGGGTGTTTAGAGGCAGTACCTGCCATCGATAGAAGATGGGACCAGAAACTGCCTTACTCTATGTTGTAGTTTGCAAATAATTCTCCGCACTAAGACAATATGTCTTAAGTGAAGACTGAACAAATAAAAATAAAAGTTCATCAATGTCTTATTCTTCTTGACTTCATTATTGTATCCAAAATATCCACTACTGAGAAAGAATTATACTTCTATTGGTTATCTTGCAAATGGAAAAAAGTGCCAGTGGGCCCGCTTGCTAGATTTCTTGCTCCCATCAATACCTTGATCAAGTATTAAATAATATTTGATGTTTGTAAATGTGAAATGATTCTGTTTGAAGACTCTTTTTGCTTTTATTTTTATCACTCCATTATTTTAATTTTATATAGGGTGTGGGAAGGAGGATCAAATGTTTATTTTTATATATCTTCGTTCACACTCATTTAATTTGAAAAAAAATCTTGGTGTGAACAAATATTTCTCAAAGGCTTCTATATTTTAAGTAACGCTTGTTATCAGATCAAACTAAATAAAAATGCTAACCAGGTGCATAATGATGTCAGTTAGCAAAAAGGGGTCACCTATTTTGTCTAAGAACCTGCTCCCATGCAAAAAATATCGGAGAGTCGTCATTAAAGATGATTATGAAGCTATTGGAATAAATACTGGTTCGTAATATGATTATAGAGGCCGTGTAGTAATTTCGGAACAATTCCTAAGCATTAAATTTTATTCATTAACGTACTTATTACTCTGTGGGGCTTTAAAGCAGAAGAGAGATTTCGCTAAACTATCTTATATTTTAAATAATTGATTAATATTTATACGCGTCATTGTTATTGTTAATAACAATCAAAAAGATAATTACTGCGTTATCTCCGTTGTTAAACGAATTGTGACTATGATACATAAAAATAGATCGTAGAATCGCATTGGCTTGTAGATTTTTATCTACACTTTTATATTAAAGGACAAGCCATTTTTCTTTCGTGATCACTAACCAGGAAAACTACTGAACCAATCTAGACCATATTTTAACATCATCTATTTAGTTCTAGGAAGGTTTAGCAATAATAAAAAATACTGATTTTCAATTAATTTGTTATATTAAAAAAAAAAACTATAATATCGTCTGCTTAGAGGTAAAAGTCATTAAGTAACAAAATCAATTTTTGTAAGGAGAGAAACGGAAACGGGTGAATGCAGTGAAATTTTCAACTCAATGACTTTTCGAATTTGGAAAATAATTGCACTTTGTGTCTTTTACCTGAAGGGAGACGTGAATTACAGTGAAGTTTGGAAATTGTCCGACAGGGGGCGGGCGCCATTATAAATGAGAGGTTACAAAGGTGCGGTGTTTTATGGAGCTTGAAATTGAATGAAATTGGTTTTTATTCAAGTATATTATTAAAAAAAAATAAATAAAAATTTGGTGCGACCTGTGGATCCAATTGCAATTTTAAAATCGACCTATATGTGGTTAGCACCAGAGTTTACAATAGTAAAACTACTGCACCAATCTTAACCAAATTTTAACTGTTTATGCATCATCTTCATAGTTCTAGGAAGGTTGAGCAATAATAAAATTTAAATGCACCACTGTCATATACTTTTATGGATAGAAATTAAAATCCAATCAGATGAAATCGATATTGTTATTTCTGCAAAATAAAAATAATTATCCAAAAGTTTCTTGATAGTCCCTGTCAACCTGGATTAACAATTCATACATTAAAATAAAAAATTGGATGTCCAATTATGCTTTTGTATAATCACACGTAACCAGTTCAATTTAATTTCAGAAAATACCATTGGAGAAGTAATGCTAAATTTCGTACTTCAATACTAGATTTTATCGATAAACAAATAAAAAAAACCAAGTATTAGTTAAAATTATCTCACCACTTATGAGAACGGCGAAACCGCGATGGGGAATGGGGAATGCTAGTTTTATTATAAATTTTAAAAAGTGTTTGTTCCGATATGGTTTTGTAGCTGCTTATATTGAAATGGATCCTTCCGTATTAATCTAGTTAACTGAATAATATGCTCAAGTAATTGGTAAAGAGATTCGTTGATCCAATAATTGTGGGATTATATCTTTTTGGATCTATTAATATTTATTCCTTTTTCTTGTTGAGCGTTGTGATTTCTTGTTGTAAGTTGTATAAGCGTTCATTAAATGATAATAACAGAATGTTTCTCGTGAAATGGCGAAGAAATCTTTTTCTGCTGAGCAGACGACTCGATAAAATACCCCCTCCCCTTTGTCCAGCCGCTGGCCAGAGCGTTGTTAATAGCCCTCTCTTTACCAAAGTAACGATTTGGCTCAGCAAAAGTCATGACAGTACTGCAGTTAGGGAACCGGAGATGTGTATATAAGAGACAATTTTATTTACGCATTTGTTTCAATATTATTAGTTGATTTAATTATTAAAAGTTATGTTTTACATTATTCCATGTTCTCTCATAGTTTACTGACTCAACTATCCCTTCAGATTGTATTAATAACACCGCTCTGTTCTACTAATTTCGTTTTTAAACTCCACAGAATCACATTTCGATGTAACAGTAAAAACAATCTAAATTAAATTGGTTGTAATATCTATAATAATAATTAAAAAAAAACAACCAAAAAACTGTTGTGAGGAAATCATACTGATCTGATCTCTGAAACGAACGGCCTGTGTGTAATATCATTTTAAAGTAAAATACGCTTTGAATTGCACCCTTTTCATTTTGTATATATATGTATAACAATAAATTGTAAAAAAAAAATAATAGGTCAGAAAATATTTAAGAAAATCTGATATCCTGCATAATTTTTCGAGCATTCCTATATTAAAACCCGAGTCAGTAATGCATTGCCATCCTTACCAGTTATTCTCTCATTAAGACTATATTGATTTTAAATTTGCACTAATATAATTGTAAATTTTGAGAACAACGTTTTAGTAAAAATATTTCTACTGATGCAGACCAGAACGAAAGTTTTTAATGAAGGACGGGTATCGGAAGAAAAATATTATTCCATATAGTAAATTGTATTGAGCGCTGAATCGATACACGACATATCGGTAACCACAAATAACGATACACCTATTTATAGTTGTTTTTTTAAATTTTATTTATTGAAATTTACAACTGTACAGAATATATACATCAAGTAAATGTATTGACAACGATTATAATAACATGTTAAAACTTGGAAAGAACTACTCTTCAGTAGCACTTTATTAAAACTTCTACACTAGAAGGTCTCTAGGCCATCTTTGTTTCAGACGCCTCGGAGGATTATCAGAAATGGAGTGGGAAGCAAGTTGAGAAACTAACGGATTTGAGTGATTATGGAGCTCACTATGAAAGGATAGGTATCTGGTGTGGGCTAAATCAACATTATAGTTTTTTTATTCATGATATTGGCTATCTTCTTTTCAGACGCCTCGGTGGGTTAGTAGGAATCCAGTGTGAAGCAAGTTGGGAGACTAATGGATTATTTAAACGGGAATGGGGTTTACTATGAAAGGATTGGTATCTGGTTTGGGCTAAATCAGCAACATATGGAAGGTAAAGATCTTTATAGATAAGTTTGTTCGTGGCATATTAAGGAGCATGGAGGATATTAGGAAGGATTTAGGATTGTAAGGATCGGATACGAGATGGATTGCTAGGTTTAGTGGAGCCTCAAAGCTCAACTCCGTATATCCAAATAGGTCTCATAACTGTCATGCAATGAGTCTTGTAATTTAATTGAAGCTTTGAAAGTTTGTCTAGTAAATGTTGAAGTAGTCTGTAATGACGGGCAGTTTCTTGTCGTTTTATTCTTGTATGTGGATTCCAGGAATCAAATTTAAACGCAGAAAAATAACTGGAACGGGGCAAAGTCACTGCAGTACTGCACTGTCGGAGTCGGAAAATATACTACGAAAAAGACACGGTCCGGCTCCGACAAAATATTCTTTTCAAGAAATGTCTTAATGCCTTGTCTGAAACGTGCCGTGTCTTGCCGGATTCGATCCGCTATATATTCGCAGGCACTATAAAACTAACTATACTAATATTTGTCGTTTTAGTCTTGAATGTGGATTCCATCAAATGTTTAAAATTTAAAAGTAGTCCATTGTAAATTAAACATTAGGCAGTTGGTACATTTACTTACAATTAGATCTGGACCAAGTGCAGATGCAAACAGTCTTGCCAACTGTCACCTACCCTAACATTAAAAGCTTTTCCTTTGTTAAACCAATTTTATAAGGTTTTGTTACTTTATATATAAATACTATTAGATGTTATTAAGGTTCTTGAGGTTTATTCAATAAAGTAACAACTTATTCTAGCGATATTTCGAGACTATATTGTTCTCATAATTATGCCCTACAGTGAAAAAACAGGTTACAATAAAATTCTATAAGTTTTACAAAACATAAAGTTAGCTGCAATATAAATATATAAAAACATGCGTTAGAGTATTTGACTACATATAATTACTAAGTATGGAGGAGTATGAAACTACTTACAATGTTAGTAACATTTGTTTTTATAATATAGAAAAAACTATGTGTCGCTATAAAAACATTGGACTGTCAAAGAAAAATATCAATATTTTTCATTTATATCGTGTACCGATGCCGGGCCTAGTTTTAATATAAATTTAGCGTTTTTTATTAAAATGGTTTTCATACTAATTTGTATTCTCGTTTTTTTATGACAACTAATTATACTGTTCGATATTTTTCTCGCTCTAAAGTTTATCAATTTTGATAGTTGGTAGCCGTTTTCAAAATTGTTTCTTCATTTGTCAATCTTTCTATTTAACAATATCGAAGTTTCTGTGCCGTTCATTTGTATAATCCACCTCCCGTTGACTGTCTCCTAATATTTTTTCCCTTCCATTTCCATGACGACCAAGTCCCTACTGCGTCGTTAGCCTTTGACGGTGTGCTCCCCAAAGGCAGGAGCTAATATTTGGAGAGTGGAATATATTGAAGCGGCTGATTGTGGCTGATGATGAGGTAACTGCAAGAGGGATCAACACCGAGGGGCAATGTGATGGCTGTGTCGGATCAGGCACATTGTGGTCCAATTACTCCCCGCGGTCGGCCACATCAGTTTGCCTTCCTAGTTCCAGATTAACCGAGATTGTTTCATTTGGCGGCTTCTTCCTTTAATGTCAGTCGGTCTACTGTTTGCGTATCTCAGGAAGGTAGTCTGATGTCCTAAGTCTTGATAAGGACCACTAGTATTTATATGTAACTAGAAATGAATGTTGGCATCGAGTTTTCTTCAGATGTCGTGAAAAACAGTAAAACTCTCGCTTCCTCAACCTGATTTTGAAAATTTGTAAATGTATTCACTGAACTAAAAAAAAAATTAAATGCCTCCTTGAGGCTAAAGAAAAAATAATATAAAACATGTTTTAGGGGTTGAACCCTTGACTTTCAATGCCCTTATGCATTAAGTTTGACAATGTAACAATTAATGATTATTCGAAATAAACAATGCCAATATACCTCCTAATTTGTAGGTCCTAGCGACAACTGTCTTATAACACAAATATAAGAAATTCTGCATTCAATTTCTTATGAGGAAACTAACGACAAATTTTCGTTCCGTGCAATTCAAAGAAAGCTAGAGCGTGTAAAAAAAAACCCTACACTTACAAATTTGAGTTCCAATCGTAACTTTTTTCATTCTACCAATATAGCTCCCAAACCTGGCGATAATTGATTTAATGAAGTTAATATATTTGGTCAGATCAAAAGGAGTTAGCCACACTAGAAACTTGTTCTTAAAGCTTGGGTAGGATCATGCAACGTTTGCTTGCTTGTCTCACCGTACATATTGAAAAAAATCTTCATATCTAGTTTTTTTTTTTTTTTTTTTTTTTTTTTTTTTTTTTTTTTTTTTTTTTTTTTTTTTAGAACTTTTATTGAGTAAATATTACAATCTGCCACAAATGTGGGCAATAAGTAATATAGATGGCATGTGATTACATTCATACATTATGTACAAAAAGAGAGAGAAAAAAAAAATTATATATACAAAAATAAAACAAATATAAAGATAACAGAAAGAACTTCCTATACATGAACAATATACAAATAAATAAAGTTAAATACTAAAATAAGAGAAAAAAAAAAATATTGAGTAAGTAAAAATAAATAAATACTAGTAATAAAAAATAAAACAAAATTAAATTATAAGTTAAAAAAACACAATCGTACTTTATTTACAATACACACTCATCCTAGGGACCCCCAGCCAGACCCCTCCCTCCAATTATGGAGGGACAAGCCAGGCATAGAGAGGTCCCAGCTCTTCTCTCTCAGCTGCGTCACTGGTGTAAAAAACCCAGTGGAGGCTGAGTGAGAGCGCTATAGTACATTCACGCCGGACATGAGTGGAGAAGCTGGCCATTGCCAGAACTCCATAATAAATAAATTTTACAAAAGATCTCGGGGCCACTGCCGTTTTAGTCTGCGAGGTGGATTATCAGGATGGGTGGAGCTGGATAAAGATTGAGCCAGAGGGTTAGGATGAAATGAAAGGTTGCGATGGAATTTCGAAAATTTAAGAGGTATGAGGTCGAGGACGTGTGGTATATTGAGATCGTTATGTAGGGTTTTGTTGGAAACATAGTAAGGAGCATTTACTATAGTTCGGAGGATTTTGGATTGGAAGGATTGAATGCGATTGATATTCGACTTTTTTGCTGTCCCCCACAGTTCAAGTCCATAGGTCCAAATAGGTTTAATGATGGTTTGGTATAGGAGAAGTTTATTTTTAATGGAAAGGTGGGATGTCCTATTTAGTAGTCTATACAATTGACTGAAGCGTCTGTTAAGTTCTTGCCTTTTGAGTCGAGTATGTGGGTTCCATGTAAGTCTTTTGTCTAGGTAGAAACCAAGATACCGAACTGTATCAGCTTTAGGTAGTGGAATACCATTGAAATAGATAAGAGGACTGGGTTTGCGGCGAAGGGTAAAGACAACGTTGGTGCATTTAGATTCATTTACTTTGATCCGCCAGTCATCGCACCAGTCTTCAATCAGGGATAAGTGGGATTGGAGATTATAGGATGCTATTGAGGGATCAGGATGGGATGAAAGGATTGCAGTGTCATCAGCGAATGTTGCTAGGAAAGTATCAGGAGTAGTTGGGATATCTGCAGCATAGAGGATATATAGAACTGGACCGAGAACGCTACCTTGTGGAACACCAGCCTCTATTGAGTAGCAGTTTGAGTATTCCATTCCGCAGCGAACTCGAAAGGAACGGTTAGAGAGGTAGGATTGAAGAACTAGGAATAGTGATTGAGGTAAACGGGTTTTGAGTTTGAAAAGCAAACCGTCATGCCATACCCGGTCAAAAGCTTGTGCTATGTCCAGAAATGCGCCGAAGCAATATTGTTTGCTTTCAAGTGCTGAGGATATGTGGTCAACGACTCTGAGGCCTTGTTGGACGGTGGAATGACTAGTACGGAATCCAAACTGGTGAGAAGGAATATTTTGTGATTCAAGGGATGGGTAGGATACGTTTTAGAAGGAGCTTTTCAAAAATTTTTGAAAGGATTGGAAGAAGGCTAATTGGTCTATATGATGAAGGTTTGTTGGGAGGTTTGCCCGGCTTTAAGAAAAGGATAATAATGGAGTGTTTCCATAGCAAAGGGAAATAGGTTGTCCGGAGGATACAGTTGTATAGGTAGGTAAGGAACATGATTGCTTTATGAGGAAGTTGCCGAAGGATCTTTGAGCTGAGGAGATCATATCCAGGGGATTTACTGGGTTTTAATTGTTTTAGAAGGAATTCGACCTCAGAGGGGTTAATTGCTTTAGGAGGTAAGGAGAGAGGAATCGGAGAATCAAGAAATTCATGAACCATTGTTGTGTGAGTGGGGTTAGATTCAGGATGGGGGAGAGAAATATGCTGGAAAGGTGCTGGGCAAATTCTTCGGATCTGTTCTCGTCAGAAGCTGCCCATGTACCATCTTCACGTCGGAGAGGATGGAAGGTAGGTTGGTATTTTAGGATTTTTTTAGTGGTAGACCAGAGGGAATTGTCAGAGGCAGAGAGTGAAGAAACATAGGAATTATAGGATTCAGATCTGAAGGTAGCCATGTGTTTTTTAAGGAGTTTAGTAAGGTAATTATAGGATTTCCGATCGTCTGGATGCCTGGATCTTTGCCAAATGGCTCTGGCACGGCGTTTGGATTGGATAAGGTCCAGTAGATCTTGGGATAAAGGATTTTTCTTTCGACCTTTGGGAGGGGAACGAGGTGAGGATGCAGCCCAGGCTGCTTGTTGGATTATATTTGTGAAGGTATTAGTGGCATTGTCAAGGTCATGGGGAGTTTTTAGGGATATTCTGAGGTCTATGGAGTCGGAAATAGTTTGACGGAAGAGGTTCCAGTCAACAGGCCCTCTTATAAATGATGGGGGAGGAGGTTTCGGGATTGGAGTGACTGAGAGGGTTAAGATTAAAGGGCTGTGATCGGAGGAAAGTTCATCCAGGCGTTCTATAGAGTAATGAAGAGGTCCTATGCCTGAATGTATAAAGAAGTCAAGAAGGTCGGGGTTTCGGTTAGGATCTGTGGGCCAATAGGTAGGTGTTCCGGGAGAAATAAAGGATCTTTGTGAACTAAGTGATGACTGCAATGCTCGCCCACGGGAGTTAGTGGTTCTTGAACCCCATTGCTGATGCTTAGCATTGAAGTCACCGCCTAAGAGAAAGTGGTGGCCTAGGGAATTGAAAAAGGAGTTAAACTGGGATGTGGAAATTGGTTTATTTGGGGGGCAGTAGGCCGCTGCAATCGTGACGGGAAAGGAGAGGGTTTTGATGACAACTGCTGTGGATTGTAGGGATTCATTTGCTGGTAAAGGGAATTCATGGTGAGAGAGGGAATGGTGAATGACGATAGCAGTTCCGGCATGAGCTCTACCGTCAGGGTGGTCTGTTCGGTATGTTCGGTATTGTGGTACATTGAAGCGTTGTCTACTGGTCAATCGGGTTTCTGTGATTAATGCTACGTTAACTTCTTTGTCTTGCAGTAAGGATGTTAGTTCGTTAGTGTGGTTACGAATACCATTCGCATTCCAAAGGAGAATGGATAAGGGTTTTTGTGGGAGACATTTAAGGATTTTTTTGAAGAGGAATTAGAAGAGGGATAACATTTGTAAGGAGTGATATAAGTGGGGTGATAACAATTTTTAACTCTGATAGGAAGGAATTAAATAAGGATGTGAGATCTGAGGTAGTTGGGGGAGGAGGAATGTGGGGGATTTGATGAAGGGTGTGTGGATTAGGCTGGATTGATGGTGCTGGGGTATGTTGAGTGGTCTGTTGGAACTGTGGTTGAGGCAATGGTTGCTGAGGTTGAGGGTCATACAATTGAGGCTGTTGGGGAGGAATCGGCATGGCCCCATTTTCATTTTGGCATCTTTTTCCGCCCAGCATTTCAGCAAAAGAAACAGATGAGGTGGCAATTTTTGAGGGCTGTCTTCCTCTGGTCCGTAAAGTTTCTTCGGCATTTGGGCGGTTTGGCTGGAACCTGTTACGTAGGTTTTTGTACGTCTGACAGCCTTTGTAGTTGGCTGGGTGACCTTGCTGGCAGAGGGCACAGACTGCTGGGACATCTCGAGATTTCGTGCATTCATTTGACTTATGCATTTGCCCGCATTTTACGCATCTCGGTATGTGGTGGCAATATGTTTTTGTATGGCCGTACGCCTGGCAATTGTGACACTGGACGATATCACGTTTGGGGTACGGTTTTTCTACTTTTACTCTTGTATAGTAGATTGATGATACCTCGTAAATCTGTTCAACTCCAGGGGTTGATTCTAGGTCCACGAAGAATAAGGGTAATGGGGTTTTGCCGCTAGCCCCGGGATGTGTCCTGTTATCTTTCAGAACATTAGTCACCTGCCGAACTTTATAGCCCATGGCTATTAATTCTTCTTTAATGGCCTCGGTTGGTGTTGTTGGGTGGAGGTTCCTTATGACGACTCTCAGTGATCTCTCTTCCTTAAGCTGATAAGTATGAAAATCAGCTTTCGTTTCCGATAGGTATTTAACTATACGGCGGTAGGTATCAGGGGAATCCGGCATGATTTTTGTGTCTTTGGTTCTGTTTACACATGAGTATTTTCCGGTGCCGATTATGTTATTTAGTTGGCTGCACAGTAATGCGAAATTTCCTACGTTTCTGACGAAGATAGGAGGAGGCCGTGGAGGTTGAGATGCAGTATTTGACTCCATGGTTTCGACATCTGTATTAGTAAGCACCTGGTACGGATTTGGAGTGAAGAAGGGAGACTCTTCTATCATCTCTTGAGCTGACGTCCCTGGTTGAGGATTTATAGATGGCGGCGAAGGGGGTGGCGTATTTCTCTTCGATTTCCTCGGCTTTTGCTTCGCGGGGCTCATTCTAATAGTTTCTAGTGAACGGCTTCTCTTGCTATTTTTTGATGACATCACCATGTGGAAATATCTCATTTAGCGCTCACAGTATTGAGGTAGATATAAAAAAAATAATAATAATAAAAAAAATAATAAGATAAAAATAAAATTAAAAAGATTAAAAAGGTCGTAGCGTGTTTTGTCTACGGGGCGTAAGCCCAACCTCTTGTGTTGAGGGCTATCGCCAAACTAAACTTGGCCGTGAAAGGCAAGTAAGGAATTATCCCCACCGTCCTATTCCTTATCTCTAGAGCACATATCTCTTCATAACTAATAAGTTAAATAGATTCAATAAGTCATTATTGTACTCACTGTTATAATTACTCACTGGCCACTGCTGTTAATAATTAGTTCTGTACACTTTTGAAGTGAAAAAACTAAAGAAAACTCACTAGATAATAGAATTTATAACAGAGCGATGTGAATACGATCTATCTAAAGATGGCGCAAGCGCATAACTGTATCTAGTTTTTAGGCTTAATAAACATTTCAAAGAAATCTTTTCACATTATTTTATTACCATTAAATATTGTAGAACAGATAAGATACCTTGGATTTTATCTGGACAAGAGACTTACCTGGAACCTTCATACAAGATTGAAAAGACAAGAAGCTGCAGGTCGATTTCGACTACAACAACACCTACTTGACAAACGTTCAAATCTCCCGATTCACTACAAAAATCTATATGACGATTATCAGACCTATTTGGACTTCTTAATATCCCATATGTTGCTGATTTGACACGAACCAGATACCTTTCCTTTCATAATAAACTCACTGCTCATCCAAAACCACTTGCACAACTTGCTTCCCAATAAAATAAAAACAAAAATAAGCGTGGATTATGCTTGAATATCACAATTTACAGGGAATTTCGTGAGATAATGGAAAACTGTGATTTATTTACTCATCCTCAATTTAAATTCCTATAATCGATACTATCGATCAAGGACGACCGATCCATACGCATCAATGGAAGGAGACATTTAATAAATTCAATTTAATTTTAAGTCCATTATTTCAATAATATTTCGTCAGAAACTTTCAAAAAATGTTTTTTAATTTAAAAAATCAGATTTATAGAAGGTGTGATTCTTTGATAGCCAAGTAATATATTACATTATAAAAATTGAGTAGTTACTAAAAAAAAAAGAAGGCTCAAAAAAAATTTTTTTAAAAAAAATAAAATAAAAAGGCATCCTCAAAGAACAAAATCATAGCTAGAAATAATTTTATAAAAAAATAAAACAAACAAAAAATATTTACCTATAATGTACAACACTAAATTAAAAAAAAAACAACCTTATAAATAAAAAAAAAAAAAATTTTAAAATAAATTTTTTTCAAAATATGTATTACAAAAAATATTTTACTAATACTGGATCACAAAAAAAAAAAAATCGAAATAAAATCAATGAGAATATTGCAAGAAGAAGATAGGCAATCGATCTTTTTTTTTCCCTTGAAGATTCCATAGAATTTTATGAAAAGTAACCTAGAATGTTTATTTTATTTTTTTTGCCTGACTTAGTTATTTCCTTCTGTTATTTTACTTCTTAGTTTACTTACTTAGTTATATTACTTCTGTCAAAAAGACAAAGAGGGTCATTTGACCCGTTATGTTAGGTTTAGTGCTAAAGGTTTGGTATTTTTTTTTTTTAAATTAATAATTTGCTTGTCTCCTCCAACTTTGAATCCATCAAAAAATGTTTAAATTGAACGACCACGATAAAAAAAAAATTCGAAAAACATATCAATGGTATGATGGAATATATTTTTATTTTTTAATACATTCATTTACCTGCATGTAAAAAATAACGGATAGTCTTCATTAAAGGTGACAACGTAGCCCAAACACTTATTTAATTTATAGTTGTTAAGGCTGAATTTTTTTGTGAGCAATGCTTACTGTTGCACGAGATTGTCATTGTTTGTTCGGTAGCAATGAAACAAAATGTAAGATTATTAGTTTTGTTTTATATATTGATACACATTTAAACTTGCATTAATATGCACTCACACATACACAAATTTATGTATGAGAAACATATATTATAACATTTTTTCTTGATTAGTTGTTTTTTAAATGTTATAAACGGTGACAAAATTAATTTGAAAAAATTCTTAATATTCATTGAATAATTTATTGGATGCTGACTTATACATTTTAAAGTAAAAGTTCTCATTTTTGCTTCAAGTGCTCCCTTTCTACCAAATTCAGTCCACCGAGGAATATCATCGATAGCCTCTTGAACCAGCTTATGTTCTTCATAATCTACTCTGAGGGCGCGAGTAGGCAGTAACTTAAAATAACTCTGAGCTTTGAACTCTGGAGGGTTGCTTCGTTAACTTGTTAACGAGTTGTAGGCGAACACGGTATTTTAAAATGGAAATACATCATAAATTAATATTTTTTAAAGGTTAACACTATTTAAATTTAATCTTTATTAAGTTCAACAATAACAGGCGGAATTTCTTGAAGCTTAAGTGTTTATATTACACCTATATTAAAAATAAATAAATACCAAGAGAAGAAAAATTTTATTTATTCACTTTCCTTCGCTTTAATTTTCCTGTATTCCAAACAAGCATATACGAGATAGAAATAATTGCTGAATATTTTGCTAAGTTTTATTAGAACTCCTAGAATTATTACTCTTTGAATGGTCAAAAAATATCGCGTAAAACAATATTGTAAATCTGTGTATCAACTGGTATTTCGAAATGCTTAAAAGTACATAATTAACATCAGAGGTAGTCTTATGATTTAACTAACCAGGAAAACTCCTTTGGAAACTTCGAGTTCCCAACGTCAAACTTTCAAAATTGAGACACTTAACGAAGTCCAAACTGTTTAACCAACATCTATCATAACTGACGTAATTAATTCACAAACACAATTAACAGGAATATTAATTGAAGCGGATTTGACAAATTAACGATAAAACACGGTTATTTGTAAGTTGAATATTTAAAATAAATCATATGATAATAGGCCAGAGGAAAATACCACAACCAGCTATATATTTTTTATATCTGCTAGGCTGAAATTCCAAAACCGATTATACTGGTAAACTGGCCCTGAGTTATAAACCCATATTTTGTTATAATTGGAAGGCAATTTTTTTTTTTTAATTTAAAAATTTATTTATTTTTAATATAGCACTTCCTCTATTCTGACGTTTTTAAAAATCTATACTGGGATCATAACTCTTCGTCAATTACATAATATTTTAATCTCAAAAACTCAAAATCATCGCCGCTATTAAATCTATTTGTTTATTTACTCTGACTAGACTCAAGGACAATGGCGGCATCTGCGATTTCACAAGCACCTGTGTACGTTGGCACGCTCTGTCTCTACTGACTAAATCTGTCTGTTATTTCGGGTTATGAATAGTTACTTATAAAATATATGTTGAAATATAAGTAAATGTAGTTCGGAGTCACCCACGTATCTTAACAATGTTTCTCAAATTTAATGAAGGTTGTAGATATACGAACATGATACCATTTTGGCTGACATGGGGAGGACACACTCAGTCTCTCACGGATCTTGTTGGCAATTTTTTTTTTTTTGAGGTTTCTGGTCAAAAAAATATTAGACACGTATTTAGCCGTTCCGACCAATGGGCCCTAGAAGCCGAGAAGAATAAAATAGCATTAAACTAATTTATTTTATATCTCGAGTTTAAAAAATGATATCGACATGATTCTTGCACCAAGATTTTTATTTTTGATTGCGGATTTAAGAAAAAAAATACAGGCGCTCCATAGATTTTGGGTTAGGTTATTTAAGTTATAAAAAAATTATTAGATTTTCAACTAAACTACCTCTATAGATTTTTTGACTCAAAAATTGACGTCAGATTATAATTCAGCACCCTCAAAAACATTGAAAAACGTTTATTCAATAAAAACAAAAAATATCATTTTTCACCCTCTTCGAGGGGAAGAAATTTTTAAAACGATTATTGGTTATTTTCCTTTAAATAGCTAATACTTTGTCACGCAATTCATTCATTGGTATCGTAGGAAAGAGGAGAGCCTCAGCTTTCTTTTGATGTATATCAATGTAAATTTAGATCTACAAAAACCTATTAAAGAAATTGGCAAATCCGAAAAACATATTTTTTTTATCATGAGTGAGTTAGAAACCAGATAGGCAAATGAAACTAAAGTCATTTCAAGAGTATTACCACCCTATATTTCGTTTAAAAAAATGAAGTTGATGCGTTAAACCGTCTAAGTGCAATTCATGTTTTTGTCAATTTAAACAAAAGTTAGTCAAACAAATTTTGAAGCTTACGAATTTTTATTTTTGTATGAAATTTTTTATTTAAGAGTTCTTTTTACATACAAGACTAGAACGACAAGAAACTGCTCGTCGTTACCGACTACTTCAACATTTACTAAACAAACTGTGATTAAGTCTGAAAAGAAGATGGCCTTTTAGTGTAGATTTTATTGAAGTGCTATTAGTGAGTAGTTCTTCACAAGTTATTTTCATGCCATTCTATTCACTATCAACACATTCTTTTAATGCTGTTAACAACTTCTTTTTAATGCTGAATTCGAATCCGATGCCGGTTCTTGTGAAAAAAGTATATTGAACGTAGTTCAATGAAAAAATGATATTTTTTGTTTTTATTGAATAAACGTTTTTCAATGTTTTTGAGGGTGCTAAATTAGAATCTGACTTCAATTTTTGTGTTAAAAAATCTATAGACGTAGTTTGCTTGAAAATCTAATCATTTTTTTTTTAGAATTTAATTAACCTAACCCAAAATCTATGGAGCAGCTGTATTTTTCTTTAAATCCGCAATCAAATATAAAAATATTAGTGCATAAATCATGTCGATATCATTTTTTAAACTCGAGGTATAAAATATTTTAATTTAATGCTATTTTATTTTTCTCCTCGGCTTCTAGAGCCCCATTGTTCGGAACGATAAAACACTTGTGTAATATGTTTTGACCAGGAACTTCCAAAAAAATTGCCAACAAGATCCGTGAGAGACTGTGTCCTCCACTTATGAGTAAAATTAATTATAACAGTTAAAAATATTGCTTCAGTTACTCTTAAAGGAATACTCATCCCGAAAATTTGTGGAATTGACCTAACATTAATTACAAAAATTCCAGGCCAACACTTAGTGGTTCTTGTATTCATTTGGAGTTAGATCGTAATATCAACCTAATAGTAAGAACTACTTTACCTACTTAAGTTATTATAAAAACCTATACTCAAGGTCACACTAATCTAATGTCACCGACTTTTTGAGAATATTTAGAAAAAAAATGATAAGCCTATACCTCACTGCCTGTTTACGCTACACAGCTCATTGCTCCAATCCTAGCAAATTTAGTCTTGTTTAATTTAGAATATAACAAGCTTCTCTATAGAACCAACCGTTCTGCAGAAGTTTTGGTCAAACGAAGAAAAAGTTTTTTTGGTGGTTTGACACTACCAAGGAGCGAGACAAGCTCCAAACCTTGGATTTTAGTACAAGAGTACAACACTAGAAACATATCTAAGAATTAAAACTACCGAAATGTAAAGTTTTATTGGACCATTATGTAAAAGTATCTTTGGAATTCCTTGTTAAAATTTGTCAAGAGTTTCGTATGTGTAATTTTACTGTTGTAATATATGTTCCTTTGTTCTATGTTCTTGGCTCCTTTGTTGTGTTCTATTTTATTAGCAAATCGGATTTTAGTTTTAGTTTTTAATGTTTTTGTTTGAAATGTATATTTATTGTCTTTGTAGCCGTCCTGTTTCAGTATAGGTTGTTTTATATTATCCGACACGACACTTAGCGGACCGTAACGTTGCAGACAAGACAAATATTAGTATAGTTAGTTTTATAGTGCCTGCGAATATATAGCGGATCGAATCCGGCAAGACACGGCTCGTTTCAGACAAGGCATTAAGACATTTCTTGAAAAGAATATTTTGTCGGAGCCGGACCGTGTCTTTTTCGTAGTATACTTTCCGACTCCGACAGTGCAGTACTGCAGTGACTTTGCCCCGTTCCAGTTCTTTTTCTTAAATTTGATTCCTGGAATCCACATACAAGACTAAAACGACAAGAAACTGCCGGTCATTACAGACTACTTCAACATTTACTAGACAAACGTTCAAAGCTCCCAATTAATTACAAAAGACTCATTTACATGACAGTGATTAGACCTATTTGGACGTACGGAGTTCAGCTTTGGGGCTCTACTAAACTATCCAATTCATCTCGTATCCAATCTTTGCAATCCAAAATCCTTCGAAAAATCCTCAATGCTCCTTACTATGTGACCAATAAACTTATCCATAAAGATCTTAATGTTCCCTATGTTTCTGATTTAGCTCAAACCAGATACCCATCCTTCCATAGTAAGCTCCATAACCACTCCAATCCACTAGTCTCCCAACTTGCTTCCTCCTCTATTCCTGATAATCCTCCGAGGCGTCTGATAAGAAGATGGCCTAGAGACCTTTTAGTGTAGATTTTATTGAAGTGCTACTAGTGAGTAGTTCTTCACAAGTTATTTACATGCCATTGTATTCACTGTCTACACATTTACTTGTTGTATATTATTTTGTACAGTTGTAAATATCAATAAATGGGAAAAAAAAAAAAAAAAAAAAAAAAAAAAAAAATTTGATTCCATTTTTCTTTTTTTTTTGGCAAAACTGGATGTTGAAAAATTAATTGAGTGCGTAAGGAGTAACACATTGAACGTTTTACATTAATATTACAATAAAAAGAGGGAAGAGCTACTGAGAATAAATCTTCGGTGGGAAACCGGGCAAACATAATGACTAAACACTACTATGAAGTTGTATACTATAAACAACAAATCATTAAAAAAAAATATATCTTCGCTTCGGCTGTGTTCCCGGTCCGTACTGGAACCTGCCGTACTGTGTCTGATAAAATAAATACAATATGTATTTGTCTGAACCATGCCGTGTCTGATCCGCTACGTGCCGTGACGGATAATATAAAACAAGCCTAAGTTTAAATGCGTGCAGTAGTAACGGTTTGAAGCGGATTTTCGTATCTTGCTCCTCTTCATTCGAACCATCGTAACATAACGATTTCAGATAATGCGTTCCGATGCTCTCTGATGTGTTCTGTATTTTGAGTGTTTCATTAGAAGTGATTGTAGGAGTCTGAATCAATATTCCAAAAGTTTTTTTGCAAAGTATCTTATATTAGAAGTTAAATTATGCGTTCGACTCCAGCTGTTCAAGAAATTGCAATGATTTTCAAGGGCTGTTAAAATCGCATAACTCTACACATAGGCTGAGAATTTTTGAAAAATACGTTCTTCATAATTTGATCGTTTCCAATACGAAACAAATCTAAAAAGTCAGATTTATGCTTCTTCTTTGAAGATTAACAATTATTTAAAGCATTAGTTTCATTTATTAGAAATAAATTAAAAAATAATCTATGCTCTTTTAATTCTACACTTATCTCAGTTTCATGTGTTGTATGCTTATTTCATTTATATTGGATTTTACTCTTATAGAACCTTTAGGAATATATTATTTAGTTCTAAATCAATGAGTGATACAAATCAATAATCTTATTCTTGCATTAGTTTAACTTTTCAGTTGGGTATTTTTGATCGTTTTTCAAAATCCTGTAATTAATCCAAAAATACATTTTGAGCCGAAATAGGTACTTTATGACCTTATTAAAAACAAGAACTTAACGAATTTCTCATCACGCAGATAATGAAAATTCTACTTTGTAGATTAATAACTCGTTTTAAAGGTAATTTGACTTATCTACTTCTGTACTACAAACAACGATTTATGAGTTACTTTTTTTATTTAATGTAGAATTGTAAAGCTTAATTTAAACTCCGATCATTCGTGTCCACGAAGATGTCTTTTTTTTTCTTTTTTCTATGAATCGTTTGTGATAAGTTTTAAATGAATTCGACTTAATTCTCAAGTCTTTTACTGGGCTTATTTATTTGTTAATAAAGAACCGTAAAGGGTCCCCCCCTCGCCCACTATCCGCTAAAATTGTTTAATGCTATCCAGTGTTCCAGTCCAGTCGAATCCCTTCTTTTAAAAGCTTTTTAGGATCATGTGGAGTAAACCCAACCCACTCCGCCCTTGAAATGGACAACAGATCCATCGGCTGAAATTTGTTTCCACAGGATACAAATATTAAGCGAACGTAGTTTACGGACAATATCTAGATTATAGACATCTATTCAAAATGAAACAACTACTATATCAAAATAGTTTTATTTCCTATCACAACTGTATATTACTGATTTA
The DNA here is from genome assembly GCA_003667255.2 of Euschistus heros. NCBI lineage: Eukaryota > Metazoa > Arthropoda > Insecta > Hemiptera > Pentatomidae > Euschistus > Euschistus heros. The sequence continues at coordinate 1,581,961 of RCWM02000249.1, forward strand.
GGAAAATTTATTATGTTTCTAGATCATTTTTCAATTCAGATTTTTCAGAATCATATTTTAGAATTTGTAAAATGTATTCAGGTCCCACTTCGTTTCATCTAGTCATCCATCGGGAGCTAAATTCACTCACGATATCCAACAAGACAATCTTAAGTTTTAAACAATTCCCATTCTGCCTGGATGAATGCTTTTGTAATTTTTCTACCATTCTATCTTTCGTATCTGTATCTATACTTCTATACTTGTTATATGAAACTAGCCAGTTTTCGTTTGTGATCACCAACCGCGAAAACTACTAATCAAATCTGTACCAAATTTTAACAATAGAATCTTTATAGTTCAAGGAATGTTTAGGAATGATAAAATTTACATATTTTCAATTAGATTGCTGTTAAAAAAGTGATAAATGTGTATTGTGCAGTGAAGTTGTAAAATTGACCACTATTGAGCGCTATTCAAGAGAGGTTACAAAGATAAGGTGTTATATACGCTTAAAAATTGATAACAAAATTTGCTTAATTCGATTACATTGCTATAAAAAAGCTATAAATATGTGGTGTGACGAATTATGTGATGTTTAAAAATCAAACGGTAATAGCGCTATTCTGCAACATAGTTTGCAATGGTAAAACTATTGAATCCATGTGATCTAAATTTTTACAAATCATCTTCATGATCACACTAACGAGTACATTTAAGGTGGCTCCACACGCAACGGAAAACCGGATGGCAGGCCTTCAATAGAGGCAAACCTCTCAGTGTTGAGAGTTTACAGTAGCAAATATAGCTCCACACGCAACGGAAAACCGGAAGGCCTGGCGCCTCAAAAGCAAGCTTTCCGGTTTTCCGTTGCGTGTGGATGAAGAATTATGTGAGGATTCCCTGCAAGCCTGTTGCCCGTAGCTCCAAAATGGCAATACCAAAATCTCATTCTTTTTGCCTCAAAGGCCGACCGGATTCAAGTTTGGTTGTTGCCACCGCAACCAGTTTATAGTACGTGTATAAATATGAAGGTATTCGGTATGTAAGCATCCTTAAGGACAAAAACTAAAAGGACAAGAATGACGGAATATCCTTCCGCCATCCTAAAAACTGTTAAGATCCTGGAATATTTCCGCCATTTTAAAATAGTATATTTAAGGACGAAAACCAATTAAATCATGAAATATTAAAATAAAAACAAAAAGGTTGTATCCTTAAGGACGAAAACTAATTAAAAGTAGGGAAGGAAAGTAGTAAAGGATGTCCTTCGGCCGCCAGAAGTGGTCACTAACATACCTTTTTTTAAGGGCGCTAATAGTTATGTTTTAATTTTTTTTTTTGGGGGGGGGGGGGCTCTAAACATGTACCTTAAGAACGACAGCCAATTTTTAAAAAACTTATATTATATTTCTTTCACACTAACTAACCTTTTTTTAAGGGTGCTAACAGTAAAGTTTTAATTTAGGGAGGGGCTCTAAACTTGCACACACGTATCATGAAATCTAAGGTTGAATAAAGGATATTAGACGATAACGAGTAGGATAATGCGGCGGATACTACGTCATTTATTGAGCAATCAGCATTAAATACGTGTATCCTCCAGGATACATTGCTTGATAAAGGGTTAAGAACGACAGCCGATATTAAAAGAAACTTTGGTAATAATATTACTTTTATTCGAACTAACCTATTTTTAAGGGTGCTATCAGTTACGTTTTAATTTGGGGGGGGGGGCTCTAAACTTGTACCATAAAAACGACAGGCGATTTTTAAAAAACGTTTCTGTCACACTAATTTTTTTTTTAGGTGTTAACAGTTTTGTTTTAATTTTGGGGGGGGGGGGCTCTAAATTTGTACCTTAAGCCGAGTTTATTAAAATCAGATATTTACGTTTCTGTCACACTAATTTTTTTTTTAGGTGTAAACAGTTATTATGTTTAATTTTTAGGGGGGGGGGCACTAAATTTGTACCTTAAGGACGACAGCCGATCTTAATAAAATTAGATATTTACGTTTCTGTCACACTAATTTTTTTTTTAGGTGTAAACAGTTATGTTTTAATTTTTTTGTGGGGGGCTCTAAATTTGTACCTTAAGGGCGACAGCCGATTTTAATAAAATTAGATATTTATATTTCTGTCACACTAATTTTTTTTTTAGGTGTAAACAGTAATGTTTTAATTTTGGGGGGGGGGCTCTAAATTTGTACTTTAAGGACGACAGCCGATTTTAATAAAATTAGATATTTATGTTTCTGTCACACTAATTTTTTTTTTAGGTGTAAACAGTTATGTTTTAATTTTTTGAGGGGGGCTCTAAATTTGTACCTTAAGGGCGACAGCCGATTTTAATAAAATTAGATATTTATGTTTCTGTCACACTAATTTTTTTTTTTAGGTGTAAACAGTTATGTTTTAATTTTTTTTTGGGGGGGGCTCTAAATTTGTACCTTAAGGACGACAGCCGATTTTAATAAAATTAAATATTTACATTTCTGTCACACTAATTTTTTTTTTAGGTGTAAACAGTTATGTTTTAATTTTTTTTTTTTTGGGGGGGGGCTCTAAATTTGTACCTTAAGGACGACAGCCGATTTTAATAAAATTAAATATTTACGTTTCTGTCACACTAATTTTTTTTTTAGGTGTTAACAGTTATGTTTTAATTGTTTTTTTTTTTGGGGGGGGGGCTCTAAATTTGTACCGTAAGAACTCACCACAGAAATGGTTGTTTGTATCAATTTTACCAATTTGTTGGTGTGAAATAAACGGAATTATTAAATTTCATTAAAATCGCCTGTCGTTGTTAAGGTACTAATCTAGAGCCCTCCCAAATTAAAACATAACTATTAGTACCATTTAAAAAAAGTAAGTTAGTGTGAAAGATACGGAATTATTAAATTTCATTAAAATCGGCTGTCGTTGTTAAGGTACTAATCTAGAGCCCTCCCAAATTAAAACATAACTATTAGTACCATTTAAAAAAAGTAAGTTAGTGTGAAAGATACGGAATTATTAAATTTCATTAAAATCGGCTGTCGTCGTTAAGGTACTAATCTAGAGCCCTCCCAAATTAAAACATAACTATTAGTACCATTTAAAAAAAGTAAGTTAGTGTGAAAAGATACGGAATTATTAATTTCATTAAAATCGGCTGTCGTTGTTAAGGTACTAATCTAGAGCCCTCCCAAATTAAAACATAACTATTAGTACCATTTAAAAAAAGTAAGTTAGTGTGAAAGATACGGAATTATTGAATTTCATTAAAATCGGCTGTCGTTGTTAAGGTACTAATCTAGAGCCCTCCCAAATTAAAACATAACTATTAGTACCATTTAAAAAAGTAAGTTAGTGTGAAAGATACGGAATTATTAAATTTCATTAAAATCGGCTGAGTCATTCTTATAGTAGAAATTTAGAATCCTCCCTCACTAAAATAAAACATAATTTTTAGCGCCCTTTAAAAAAAGATTAGTATGAAAGAAACATAATTATCAAATTTTATTAAAATCGGCTGTCGTTTTTAAGGTACAATTTAGAATTATTCGTCATTGTTATCCTTTAGGATGTTGTTTTAAAATATGTTTAAGATTTAACGACTTTTATATGGCGGAAGGATATTCCGCCATTGTAATCCTTAAGGATGCTGTTTTGAAATATTAGAATATTTGACGATTTTTAAGTTATCCCAAGGATATTCCACCATAGCTGTCCTTAATGATACTGTTTTGAAATTTTAAAATTTTTAACGATTTTATGGATATTCCGCCTTTGTTAACTCATTCTACGGGATGTAAGATTTCAGCCAGGCCTTTTGTTAGCACTGCAGGCAAGCCTCAACCTCAACCTCAACAGAATTCTCCATCCACACGTACAGTTTTACCGGAATGCCTAAGACCTCAAAGGCATGCCCTTCCGGTTTTCCGTTGCGTGTGGAGCCACCTTTATGGTTAGAAATTAAAATACAGCCAGATGATATCAATAAAATTATTTCTAACAAATAAAAAATAATACCAAATCAAACTGTCGAGTCTTATTTATATGTTGTGTAAAAATAATAATCGTAGGCCTTTAGTTAACACTGATAATTCGATGGACTCATATTAATAAGAAATTTATATATATTGAAAAAAAAATCTTTATAAATGTTTTAGAGCATACGACCTTATTTTTCGTTTATAATAACCTTATTTCGGATTGAATAAACTTTCGAAAAACTATGTTAATGTGAGGTTTTTTATTTTTTTATTCTGTGCTTACAAAACCGATTAATTTAAATAAATGAGGAAAATAGTCGTGTAGCGTTTGAAAGGGACGGCAAACTGTCGGACGAAACGGCCGATCCTCTGGTTATGGCTTCTATATCCGGTTAACTGATTTCAAAAATTTAATAGAGGGTCGTGTTCTCTGCCTTTTTTTTTTTTGTGCAAAAGTGGGTTGGTATAGTTTTATGGTGATAGGAGTTATGGAGAAGTTTAGATCCATGAAATACGATCTTTGAACGATTTATTGTTACAATATGAAAGAATGCTTTTTTAGGTACAAATAAGAAAGAATTATTTAAATTTAAGTGTATTTAAAAATTTATGTAAATTAAAATTTAATTAAAAGGTCAACACTACTCAATGACTACAGAACTATAATACAGACAAAAACAGTACAGAAACTAGGACATTGGCCGGTGGATGGCCAATGCTTGATGAACAATTTATTTAAAAATCCAAAATATTTCTCTAAAAATTCATTCATTAAAATAGAGGATATAAATATGAAATATCTTAACTAACGAACATGATACAAATAATTAGCTACATTGAATACAAACTATAATTCCCTTCAGACAATATCCATCATATTTTCTGCTTCATTAAAAATGTCTAAGATAGTTATATGGTAAAAAATTTTATTCTTTAATGTGCTTATATATAACAGTTATATTCACTTGGTAACTATTTAAACCTATGGGAAATGTTATTATCAACACAAAATGACTTTTTGTTGAATGTGGAAAACATTGCACTTAGTGAGTTTTACTACTTAGTGATTGTTTTAATTCATAAGTAAGTTCATAATTGGTACTCAGTGTTGCCACTGACACTCATGACAATGTTACCACTACATAACTAATCTCTGACGGTCGATGCCACTTGTTCAAACATGGAGAACGGACGAAATGGGACTGAGTGGGCTCTGATTCTTTTGTATTTCTCTTATTACATATCTATGTAAGACCTATGTATCCCGTTTTTTGTAGGACTTTTTTTTTTTAAATTATTTTTAGAACAGCATACAGCCTACTAAATGTTCCAGTATTTGTTTTTACATTGTTTACCGACATAATACTTGATACAGACAATTTTGACGTGGTTTTGGCTACCGATTTTTTCTAATGTAAGAACTATGTTTTGACACTTAAACGTCATAATTGAAGTATGAGACGATTAAAAACTCTTGCAGATAATGGACTGCATTATCAGTTCTCGCAACTAAAGGCTTATGTATTATATTATTACGTACAATATCAAAAAGCAAATGATCGACTTTTGATTTGGAAATTATTTTTGCGGCAGAAATAATGTTATTGAATTCATGTAGTTGAATTTTAATTTCTAACCATAAAAGTTTATGATTTTTTAGAATAAAAATTTTACTATTGTAAACTTTAATATTGTTAAACCTTCCAAGGACTATGAAGATGTAGTTAAAATTTAGCACATTTGGATAAAATTAGTAAAAATTTGGTACTGCTTTACCTCTGTAACTCATTCTATTGCGGAGTTCAATTTCAGGCTCTATATAAGACAGTACAAACCAATGTTACCGCTTTATTAATAGCATATTAATTTAAATCCAGTCAATGTTATTATTGCTAAACATCCCTGAAACTATATATAAAGATGATGTAGTTAAAATTTGGTAGAGATTGATACAGTAGTTTTCGTGGTTAGTGACGACAAACGAAAAATGGTTTGTCCTTTTATATAATAGTATAAATTCAGATTATTAAATTGCTGTTGAATATTTGCCCCCCCCCCCCCCCCCCCCCCCCCCCCCCCTATTTATATAACTCTGTGTAATAATGTACTATCTTTAAGATTTAAGAATAACTATTCAATATATATTTTTTTTTCTTTTTTTTTTTCAGGTAAGAGACGTCGATTATTTAATTTATTTCACCTGTAAGTAACCAATTATCTCAACTTACCTCGCAGTGAAATTAACTCATTATTTTATAAGACATGATTGTTTATTAACGCTTGTATGGTGGTGATATGCTTGCACTAAACCTTTTTCCATGTATATAAAAAAAATATATTGCTTTTATTAACTGTATATATTTATAAATAAAGATCTTTTTACGATGTACATACTTCATAATATTGAATTAAGGTAAAGATACAAACTTTAAATATAGTTGTAATTACTTCTGTATAAAGCATAACAAAATAAAAAATACATTCCCCATCGTATGTCTATTGTTATGAATTTCGCTATTTTTTTTCTTTACATAATATTAGAGTATTTTATCGAGCCATAGACAAATGCGTTGGAAAATGTTTAAAAAAAATGAATGAATAATGTTTATAAAGAAAAAAAAAAGGGTTTTGGAGCTGTTGTCGTTTTTATTTCAACCCGTGTTTTTAAAATAAAATTTACCAAATTTTGTTTTGTGTGTTATTTCATCACCTCTGTCTTCCGCATGCTCGCGATCTTATGGGTGTCTAATAATTCCTTAGTTAAACTTAACATTTTATGTAACGTTCATGACAAGTATGTTGTAGGTATCGTGTTATACAGTTGTAGGTATATATATTTATAAGTGAAATGTAATGGTGAGGAGAAAATATTTTTACGTTTTTTAGGTTAATATTTGAAAATATTTTACCTGTGTATATATGTATATATATATAATAAATATATATATAGAAAGTGTTGGTAATAGTTTCCCTGATTAGGTTTAGTTCTCTTAGTATAGAAATTAGAAATTCACGGTCTATCGAGTCGTGTGCTTTTTGAATGTCAATAAACGTGATTACATTTAATTTTGCTTTTGATTTTTGATAGGTCATGATGTTTTTGAGATTTAGAATTTGTTCCTAGCAGGATTATGTATATGTTTTTTTTTTTTTTTTTTTTTTTTTTTTTTTTTTTTTTTTTTTTTTTTTTTTTTTTTTTTTTTAATATTACTTTTTCATTCTCATATTCTCATTTCACTTCTTTTTTCCCAGTATTTTTTCTCATTCTTGCCTTTGCTTCCTTTCCTTCGACCACGCCGTTCCCTTCCGTTTTTCTATATTTTCCACAAGAACCTTGATTTCTTTTAATGCCTTTATATTATTTTATTATTTACAATAATATACAGGCAGTTTTTGTCTGTTTCCTCTCTCATTTGTTTTGCATGATCTCTTACGCTCTTGTATTCATTTGATTTTGTCAAAGACTTTCTTGCTTAAGATTATAGATATGAAGATATGTACAGACTTTTGAACTCTGGAATTTGATAAAACGGTCATTTTTTTTTTTTGTACGCCCTATTACATTAAGCTGCAATATGTATAAATATATTGAGAAAAATATCGAATTTAAATATATTTATGTTTCTAGATAAGGTTGAATGATTTTAGGCAGAAATATGGGATCCCGATGATCCTTAAGGGGGTTGGAGATTTATCAAGCTGTTTAAAAAGACTGATGGCTGGGGCGTGATATTTTACAAAACCCGATCCTAGTATCGATGGTCGTATCAAACATTATAATAATACATTTTCTTTGTTGTTAAATATATTTATCTCTTATAGCTTAGCCGGAAATAGTTGTTTGTTTATCAAAACTTCAACAAAATTGTTTCAAATTACTTAAAAAAGATTTTATGAGATTTATTTTGCAATTTAATTGACTAGAGAATGGTTCGGAATTTTTAAATTGGTATTGAAAAATAATTTAATTTTGTTGATTTTGTCCTTATAAAAGGAGAAAAAAATATATTTATAAATTCATCTGCTACCAATAAAAAAAAAAAATCCTTGTGACTGCATCATTATCTTAATTTTTGAAAGAAGTTGAATATATATAAATGTGTTTGTCGAGTGTTGGCAAGTAAAGGTCTATTTGTAAAGTCGTGACGTACCATGGAGGTTTTGTTATTGTTTTATTGGTACCTAACCTCTCCCTTCATTTTTTTTTTTATAACGAAGGATGTATGTCTGTCCCAAAATACGTTGGGCTATAGATTCAACCGTTGAGTACCTGTTCATTCAGTATCTAGGTGAGAGCGGGCAATACCTGCAGTACACAGTTCAACTCTCTCTCATATGTCAACTGAAAAGAAAAATTCTGTTGTGTACCTTTCCTATTTTTAGTTCAGGTCTTGTACCGATTTCGAAATCACGATAATTTTCGTCTTGGGTATTCCTTATAATATGTTACTATCAATTGTTGCTTAAATATGTCTGATAATAAGTGGAAAATACAATATATTTGATAAGGTATAGAAAATAAAACTCAAAAGTTTTTTTCTGGCTTCATTGAAATAAGCCTTTTTTTTAACTTATTGTTTGTAGAAATTGAATACTGAAAACCAAATATACTAAATAATTATACATATTTTTCCGCCCTCCTCGGCTTAGAGGCCTTTACCGGCTGAACTGGTCTAACGGGTAATTTGAAAAATGCTAAGATCAGCTGGGTTATGTTCGCTGGCCCAACGGTAGCAAGTTATTATTATGATATAAATTAATTAATGGTTTAAATAAATTGTTATTATAGTCTATAATATGATTTTTTAATGATTAATATTTTTATCTTTCTCACATCGATCCCTGATAAATATTAACCTCCATGCAAAAAAATTTAAAGAATTTTTGTCATGTTCATGATTCTATATCGCAGAAATTGCTTATTCAATCAAAAAATGTTATATACTAAAAGTTGTAGATAGGATTGTTAAAGTAAAAATTTGTCCATTCCTACTCTGAGATCTATCGAAAAAACAAAAATTTTTGGTTGATTTTGGATTAACTGTATTAAAAATGCATACAAATCACTAATAGTACAGGGAAATTAGCTTGGAATCTTGATCTCAAAAAATTAAAAGGTTTGACTGCTGCAAATCGTTCAACACACTTAGCTTTTTAGACAGGTTTGCGCGTTATAAAAGCGCGTTTTTCTAGTTTTTTTTTTTTTTTTAATTATAATTTTTAAAACACATAGATTAACATTTTGTAAAACAATTATAGTTGATTTGAGTAAATAATGGTTAGATTTACTAAAATGATTTATTATAAAGAAATATTCGTATTAAAGTCGGTGAAGTTTCAGAAAGCATTAATATCAACACAGGCCTTCTGCTTGGGTGAGTTGAACCCTTTTACTGTTCTTGGAGATTATGATTCCATTCTTTACTTCCTTTAATATTTATTTAATCTTATTAAAGATTTTAGTTTTTTTTTTGTTTTTTTTATCAATTTTTAAATTAAAAAACAAGCAATTAAAATTGCAAGACTTTATTTATGTTCTAGATGATGATACTAGAAAAAATATCATTGTTTAAAAAAAATACTAAAGTTATTGTTGATATCTTCAAGGAAATATTCATGCTATAATTACTGGAAGGATAGTTAAATAAAGTTGAAATTTATTAATTTATTTTCCCTTAATTACTATACTTTAAGCTAAACAAGAAAGTTCTCACCAAACATTATTACTGTAAAGAATTTTACAAGATTGTGACAATAGCTAATGTAAATATAAGTTTTTAACACCATATGGATATTTTTTTTAAAAATACGTACATTTTTGAAAGTGTTTCAACACAAGGAATTTCCTTATTTTTTTTATTTGGTTATGAATCTTTTGTTTTTCAATTTTTAAGTTAAGAGTGTCTATCACTATCTGAGTTGTCTGGATTACTCTATGTAAAATCTATTCATAGCAGGTAAGACTCGATAAAAAGATATCCCGTCATAATTTGTATTACTTAAAAAAGAAATAATAGTCTTGATAAGTACTGGATTTAAACTGATTATTATGAAGTAAAGTTATACAGAGATAATTTAAAATATACATATATATATATATATATATATATATATATATATATATATATATATATATATATATATATTTTAATTCCTTAACCTTAATTTTTTTAATTCCAAAATGTTAATATACTGACAGCGAAAATTTCTACCGAATCGATGTTTTCATATATTCTGCTTAATTCATTCTGATTTAGGTTTGCGCGTCCGCTCATTGTTTACAACCAGGCCATATGAAACGTATTAGGATTCTAAATAAATAATAATTACACAAAATCTAGCCGTATTTAAAAAAAAAAATTAAATGAATGTTTCTAATATTTTTAATACAACCTCATTAATGTAATGTTCAGTAAACAAAATTTCTGGATAGTTTTTTTCGTAATACGGTTTGCTATTATTTAATTACATAATATTTATAATAATCCTCATATATACTTCATATACCCTGGTTGAAGAATATATGTACGTAATCTCCTAAAAAGTAATGAAATTTATAACCGAATAAATCAATTGGGTGAGATTTTATCGCCAAATGAAATTCTCTCTCTCCTTTCCTTCAGTAATTTTAAAATTCCGTCTCTACCTTTTCCGCCTTAAGGCCTGGAAAACAAGATTCAATTCTAACTGTAGGGACTTTGTAGAAATAGTTATTTATCAGTATTTTCTATTGTACTTATATTAAACTATAATATATATTATTGTATTAATATATAGAAAGTGAAAGATCAAATGTATATTCCGATACAAACACTTAATTTGAAAATATCTATATTTGTTATATGGACGTGTCCTGGCTAAGCCACATTCTCTAGCCCTTAACATATATCCATTGTCTAAAAATAAATAATCATTCATCTTTTACAACTGCTCGTCATTTTCGACTTCTTCAACATTTAGTAGACAAACGTTCAGAACTACCGATTTTCTACAAAAGACTCATTTACATGACAGTAATTAGACCTAATTGTATATACGGAGTTGAGCTTTGAGGCTCCACTAAACCTTACAATCCATCTCGTATCCGATCCCTACAATCCTAAATCCTTCCTAATATCCTCCATGCTCCTTAATATGCCACGAACAAACTTATCTATAAAGATCTTTACCTTCCATATGTTGCTGATTTAGCCCAAACCAGATACCAATCCTTTCATAGTAAACTCCATAACCACTAGTTTCCCAACTTGCTTCCCACTCCATTCCTGATAATCCTCCGAGGCTTCTTAAAAGAAGATGGCCTAGAGACCTTTTAGAATTTTTGAAGTGCTACTAGTGATTAGTTATTTACATGTCGTATTAACTTTCAATACTTTTTAAATTATTTCAATAAATTTATACAAAAAAAAATCTTTTACTAGTGAGTTGTTCTTTACATGTTATTGACAAGTCATTGTAACAATACCCTCAAATTTACTTGTTCTATATATTGATAAAGTTGTTAATATCAATAAAGAAATAGAATAAAAAATGGGAGCTAGGATTTTTTGATGTTGCGTTAATGAACCCAATAAAATAATCTATCTTACTCCTCGTTTGGACTGTTTTGTGTTTTTTATGTAAGAATTATTTTTTATTCGTTATCGATATATCTTTTTGAAAAGTATCTGAGATTGTGGTGTTCATTCAGTGATTTAGTTTTGAGTTTGATGCTATCGGCCGCTGGGAGAAGGTGCAGAAGAGGTATAACTTTTTGCCGCTGCCCTGGCTGACGCTCACCTGATGTTGATGATGTTGATGAGGGTGAAGCGAGCGTTGCCTACGGTAGGTTAGGGAGAGCCGGCCCCCCAGTGGAAGGGGGTCCTACTCCCCAGTCTTGCGCCGGGTCGAGGCCCTACCGGCACGGAGCCAGTCCTCGCTGGTCTTCTGTGTTCGCTCTTCGCTCTGTCGCCTCTCTGTCTCTATATATATTATATAGATAGCACTAGTAGCCATTAAATGTAAGTCCGTCGTGTTCTTATTTAGATTTGTATTAATTTGTGTTTGTTTGATTCAGAAATCCCAGTCCCTTACTTCGGAATCAGTGTTGTTCAGTATGTCATGTGTAGTGTTCCTCTATTCAAGCTATAGTAAATACCCTTTCTTAAATCTAAAATATTCTAAGACATTTAAAGATGTGAACGTACCTAAGTGTTATCAAGTGAAATAGCAAGCAGCCGGAATAAAAACCTTCAGTCTTCGATGACATAGTTTCCACGTTACTTAATACGTTTAATGTTTAATTCATATCATTATTCTTAACTGAAAATATTCACGCTCCTAAACAATTGTTCATTAAATTCACTAAATCAATCCATATCCCTCACTCACTTGCAATATATTACCCCTTCAAGTACAATAGTGCATAATTCAGATTCATGCTACATTTTTTTTTGAAGTATGCGCTCGAAAAACGGTCGTTTCTCTGATCTGTGTAATGAGCGGGAAAAACAGGGCAGAGCTCCAATTTTAAGACTCAACCTCATGAGTTTCGTTTCTGGGATAAGAAAACTTAAAATATACATGCAAGAGAGATTCAGTTTTTAAATAGTTTTCTATGCATGAGACAATTTCGTGGATATCATTTTACACGAATCGCGTTCCTGTCTTTATAGTTCATACTGTAAACATGTGACGGTATCGAGGAAATTCATAAAAAATGTTGAAAGTAATTCGCATTTTAGCTTAGAATTGCTTAATATAAAGATACGTTTTTGTTTGATTAATGTGACAAATTTGTTGGAAATATTAAAATAAATAAATTTTTAAATACAAGCGTGCGTGTTCTTCAGTTCAAAACATCTTTTGTTACTGTTTTGTGTCGAGACCATCGAGGAAAAAGCTTGAGAAGCACTTTCACTCTCTTGTGCAGTTTTAATGGATGTGAAACCCCCATTTAGCATATCTTCTGGCCATTGCCATGGCAACTGATACAGCACGGAGAGCTGGGACGGGATTTCTTTTTCAAATTGTTTTCTCTTTGTTTATTTGTTTTCTAAATGATTTTCCTTTCATGCAATATATTAAGAGCCTTCCAATGAGCCATTGAACTGTGTTGATTTTCCATGCGGGGAATTGAAAAGAAAGGTCAACACTTTTGTGTTAAATCTCCACTTGTTACACCTTTTATCTTATCTAACAGGCAGCGTTTGTTTGGCCCTCTTCTAGTTATTTTAATTTTAGTGAACATTCCATCTTTATCTTCGGTTATATTGTATATAGGAATTCGGCTCATGTCTAAGATCTATTTTGAAAATAAATAAGTATTTAAATACTTAATAAAATTTTTATTTATTTTATTTAAATTTTTTAATGCTTAATTATTATTTAGAAGGAACAATTATGATCTTTAAATAAATGTACTTATCCATCTGAATTTTGTATAAAATTTAATCTTAGATCTGTGTGTGTTATTTTCCGTTTCGCTTTTATCAGTCAAGCGCAGCTAATTTCGAAGTTCCACCTGCTTACTAGATAATTAATTAGGATTTTATAGACGTCATTGCTTGATATTTATTTTTAGATGGGATATTGTATCTTCACTGCAAGGATTTGGTTGGCAGTGCATTATATAGTTATTAGCTGTGAATGATTTAGAATAATTGAGTTGTATAATGAATATTCTGTATTAATTATACATTCTATTCTTAAACCTATGTTGGTGTAATTTGTGAACTAGCTCGGTATTATTGTCGTTTAAATTTATCTTGATTACTTTTTTTTTCCTCCCATTACCTCATGGCAATAGTTTTATTTTTTGCTTTTCAATGTTGGTTAGCTTTGCTTAAAAACTATTCCCCATAAATAATTTTAAATGCCGACAGATAATTAAAATAATTTAGATTATTTGTAATGATGTGGGTTCACACAAATCTAACAAGAACAGGATCTTATTCCTTTTAAATGTTCGTATTATTTAAATATTATCAATCTTTATTTATAAATAACCTCTAAGAAATGTATTTTGTTATTGTATATTAATTCCCTTACAGTTTATACTCCTTTGATAAGCTCCATACTAAGTACTTGTTAATACTTCCAAGCCTAGCTTAAAGGGAGTTCGGACATTTTTATTTAAATTATGCTTTCAATGCTATTGTAGTAAATCTTTGAGGTTTAGTATTAAAGAATCGTAGCCCAACTAAAAGGTTACTCTATTATTCAAAACTACACATTTTGTACTTCTTCCTAATAACCTTTCGCTGTCGGTAGCATTCGTAAACCAACTAAAAATAGCAGACGAGGAAAAAAAAATATTGCTCTCTCAATGAATATGTTATAACTGTTTCACGACAAATACTTAAAATTTGTCTTCTATACAATTTTATTTTTCCTAAATAACAGATTTTAAAAACTATTTATTGATATTTGAAAGTGTTTACATTATATATTGTCAATATGAGGAAAATTATTACAATGACATGTCAATAACATGTAAAGAACTACTCACTAGTAGCACTTCAATAGTTCTTCATTAGAAGGTCTCTCGGTCATCTCCTTTTCAGATGCCTCGGAGGGTATGGAATGTGAGGTAAGTCGGGATACTAGTGGATTTGGGTGGGTATTGAGTTTACTATGAAAGGATAGATACTGGTTAGGGTCAAATCAGCAACATATGGAACATTACGATCTTTATGGATCAGTTTGTGACATAATAAGGAGCATTGAGGATTTTGGATTGTAACAATTGGATACGAGAAGAATCGGAAGGTTCAGTGGAGCCCAAAAGCTCAACTCCTTATATCCAAATGGGTCTAATTACTGTAATGTAAAATATCTTTTGTAATTTTTTTGTAAGCTTCGAACGCTTGTCTGGTGAATAGAGTAGTCGGAAATGACTAGCAGTTTCTTGTCTTTGAAGTCTGGTATGTGGAAAAGATAATATAAATTATTATTCATTGTCACAATATTTGTATTATTATTATTATTATTTTTATATTATTATTATTATTGTATTATTGTATTCAATACAATAATATTCAAATTTTGTAAGCAGCTGAAATAATGCTAAATGATAAAATTATAAATCATACTTCTTTAAATAATAGTATTATTTTTGAACAAAAGTTTATCTGTAGAGATGTCAGCTTTTGGAAAAAAAATAGAGGCTAAATTATACATTTTAGTTCGCTATGATAGATTAATATTATTTATTAAATTTAACATAACTTAATAACTTTTATTTGAGTATTCGACATGACTACACTACAAGATCTGACGTCAAAACACGAATGCATCAGAGTTCTAGTTCGACAGATCGAACAGTCTGTTATGGCTTCTTTCGGCTGCTGCGCTAAAAAATGTTCTTTTGCATTACTAAGGCTTATAGTTATCGATTTCTTTGCTGATGGGTTTAGTAATTAAAGAAGCCAGTTGTATGAAATGTATATGTATTTATAGCAAAATGGCTTGAGGTTAACAACAATTTATTTGAATTATTTGACGTGGAATTTTCATCACACATCCTTCATTATTGTTCCAGGAACGAATGCCGAAATTACCTATTATCAAATATATCAATCATCTAGTTTTTTTTTTTATAGTTTTAGGTATAGGTTTCAGTTGTTGATTAAAGTAGTCTGTGCAACCAACTACCAAGTCCTTCCTACACTCTCCTTTTATGATTTTTCTGAAATAAATCACCAACAGTTAACCTTAATATACTCACAATTTTGCAAAAGAAAGAAAATTAGAGGAGGGATTAAAATTAAAATTTCCATAGCAGAGAAGGACGCGTGATGTTGTAAAGGGATCAATACAATTAAGGATTGATTAATTATTTTCTATATTTTAAACTCAATTTTTCCGCAATGATTCACTGATTAGTATTCGTTTCAATAATAGCCTCATAAGTAAGTCCATTAAACGCAAATAAAAGAGGGAAAATAGTGATACCCGTAACCCAAAATTCACAAACACACTTCACACTCAAAATGCATTTAATCTAATATTCACAAGTGTCACTAATACATAAGGCTGATTCTCAAACTACAGGCAAATTTGTGTCCCCCGCACATTTAAATTCAATGAAGTAAACTTCGTTAAAAATATTGTTTCCAAAACGATTTATGTTATGTGAATTAATAATATTAATTGAATTTATTTGAGATTTTAGTATTTTAGGGTAACATTTTAGGTTATTCTACGTCGATTCACATTGTCGTGGCTTGTCCCTATGCTTGGATTTACAATTATATAAATAATTATTACTTGATAGAGCGAAACTAGCTCAACTTATGGGTAGTAATATTAAAATATAATGGTGGAAAAAGTGAAAATGTGTTTTTTTCAGGATTAAAATGCCCAAGTAACCAGTCCCCGAGTTATTTTATTTTGGTCCCTATGACTTCTAAACATTGGCGTGGCATTGCTAATAAAGAGATGAAAACGAATTCGGAAGGAATTTTTGAGTTTTTTTTTTTTTTTTGAAGCGGCAGGTAGCTGTTTTTCGTGGATGCATCAGTTCGTAAACTACGCAACCATTATACGTCGGAATATCCTCGTGTAAATATCACCTTTGACTGTAAGTACATTCATAGTTCACATTGTCATGTCCACTATTAAATTAGTTGAACCATATATTTATTTGAAACGGGCCTTATGCGTTTTGATAGTAGGCTATGGCACTTATAATATACTCCTAATACTTATAATATACTAAATACTACTGTCATGGTATTTTTATATTCCATGCAACTTACGGGAGGCCTTGACTCACTATGAGTTGTAGCGCCGTTTTTATTGATTGATGCAACTGTTAAGATACCACGACAGTGTTAAAAAATTCATTTTTAAATAATATCAGAAATACTGTGGCCGAAATTGAGTTTGATATTGATATTGAAAGTGAATTGAAGTGATATTTTATGTGATAAAAAAATACTTAAACGTTAAATAAAGACTGATATTCGTTATGAAGCAGGAATGTTTCATGTTTTATTTATTTTTTACTATGGAACCTTAAACTACTAAGATCACTTTTTCACATTGTCATGGGTTAAAATTATAAACTGAAATTAAAAAAAAAAAAATTAAAGTGATTCATGTGTTGCTGCACCACATATAAAGCTCACAGGTAGCCTCCAGGACGTATCAAATGTTTGCAGCAAGATTATCAACATTTAAATTTAGAATTTTGGTAGCTATATATTTGCCTGTAGTTTTGAGAATCCCCCATAAGAAATGCTAAAATGGAGAACCGTTGCCGGTGGAGATTTTTTTTATCAAAGTGTTTTGTTTTAAATTCATATATATTCCAGTCAACTAGTTTCTTTTACTACTACATTAGATGACCTCTTCCTCCAATTTATTGGGACTTCTAAGTATTTTGGTCTGAACTCTTGAATGAACAAATTACCAAAATCCGAACTATATGATTTTCTTTTATACCTTTCGTTTGATATATTATGTGGTCCTTTATATTCATATAAATTTCAAGAAATTCATTGATTCAGTAGAAATAGTTTTCATTACATCCCGTTTATCATGAAAAGTTACGCAATCCAGTAATGATTTTATAGTTATTGAAATATCTTTGGGGATATATGTCAGCATTATTCGAGGACCACGAGCCTAACCTCATTTTCAACTGTTTACGCAACCCTTGATTTTTCAATATGCTAATTCAGTCGATGATTTTAGGCCAGTTAATATTTTATTCAAACGCTGCATTGAATAAAAAAAAAAAAATTAAACATTAAGCGAGCATACCGTCAAATCCTATCTGACTGGAGAATTGAGTGTATACTAATTGTATTGCTTTCTCCGGTCATTATTGTTAATAATAAGAATAGTATTTTATAAAGATATTAGCATACCCCGTCAAGGCTTCGCCTGCACTCATAAATAAAAAACTTAGATTTATTGAACTAATAATTTAATTTCATTTGTTTATCGATAAAATTTCGTATTGGGTATGAAATTTAAGATTATATCTTCAATCATACTTTTATGCATAGCGGAAATGTTTCACCTGGTTAAAATTGCACTGATTAGGTGTTTGAAGAGTACATAAAATCATGATTAGAGATCCAATTTGGCAGAATAATTTTATTGATCCATCAGGTTGGATTTTAATTTCTAACCATAAAGCATATGATAGTTTGACAAACCTTGTCTCTGGCATTCAAGACTATACATTTTAATTATTTTTATAGTAAAATTTATTGTTATAAACCTTCCTAGAACTATGAACTATGCTGTAGTTTACAAAAATTTGGTACAGTCGAGTGTAATAGTTTTACCATTGCAAACTCTGTTGCAGAATGGCCGCATATCGGTCGATTTTTAAAAACTGCAATGGGATCCACACGCCGCACCATATATATCCATATACTTTTTAATTAACGATTGAATTGAAAATAAGTTAATTAATTTCATCGTAAATTTCTAGCTCTATATAACATCGTACCTTTGTAACCTCTCTCGAATGGTGCTCGCGATCTATGTGATCCATTAAAAAAAACGGCAATATAATTGAAACTCTTTAAATTTTATTATTGCTAAACCTTCCTTGAACTAAGAAGATGATGTGGTTATATTTGGTAGAGATTGGTAGTTTTCGTGGTTAGTGATCACAAACGAAAAATGGTTTGTCCTTTTATATAATAGTATATATTATTTATTATATAATATATTATTTTCTGCAAAAAAACAAAAAAAACTATATTTATCTATGGAGATGATTTATCAAAAATAAAATATTTAATAATTACTTGATCTAAACGTGAGTTGAATTTTTTTTTCTTTTAGAAGATCGAAAGAGCTCTGAACGTAACTTACTTTCGAAGCTCATTCAAACCATTCCATTACTTTGGAACTAAAGCTTTATTAGGCTTTTGTAATTCTGAATTTCGTTAAAATTAATGAATGTCTAGGCATACTCTATTTGCAACCTAGGGTATACCTATGAAAATATGATATAAAACAGTTTAAAAAAATATATATATAATCTAAATACAGTCGACTCTCGATAGCTAGAAAATCAAGGAGCCAGATAGTGATGTGGGCCGGGAAATATTGCCGGATATATTTCTTTGGCCTACGGAGGTTCCCAAAAATTGGAAATTTTTAGATTTTTTAAAATTTTAGCCCTTACTAACAGTTAAAGAAACTTATAATTAGGTTAACTTAGTAAATTCATACATTTTAATCCTGGGCATTTTATAGAACTAAACTAAATGAATTTCGATTTCTAAACGATTATTAAAAACTCAAGAATTTAAACACAAGCATGCTTTAATAAACAATCTCATCTTGGAACTCATGTTCAAACACTAGATCTAAAATATTTGAAAACCACTTATTTTTATACCCTGATTCTGTATGTTTTTTCAGCATTACAATTTGTAAACGTTAGAGCAATATATTGCCAATGTTTGCCACACTATTTAGCACATTAATGTTTTAATAAACAATAGGGGAATTAAAACAATATAATATGTATGCAATTCTTAGACCTTTAAGACATTAAAAAATAATAATAATACTAAAACATATAATTATTTTTATATTAATTTTAAGGCATAACTATTATTTAATCATTAAATTACTCTCTACATGTTTCGGAGTACACTGCTCCATCTTCAGGATCTACAAACTGTGATTTTCTTTCACTTACAATTAGTCATTTATGCTGTCCCTACAGACATTCAACTGTTCAACTGAATGTCTAGTACTATATATCTATATCTATCCTGTAGGAACAGCATAAATGACTGAGTGAGAATCGCAGTTTTGTAGATCCTGAAGATGGAGCAGTACCCCAAAACATGTAGAGAGAAATTTTTAATCATTAAATAGGAGTTATGCCTTAAAATTAATATAAAAATTATATCTCCTTCATAAAATAGTTGGTTGATTGAAAAACATATTAGACTGTTTATGTTTTATTTTTTTCTCACAATTACCACATTGACCTATTCATTTGAGCGATTTTGCTTCTTAAATTATAAATTCCCAGGACTTTTATTATTTTTTAATATATTTCAGTTTTTGGGTTTGATTTAACTATAAATTACTGCTTCTACAG